>NW_004624811.1:9049439-9074018 GCF_000247695.1 Heterocephalus glaber
GCCTGCACGGATTACCTCCTCTGAGCTGGGTGAGGTGGGACAGGGTCCGGTGTCCTCTGCATCTTTGTAATGTGGAACCAGGTGGCTGTACAGAGGAGCAGGGGTGGGGGTCCAGTGGATTTCAACCTCTGATTCTAAGCCACAAAGATGATGGAAACAGCCTCATTTCTTCAAACCAAAGAAAAGATGGCATGCATGACTTGCCTGCTTTCTGCAGACATTTTCAATCCTTGGATTCTCCTTAATCAAAACACCAGCTTCCTGAATTCTCCTCAGCCTCCTAGAATGAGGTACACTCGCTTTGGGCAGCCCTCTTTTTCAAAGAGGGCAAGAAGCTGTTTTAAGAACACACAGCTGGGAAACACCCCTCTGTGTCTGTGTCTAGTCCATACCAGCAAATTGACAAGCTGCCTGTCCTTTTGCTTCATTGAAGACCCCTCCAATTTGCTCCCAGTAACCCCAAACTCCTGCAACCTTCAAAAGACCCCAAGCCTTGCTAAAGAGCAGCCAGTCGCTCTGCTCCTTCCTCTGCCATCACTCTGAATTAATCAAATATGTATTTATCCAATACCTGCTTTCCTCTCTGGGTAGCTGGCTTCCAACCAGAATTGTTCTTCCAGTCTCAGATTCTTTTAGCTCTCTGGCCCACTTTTTGTTTTCATTTTACCTCCATCAACTTCTGGATCAGAAAGTATTCTCTCCCAAACCAACATGTACACATAATATCACATGTTTCCATCCTGCACAGCAGGAGCCATTATCATATACTACATAATAGTGGGAGGTATCGTGCTGACAGCTCTCTACCCTAAAGATAACAAAACTCAAAAATGGTCAAAATTGCAGAAAAGAAGAAATGATGCAAAACCTGGGTGCCGGCATAATGAAGAGGGATGACAAGGAGCAAAGAGAGGGGAGAGGAGAGCAGCCCACGGCCAAGATACTTGTCTCTCCTTCTTGTATACTGCTCAAACTCCTCAAGGCCTTGATTTTCTTAATTTGAAAAATTAGAGGTTAGATTTAAGTTCCTGTCTGCTCTGTATCTCTATGGTTCTGGTTGCCCCTAAAGCATTAATTGGATTTTACATCCATTGGTTTCATTTCTGGACATTTACAGTTCTCTGAGTAACAAGTTACATTCATGGCCCAATTACTTTCCCAAATTTATCAAAATTTGATTTGCTGCATGTAGTGATACACAGCCCAAATTTGAGTAGGAAGTCAGCAAAGGCACACCAGTGATTTACATGAGGCTCCCTGCCTACAAAATTTACCATCAGAGGATATCTAATGAATTTTTTTCGTATAAACGTATAGCTTTCACATCCACTGAAGTCAGAGCAGATGAGCTATGCAGAACAGAATGTACCCAACAACACGCTTCTTTTGACATAATGAGCTTGGGAAATTTTGCTGTGAAATGAAGGGTATTGGAGTTATTATGATGCTTCATAAATGAGAACATGCTTTTTCAGGACATCACAATGCTATTTGTATGTAAAAAACACCTGACCCTAGGAGGCTTCATTTATTCTGCTGCAACTTTACAAAAATGATGGCCTCCACATTTACATTTAAATGCTGATGCCTGTATGATCTTCACCCTCAATCTGCTGTAAGGTTGGTGAGGAGGCCATTTTGATGTAAAATTAGTGAGATTTTATGTGACAGAAAATATGATTAGAACTTGGAAATCACCATTGTTCAACTACTGGCTCCAAAGCATTCTGTTTTTTTCACGGTTTTTTAAAGTCATGCTCTCTTTATCCACACTATCTAATATGGTAGCCATTGGACATGTGCGACAACTGCACAGTTGAAATGAAGGGAGCCCACAGTGAAATGTTCCCTAGGCATAAACATAGAACAGGCTTGAGGCCCCATTATAGTTCTATTGGGCAGCGTGGCTCTTAATGTCTAATATTTCTGTATCGTGCTCCATAATCTAGGAGAAAGTTGTCTGTAAGCTATTTTTGAGACCTCTACTGTTCTGTGCTCTGTGCTTGATGGAAGGAACTAGAAAATGAACTCAGTATTTGCATTTAGGGATCTTACTGCTAGAGGAGAACATGTTAAAAAAATTTACTTGTAATATAATCTACAGGATTCTGGGCTGTAGCTTTAATTTAGGAGATATATCACATCTGCATGTTCAATCTCCTCTGCAGGTCTGCAGCACTCTGCTTGATTAAATGCTAGGCCTGGTTTGTACATTCTGGTACAGATCCAGATTTTGTGGGTCTTAAGGCTTGTGGAAGCCCTCCTTAGTAAAAAAGAATCCAAAGCAACAATTATAAAATTGGCTAAGTGTCATAACTGAAATGGGAAGCACTAATGCCAAAAACAAATAAGAATGCTGGGGCCCAGGATTTAGCTCAGTGGTGCCACAGCCTGCCTTGCAAACACAAGATCCTGAGTTCAATTCCTGGTACCTAAATAAATAAATAAATAAATAAGAATGATTAATACCTTGAGTGGGTCAGAGAACTTCAGAAGATCCCTACCTAGGATGCATGGGATGTGTAGGAATCTCATTAAGAGGTTAGGACAGCTTTTTTAGGTGAAGAAAAGAGCACAAAAACACCTATGTTTTCTATGGAATGCAGAAAGAGCTAACAATGATGGATGAGGCTGACAAAAGACTGGCAAGGGATGGATGAGATGGGGCCTTGCCTGCCAGGCCATGGCATGATGATTTCGTCCTGAAATGTAGAGATTGTGAACCAGTGAAAGATGTAGAGTAACATGATCAGGTTTAAGTTTTAGAAGGACTACCGAAAATGTTAATTAACTAGCTGGGCACAATTTTGGTTCAACATGTATATCTACCCTTAATGAACAACAGCATCTCTAATTTGAGTAATGAGACTAGAGTGTCTCTGACAATATTACAGCTCTATTCTGCAAGTCCCATGTGCCTAGACTATAGGATACCCTTTCCCCTAAACCTTCCGGGAAGTTCCCAGGGGTTTCTCAGTGTTCAAAGAGTCAGTCTTAGTTGGTACTCCCTCCGCTCAAACTGACCAGAACTTAGCCACTGCTCACAATTACCTACCTGAAGCTCTTACTTCTCAGTGAACTACCACTGGCGTGGTGGTGAATGCTGGAGAACCTGAGAGCTTTCATATGTACCAAAGACTTTGGCATCTGCTATAGTTTGAATGTGTTGGAAAGTTAATCCCCAAGTTCACATGTTCATGGTATTTGGATATGGAGCCTTCAATGGGTAGTTAGGGTTAAGTAAGGTCATGAGAGTGTGACCCCTATGATGACATTCATATTTTATAAGGAGAAGGAGGGAGAGCTGGGCTGGCATGCCTGCTCTGTGATGACTTCCACCATATTACAAGGCAGAGCAAGAGCCTTCACTAGATGCTGGTGTCATACTCTTAGACTTCTTGGCTTCCAGAACTGTGAGCTAAACAAACTTCTAATCTCAGGTATTCAGCTATAGCCGCAGTAAATGGACTGAATCAGCATCTGAGAAATATGGTTGTCATGAGGGCCTTTAAAAGAAAGGAATGACAACACTGTACTTGATGCTACTTGAACCAATGGTGTGCAAGCTAATCTTGGCCTGACATGTAGAGGCATGACTCCTCAGACACCCTTACACAGCCAGTCTCCTGATCCCAAATCTGCCACCCATGAGACTTGCTTACAAGTGATCTGTGTCCTGCCTTACAGAAAAAAAATACCATTTTCTCTTGATGACTTACCTTGTTTGGGACATGGAGATATCCCACGAGACTCTCCTCTCCATACACTCTAACATAATCAGCCTTCTCTACCTAGGAACTCATAACCAGGTAGCATTGGTTCATCCTTGATCAGATTACTTCAGTTTACCCCTAACTGGCAAACCATAATTTTGAATATAGTCATGTATCATGGAAGAACTCAGGTACCATGTATGCTCACTGACCTACCCACTTCCATGCAATCCTCCAGCTCCATGTACAAAGTAATTTTCTCACAAAGACATTCAACTTCCAACTTTCCAAACACACAGCTATAGCAATTATCACAGAAAGAACTTGGAGCTTGATGACTGTCCACTCAAATTATTTACTTTATCTTATGTCTAAAGTGAATCCAATGTAGATCTAGTTATGGGACAGTAACTGCCCAGAACCCTTCAAACCCTGGAAGCAGATAGGCTGGGGGTATGGTTATACTCACCCCTGATAGTACTGTCTGCCTTCTACCTCTTGACCAAGAAAATGAATCTCCTTGCAACACAGAGGTATTCTGGGGCAGGTGGAGTGGAGGTGATTGATTAAAGCCAGAACTAAATTTCAGAACACCGTATCCATCTTTGCTGAGCCCAAAGGCTAGCCTGCAAGTGTCTTCAAAAAGGATAGGTTCCATAGCATTCACCTGATTGCAAGCCTTAAAATGTTTTATGAGTTTTCATAGACTGAGCTGTGTCTCTGAGAATTCACATGTTCACACCCTGTCCTGCCTAATGTGTCTGTGTTTGGAGATAGAACCTTTAAAGAGGTAATTTACATTAAATGGAGGGAAAAGAATTGGGACCTAGTCCCATAGGACAGTTGTCTGTATAAGAAAGACACCAGGGTGCACATGCATAGAGGAAAGGCCATGTGTTGACATGGCAAGAAGGCAACCACCTGCAAGCCAAGGAGAGAGGACACAGAAGAAATCAACCTTGACAACAATTTGACCTTGAACTTGCAGTTTTCAGAACTATGAGAAAATAAAGTCACCTAGCCAGCCTGTTCTATTTTGTTATGGCAGCTCTGGTAAACTAATATATAAGGTATATGAACAAAGAAATGTAACTGAGGTTAATCTAGTCCATTTTCCAGACTAAGAAAAGAAACTATTTCTTTCTTTTCCTTTTTTTTAAGGAAATGTGATTTGTAAGGAGGCGGTAGAAGAACTTTTGAAAGTACTCTACCTACTCTAAATGCCTCTTACATGCATTGACTCACTGGACCCTAGAAAGGATAGCTATTATTTTGCTATAGGTTAGGAGAGAGATTCTCAGAGGCCACGGTAAGGTGTGGGAACCTGAAATCAGCAAGCTGTAAGATCCAGGCAGGAAGTACATAATGGAAAGCCAAAAGCAACAGTAGAATCCATACCTGTGGCTTTGCTTCTTCTTGGCTTTGAGTCTTCATGGTAGAGAGTGCTGTCACTGTGATTGCTGTAACCTGCTTTTCATTATTTGTATCACATGACTACAGCTGCACTACAATGGCAGTGAAAATGTTTTTCCTGAAAAGCATCTCACCTCATGGAGCGGGGGAAAAAAAGAGACATATTTTCCTGAGCAAACCCAGTGTAATCCGTTTTTCATTGTTAAGACCTCAAATCACACAGTTTCATCTGACTTGCCATGTTCCCAACTCCTAGGTCTTCCTTGTGCTTTATGTGTTGTCTTGGACTTGAAGGTGAACTCTTTCTCCAGCCATCACCCCAGAGAATGTGCAAATGTCACAAGAAGTTAGCATTTCCATTCTCTGTTCAGTGTTCCTTTATGATATTTTCATATATTGCTATTCTCAAAATAAATGCCACATGATTCCACTTCTTTATTTTTACTAAATTATTACCAGCCAATTCCAATTACCCAGTGGTTAAGCATATAAATAGGTTTACCCTTTCTTCACACATAAATGCAAAAGTTCGATGTTGAATTGTTAGAACTCGGAAGAGTCTGAAAGAAAAACACTCTTGGTCAGTTCAGGCTGGTATAATAGAATACTATAAACTGAGTGGTTTAAAAAACAAACATTGATTTCTCAGAATCCAGGGAGATGGGAAATCCAAGATCATGACACCTTCAGATCCAGTGTCTGAACAGAGTCCTCTTCCTGATTTGTAGAGGGAGGGAAGTGAGAGGGGGCACTCTCCTGTCTCTTTTTAGAAGAGCCCTAATCCCTGCATGAGTATCTCACTCTCAAAACCTAATTATCTCCCAAAGCTCCCCTTCCTAACACTATAACCTTGGTGGGTTAGGATTCCAAGATATGTATTTGGGGAGGGCACAGACATTCAGTCCATTGAAGATACCTTTAAGGATCAAATGTAAAGGTAAATACACAACCTCCATCACTTTGAGATTGAAAGAAACAATACACATGTCACATATTCACTAGAAATTTGTACTGTCACACACACTTGAGTTGTAGAGTTTAAGTCCATGCTATATAGGTTAAGTGAATTTTGCTTTATTTTAGACTAGCTGGGTAAGCTTTTTTTCTTCTCAACATAAATCATACTCTTTTTAACTTATCCATAAATCTTGCTTCTGGAAATGCCAACAAAATCAAAGAAAGTGAGGTTAAAAATAACATTCTTGATACCAGAGAAATGTGAACACGCACACAGAACAAACAAAATAACGGTAATAAAACCCAGATGAGCCCAAGGAACTGTGCAGATTGGAAGAGTGCATGCAGAGAATGGGTGCCACTCTGGAGAGCCGAGATGGATGGTCTCCAAGAAGCCCCAGGAGGCAGCCACCCAACCCAGAAAGGGTTCTTCACTTTAAAGCCTCAGAAATCGGAGTCTGTGAATATCCTGGACCGAGATAGTTTCTCAAAAACAAAAGAACATAATTCTAATTCATAAGAGACTAATGTAGCAGCCAGAATATTGTTCAGTATATTCTTCCCTGTAGTGAAATCAACTTGAGAAGCCAAATTCTGAACAGGAGGTTGCTTGGAAGGCCTGAAATTGCTGGGGGAGAAGCTTGTGCAATGCACGTGTATTTTGGCAACAAAAAGCAGCGGACACATCCAAGAGACCCTGGGGCCTTCCTCTTAGGTAGCATGGGATTCACAGGGACAAAGTTTCCTCTGAATTTTGCACAGTTTCTCGATAGTAGCTCAAGACTTATTACTGTAGCCAGGCTATTTCATCTACTCCGGGGTTGGATCTCAAAGGTGAAGACAGCCAGGGGAAAAGCTTTCCCTAACTGGCAGCCTTCACAAAGCTACAGGCCATATAACATCATAACCCAACCTCTTGCATGGGGGAAATTTTGCCTCTAGACTTTAACAAAATATTACCTATTTATAATTTGGTTTACTATGATTCCTTTTTTTTAAATCTCTTCAGTTCTGCCTCCCCTCAGCAAAAAGTAAAATGCACATCTCACATACAATCCCTCTAAATATTCCACTAATATTCTTAAAAGAATTAAAGGCAGCCCACTGCAAACGAGCCTCATTTTACAATCACTTCATTCAACGTGATACATAGCAGTGAAAATGCCACAGAAGAAATCAAATCACCAGTTATTTTGTACATTGATGTTTTTCCCTTGGTGTCAAGAGGTCAAGGCATACCAAGCATTAGAAAGTTTGTATAACTGAGTATTATATAAGATGCAGGAGAATGATGTAGAAAGAAGGAAGAAGGTAGAATCAGAGACAGTGGTGCTTACATTTGGGGTCCCCATTTATAATTTTTTACATAGTCATAGCTCTAAAATGGGGTTAATGACATCAAAAGTTCAAGGCTGTTTTTAGAATTAAAAAGTGGGCCTGATCTGTGCAGTTAATAAATGGTAGCTACTATTATCACTGTCATTTTACAGAAACATCGTTTTTTGAGGACATTTTCTTCTCCACAGCCACAGACATCTCTTCAGTCAAATGGGGATAACAACACATCTTCCCGATCTTAGCGTGTGCCCATGGACAGCTGGCACGAGTGTGTGCATCCTTACTTTTCCCTGAAGGGCACTGGTTTCTTTAGCCTAGGAATATGGTGGGCTGGAAAGAGCGTCAGTGCGGTGGGCCACTGTCACCATGAGGGACCTGTCCTACTTGATCTGAGGAGCTTTGGATGAGACCAAAACTTGGATAAAAAAACTGAAGGCCATCACCCAGTTTAGAGGTTGGTGGGCTACATTTGCGGATTCTGTTTGTTCTTTCTATGGTTGCACTTAATTTTCGACATGTGTTTTTAGTAAACTAAATTTTAATCAACTTTGTTATTATCCCAAACAGTATTACCTTAGCACGACTTTAACTCCAGTCTCCTCCCCTAATTGTGTCATTGAGGGGTGTTAAAGAGCATGCCCTCAAGACTAGCCTGCATTTACCCATGGTTTACTCTTCTATCTGCCTCCCACTTTTTCCTTTCCAATTTAATGTGCCCCTTACTTCATGAAGTAAGTCTTTCAGTAGAAAGAATAATAAATGATAAAATTTGGAAATAATAAAGTCTTTGTAAATCCACATTTGTCTATATTTTTGCACTTCTTTTTTTTCTGGAATTGGGGCTCAAACTCAGGACCTTATGCTTGTAAAGCAGGCTGGGCACTGCTGAGCTGAATCCCCAGCCCTTGCATTTGTTCTTGACCATCTCTTTAGCTGAAAATAGATTTCTGGGTTGTTTTTCCTTAGGATATATATATCTGTAAGAAGTCTGTCATCAACAAAATCACCTAGAAAAAAGTAACAACCTGGTTTCTTTTTCTGGTTTTCTAGGTGTGGATTTGTTTTACAAATCCTGCATATAGCACAATGTTGCTTGCTTGATTTGAGGGCTCACTTGTCTGTCTTCAATGCTGAAATAATTCAGTCATAATCTCTCCAAGGATTCTCCCTTCCCCTTCTGTCTATTCTCTTCTAGAAATCTTAGATAAATATTAGAGCTTCTAATTATTTCCTCTATGCCTCCTAATTTCTTTTCCATTTTTCCATCTCTTTATCTCTCTGAGCTGCACATTGAATGATTCTATTAGGTTTTATAACCCAGAAAAATCTTTTTCCTGAAGAGTCTAATTACTTATTAACCTAGTGAGTTTTACTGTTCTAAGTATTATACAAAAAAAGCTATGTATAGTGTTAACCTAATTCCCCTAATACAACACAGAGATGAAAATGCTTATTCTTATGCAAATGTTCTTTTCATGACAGATGCTGCTGGAGATGTTCCTGACTCGTTCTCTGCACAAATAGAAGCTTGCTGTTTCAGTCCTGTCTCGGTGACATATTGGACTCCCTTGATGAAATGAAGCCAGGAAGCATTTCTAATATACATGCAAACATATATCTTTCCAGTTAATTATCTACCCTATTTTAAAACATGCTTATTTTTGAAATGTCAAAATGTACTAATCCATACTGCAATTGTTTGGAAAACTTCATCAACTGGTGTATTTCCACAAGGAAAGACATTTGATGCCAACCAAGTTCTTTTTTTTTTTTTGCCCTGTCACTATAAATGGCTTTCCTATTTTCAACAGTTTTTCAAAATCAAAGTCATATCTAAGCTGACAACTTCTTTGGCAAGTTTCAGCTTTTCAGCTCAATGTAATTTGAAACAGTCAAGGAAGCAAAGCCTAAACAATAAGGTTTTTAACGGTAATGGTGACAGATCCTTAACTACTGTCACACTGTGTCTGACACCAAAAGACTGGAGAGGAAATTCGTTGGATAAATACTTACAGTTAAAGGAATATACCTGCATTCAGAATACGTGTTCCGGGTCATGAAACTATGTTAAGACCTGAAAATTCAGTAATGTTAAACACTGAGAAAAACCTTCCTGAAAAATCCCTCCAAAGAATTTCTCTTTAACCTTCAGAACAGTCTTTGGCTATAGTTCCATCAAAGGTTGTTTAAAGGTCACAGCAGATGAAAAACAGCACCAAGGCTCTGCCCTGTTTAGCCTCACACTAAGTTTTCAAGTTTTTTTTAATTCATACATGTTTGAGGTATATGGTTACATTCATCTTGGGAAGTGGGTACATGTCCTGAACATATCTAGATTCTTTTTATTCCCCTTCCCCTCCTACCTCCCTCCATCTATCTCTAGATCCTCACATTACTCCTATACAAAGCAAAGCTGTTTACCTTCTAAGGGAGAAAGGAATTCTAATGTGCCTTTGAATCACTATTATTATACACATACAAATAAAATTTGCTTTTACTATAGAATGAAAATTTCTTCCTTTCTTATTATTAATATTTTAAAGTAGGGAATTAATTTCTTAATTCACAGAAATTTTTCTCTTTATTTCAGAATTATACAATGGTTTTTAAGATTAATGTAAACTTTAATTTCACTTTAGAACATAGGTATTCTGTTTAGAATTTAGGAGTCCCCTTTCTTATATGTCATGCTTACTACCAATAAGTGACTTTTTAACATTTATTTCTACCTTTGTAATATAATAAAGGCTATATGGACAGAATTCTAGTCCTTAACAATCATAACCCACTAAAATCAACTACATAGCTCAAAGGGTCTAATGGCATCAAAAGAAGGTACAGAAATTATATATGTAAGGCATTCTGCAGGCAAAACCAAGTTGTCACTTAGGGAGGAAAGATTGATACTAATGACCTAATTTTATCGTTTTTAGCCACGGACATGTAGCTCAATGGTAGACCACTTGCCTAGCATGTACAAAGCCCTGGGTTCCCTCCCTAGCACTGGGGGTGAGGATGATTTCAAATATTAAACAAAAATTATTCAAGGATTAATTCAACAATCTACCCTAAGGTACTCTTTATTCAGGACCATCACAATAGGTATAAGTATTCTTCCATGGGATTTTGCAGTGGAGAGAGATTAGGCTCAACTCCAAATACAGGATGGCAAGTAAGGATTTTATAATCAAAGAGTGGTTTTGTGTTAATGGATGGAAAATTACCAAGGGGAAACATCATAGGTATGGGGGATTCTGGCTAAAACAACATAACACAATTCTTGTGGACTACAGGTTGTGGTGATTAGATATCATCTGGTTGATAGTAGAAGATGAGGAATCCAATGAGATATTCAGGATGATGGATATCAAGGATGGAAGGCTCTCAATAAATGTCACTTAACAGGGCTTTTTGTTAAAACAATATTACAAGCAAGAACATGGATGAGCCTACAAGAAGGTGCAGAAGCCTAATAAAGTCTGGCCAAACAAAGAATCTTTGTCACAGTTGAAAGAGATACTCTGAGGGGCCGGAGATTTAGCTCAGTGGTTCTGCCGCCTGCCTCGCAAGCAGGACCTGAGTTCAATCCCCAGTACCAAAAAAAAAAAAAAAAAAAAAAAAAAGAGACCCTGAGCGTGTTCTCACAATTAGGAAATAGTGGAAGTGTAGTCAATGACACTTATATATAACATATATATTTTTTTCCACATATGAATATATACTATATACATTTTCATTTATATGTAACATATTCACATAAATATATACATTATATATTTGCATTACTTATATTGCAATGATCCATATGTTTTTAAATATCAATAATAGAGTCCCCAAAAATATGAAACAGGAGTTAAGAATTCTTAAAACAGTAGGAATACACTAAAGGGAAATTTTAAATATTGAAAAATGGAAGGAAGAAGAGGAGAAAGGAAAGTAAAACTATTCCAGGTATCCTATTTCATTGAGGAGACAACAAAATATTTATTGAGGGACATTATATCCCCTAAATGGAAATAATAGCATACTGTCTTCATACGGCATAAAGAAATATGTGTGTATCATAGTTCAGAGAGACGGAAATTTACTGTGGATTGGAAAAATATGGTAAATTATTAGATTTACATAGGAAATGGAATGAATATTAACTTGATTCAGTCAACAAGAAAATAAGACCAAGAGGAAAAGGCATTGAAAAACTAATCTAAAGGTAAAGAGGAAGAAAAAATTCAAGCACATTAAACATTACATGAACTAAACTCATGCAGTAAAAGGGAGATTATCTAATTGGCATTAGAAAGGCTATATTGAACTTATAAGAAATACTGGGATAAGGACTAAGTTGAAAGAAAGAGTTAACAAAATAGCAACTAAACACAAAAGAAAAATCAAGAGTAAGATATTAATAGCAGAGTAGTTAGAATGCAATGATTACAGTAAAGATGGTACAGAAGTATATTAGTTGATGGCATGTTAAGAATGGGGCAAAGTAGAAAAGAAACAATGATGAAAGGAATATAATTAACATACTAGATGAATTAAGCATGTGTATATGGATATACATGTAAAAATGTTTTGATACACATAAAAAGGGAAAACTTTGCCTTCATCAAATATTTATCCTTCATTTTTCATGTCCATGAAATATTTGTTAAATTAATTTTGTACTTATCATAAAAATAGATTTTTAACATTTTATTAGCATGTATCTGCAAGACATATTAGTACATATATATGTATTAGTACATATACACATTAAATCTTGAGCCTTTTTGATTTTTACTTTTATTAATATATGTCTGCAGTACAGAATGATTACATTCATCATGGGGAGTTGATTTATGTACATAACATGTCTTTATTCTTTTTATTCCCCCTCTTTCCTCCCTGCCTCCAACTCTTGATCCTCTTCCCATTTGCAAAAGATGTATCTCCCTATTTTATCTTATCTATCTTTTATTTTGCTCAATAATTTGTTTGTATTTTGAGTTTCTCATGTAAAAAAAAACATGCAATATTTAAGTTTGCATATCTGATTTATTTCATTTAGCACTAATGACACAAGGTGCATCCATTTTCCTTCAAATGGTTCAAATGTATCCTTTTTGGACTTTTAATGTCAGATTTGTACATAGCATATTTTTTATTGCACACCTACACAATTAGATAAAAATTTCAGAGTAACCAAAAAGTTCAAATAACTCAAAACTTAAAACACACTTTTAAATAGACCTTCCAGTAACAAAACAATCAAGGGAGAAATAACAAACTCTCTGGATCTTCCATACCTTTAGGAGAAAACAAAAGTACTACTTAGAAGAAAACACTGGCTTAAAAACCTTCCTTACCACAAATAAGAATAAAAATGAACTTGGTACTTGTTGTCTTGAAATGTTAAGAAATGAACAAACTAAAAGAAACAAGGAAGCTGTACAAATCTAATTAAGGAAAAGGAAAAAGAAAAGTATGTAATCTTTATAAATAAATCCAAAAGCTGGCTTTTAAAACTGATAAAATAAGTAAATCCTTTATGAATCAAAATAAGGGAGCGTAAGGTAAAAGCAACATGAAAATAGAAATGGAAAAAAACCCACCTAAGTACAAAGGAGATAAAAAGAATTATAGAAGAAAATTTGTAGGTAACTTTATGGGAACCGATTGAAAATTTAGAAGAAATGGATATTTCTTTTCTAACAGATTTCAAAAGTGACTTAAGAAGAAAAAACCCTAATAAAATAGATGACCATATGGTACATTGAAAAGCTGGTAATAACTCACTGAAAAAGGCGTCGTAGGGACTGGCACAACCCAAGATGGCTGACTCGGAGACTGGATGTCAGATGAGGAGAAGGTACAGAGACCTGCTAAATGCATGTCTCCTACACCTGGAGAGCTTCACAAAGTATTCAGTGATGTTCAGGTACTTACTACTTACTAATGGGTCTCCTCTGGGAAGAAGCAGCAAGCATACCTGCAAGTTCACACCTGGTAAGATAGAAGGATATGAAGATCAGTTCTTCATCACAATGGCCTAGGTAACAGCAGATTTTTAAATCCAGGAAATAAAATTTCCTCTAAGTTTGATATCTTATGGAAAGAAGCAAAAAATCCCCAACCAGAGGAAGTAGATGGAGGTTTGGAGTCTTGGAGAGAATCCTGTAACTGTGCATTAAAAGCCTATGTGAAAGATCATTCTAGTGGCTTCTGTACTCTTTATGCTTAAACTATAGAGGAGCAACAGACTATTATTGCATTCAGCATAAGTCACCAGTTTCAGCCTAGACTTTTCTAGAATGGTGGTTGGCAATCAGAGCAGACATTCACCATTACACCACCTACAGCCAGGTAGATGGAGTACTCAAAATGCAGTTTCACTATTATGAAGATGGCAATGTTCAGATGGTTAATCACAAAGATGTACAAGACTCAATAACTGTTTCAAATGATGTCTAAACTGACAAGAGGCTTTTTAAACTCACAGAGAATGCAGAAAGTATCAGACAGCAATCAGTGAAATTATCAAACTATCAAACACCTTATTCAAGACACCTTGCACTGGCAGATTCCAGTTATCTGTGTCAAAATCGAATGAAACAGATAGTAAAAGACTGGAAAGAAATACAGAACATTCAAAGGCTGACTGTAGGACACTACAGTATGTGGAAAGAAAAGGATTTAATGTGTGGTCGTACAATAAGTAAGTGATTTATAAACAAGAGTGATATTTTGCTAGGATTTTCAAAGTTAACATTTTCAAGCCTCATGAAATACTGCTAAACCTATAGCACTGCCTTAATTCTTTTGTATAATCTGACTTGTAATTTTCAGTTATCAGTGCATCTGCTTGTAAACCTTTGTTGTGGTTGTTATTAATTCTGCTATATTAAATTTGGAGTGAAGGACATATCCTGGAGTTGTTTTACTACTTAGAAAATTTTCCAAGCCACAGCATCATGTTAGTAATAATAATGTGTTCACTACTTTTTATTCCTACATTTTGAAATACTTCTAGTACCTCAATGTGTTTTACTGATCCACCAACAACTGAAGAGGCTATGCAACAAACTATAGCTAAATGGAAGTCTATTACTGCTTTGATCATCATTAACAGGATAACAAATGAAAACTATAAACAATGCCATGCACATGCACATTACATTTCACAACTAAGTACAGTCAAGCATCATTTAATGATAGATATATTCTTTTGGGGGGGGGGCGGGTACCAGGGATCTAACTCCTGTCCTTGTGCTTGTGCAGCAGGCAGTGAAACCACTGAGCTAAATCCCCGGCCCGACAGATATATTCTGATAAATGTGTTGGTAGCTAATTTTGTTGTGCAAATATCATACAATGTACTTAGACTAAGATGTCTATGATGTCACTAAGCAATACAATCTTATGGAACCACTATTTTACATGAGCTCAGTCATTAACCAAAATGACATTATGTAGTACATGACTGTAGTAACAAATTTATTAAAGGGAACACTCTCTCAAAATCTAAAAACTACCAACATATGCACAAAAATAAATAATCAGAACAGTCCTCATTTTAGCTGACTATGGCTGCTATGACAATGTTCCCTAAACTGAATAACTGAAATGATAGAAGTGTCTTGTCTCACTGTTCTGGAGGCTTAGAAGTCCAAGATCAGCAGGGACTGCAGGCCAGCACGACTGGTTCCTCCTATGGTTTGTAAGAGAGGATCTGTTTTATGTCTCCCTCCTAGTTTCTAAGGGTTCACTGGCAATCTTTAGTATGCATATACTTGTAGAAATAGGAATTGGTTGGCTTTCCCATGGCTGCACAAAATATCTGACACCTGAAACTTGAAGGAAGAGAGATTTATTTGGCTCAAAGTTTAAAAGAATTAAATCCATGGGCAGCTGACTCCAAGGCAGAAACATCATGGCAGAAGGGTATAGTGGAGCAAAGCTATTTAGTTCATGGTGGCTGGGAAGCCAACCAAGGGAACATCCACAGAGAACAAGGAGCCAGGGACCAGACATAATAGCCAAGGCCACACCTCCATGACCCACACAGACACACCCAAGAGTGTGGTTTACCAATCCATCCACGGAGCAGCTCTCAAGCCAAAAAGTTGGCAATCCAATTTAACTGTCCCAAACTATTACCCCAACCTCTTCTTCTTCACATGATCTCTGAGTGCATGTCAGTGTCCAAATTTTCTCTTTTCATAAGGATACTATACTGAAGTAGAGGCCCACACTACTCCAGTATGACCTCACCTGAACAAAACATCTGTAACTCTATAACTATTAAGTGTATTGAATTAGCAGTTATGATCCTCTGAAAAAGAAGATTTCAGTCCCAGATTGTTTCACTGGTAAATTCTATCAAACATTTAAGTCAGAAATGACACCAATTCTACATAAGTTTTCCATAAACACTCCTATTTATGTCATGAGATAAGCATTGCCCTGATACCAAAACAAGAAAAAGAACGTAAAAAAAAAAAAAGGAAAGGGTTGACCAGTATCTCTCTAAAAGCAGCCATAAAAATGTTCACTATAATATGAGCAAATTGAATGTGGCAATACATACTTTAAAAGTTATAACACAACCAAGTAAGATTGTTGCATAACAAGAAATACATGTTTGGTCTCTTCCTGTTTCTTGACACACATGGACTGACGTCCATTTCTCCTCTGGAAGCGATATCTTCTATGTATATACTCATGAGATGGCCACTAGGTGGGGCTCCTGAGCAGCCCCAGGATGAAGGCTAGTTGCCATGGGAATAAACCATGTGATTATCAGGTTGAAATTTCAGCCCCATCTACTCAGGAGAGAGGGACTGAAAGTTGAATTAATCACTAATAGTCAATGGTTTTCAATTATGCCTACATAATGAAGCCTCCACAAAAACCCAACAGGAGAGGGCTGAGAAAGCTTCCAGGCTACCGAACTCATGGAGGATGGCACTCTGGAGAGGGCATGGATGCTTCTCAACTCTTCTCCCATACCTTGACTTATGCATCTTTTCTACTGACTGTTCCTGTGTTGCATTCCTTGTAACAAAATGGTAATCTAGTAAATAAACTTTTCCTGAATTCTGTGAGATGTTGTACCAAATGATTGGACCTGAGAGGAGTCCTATAAACCTCGGATCTGTAGCCTACTTGGACAGAAGTTAAGGCAGCCTGGAGACCTACTGCTTGTGATTATGGGTCTTGTGGACTGAGTCCTAACCTGTGAGATCCGTGTTAAATCCACTTAGTAACCAACCTGAACTGAATTGTAAGACACCTAGTTGGTGATCACAAAGAATTGGAAAAGTTCTTGGTGTGAAAGAAACCTCCACACTTTTTGCTGACCAGAAGTGTAAGGGTATAGAAGAAGAAAAACACTTTTTTAAATAAAGATTCAACTCAGAAACACAAACATATTTCAGTATTTTAAAATTAACTGCTGCAATCCACTGATTTATAGCCTAAAGTAGGAAAAACTACATGATCGTTTCAGTTGATGCACAAAATAGCATTTGACAAAATTCAACATCCATTCACAAGGAGAAAACTCTCAACCAATAGGAATAGAAGGAAAATTCCTCAAAGGAGCAATTAACAGCTATGGAAAATATCCATAGTTAATATCATACTTCGGGTAAAGGCTGAAAGTTTTATCACAAGAACATGAACAAGAAAGGATATCCACTTTTGTGTAGTATCATACAAGAAGTCTTAGTCAATGCAATAAGAAACAAAAAACAGATAAAAGGCACATAGATTGGGAAGGAACAAGTAAAACTCTCCTTATTCCCAGATATTATAAATCTCTACGTGAAAAATCCTAAGGAACCTATAACCAAAAGTTCAAGAATGCATTTATCAAATTTTTAGGATAAATGGTAAACAATACACAAAAAGTCTATTGATTTTCTGTATATATTAGTAATTAACCATTAGAAACTGAAACTTTTTAAAAATATCATTTAAAACAGCTACAAAAGATGAAGCACCTAGGTATAAATCTAACAAAATATGTACAGGATTTCTTCTGATTAAAATTGCAAAAAAAATGTATGAATGAAATCAAAGAAGACTCAGGTAAGTGGAAAGATATACTATGTTTATGAATTAGGAGGTTCAACATAGTAAAAGTGTCAGTGCTCTGAAAATTGGTACACAGATTTAAGCTATTCTGTTCAAAATCTCAGCCAGGTTTTTTCTTTTATTCTAGATATATATGAGCTGATTTTAAAATGCATGTAGAATGGCAAAGGAACTAGAAGAGCCAAATAGTTTTTAAAAAGAAAAAGTTGGGAAAAATCACAATATCTAATTTTAAGACAGAGTCATCCCTCCATATCTGCCAATGCTAAAGTATAAGCTTTTCAGAAGAAAATGGAACAGAAAATCTGAATGACTTGGAGTTAGTAAAGAATTCACATATATAATACCAAAAGCAAAATCTAGAAAATAAAAAATTGAAAAAACAGATTCATCAAAATTCAAACTTTTGGTCAATAAAAGAAACTGTTAGGAGAATGAAAAGTCAAACCATTGATTAGAAAGAAAGACTTTCAAATCACATGTCCAAATAGGACTTTTAACTTGAAGGTTGAGAACTCTCAAAGCTCAGCACTATGAAAACAGCCCAATGTTAAAATGGGCAAAGAACTGAACAGATGTCTCACCAAAATGAATATATGAAGAAAAACAGGATATTAAAAGATATTGACAATCATTAGCTATTAGGAACGTGTAAACTAAACCGATGATATGCTACTATTACACACCTACTAAAATAGAAAAAAATAAGAAACAAGAATATCAAGTCCTGGCAAGGATGCTAAATACTGTAACCAGAACTTTCACACATACTTTATAGAAGCACACAATGACACAGCCCCCTCTGGAAAGCAGTTTAGCAGTGTTTAATAAAGTTAAGCACACTTACCCTATAAACCTGGCATCACAGACTTTGGTTTTCACCTAAGAGGAGTTAGACAAGTTCACACCAAAACCTGAACAAAATGTTTATAGCAGTTCTATTCATAATCACCCACAACCAGAACCAACCCAAAAGTCCTCCAACTGCTGAATGAAAAAACAAGCAAAATACTGATTCACACAACAACATGGATGCATTTCAAAGGCATTGTTGGAGTAGAAGAACTCTCACATAAATCAGTCTCAAAAGGTTATCTATTCTAGTTGCATTTACATGATGTACTTAAAAAGACTCCACTGTACTGATGAAAAACAAATAAATGTTTGTTGGAGTCCAGAGACTGTGAGGAGGATGTACAAGAGTTTTTTGGTTCTTGAAGCTGTTCTATACTTTGTTTGTGGTTGTAGCTATATGAATTGTATGTCTTAAAATTCATAGAACTAAATACCAAAAATGAAGTTTATTATATGTTCATTTTTAAAAATAAAATGAACATATAATATTAATTCTACAAATGTAGGCCAGGTAAAAATATAGAGTTCTTCCACTCCATTTTATGAAACCTGTATAAATTTTACTTCAAAACCTGGTAAAGAGTGGGAAGATGCCAGAATGCTGAACAGCAGAGAAATAGCTTCTCTGAGACCCAGTGTCCATACCCTGAAATATAGCAAATATGAGGAAGAGACAAAGGAGAGAAGTGAGTCACTGGGACCCAACAAGTATCTGAAGTGAGAACTGAGGCCCACAGGGAGAGCAAGGAGAGAGACTTCAATGAAGAAGAAGGAAGTATCAAGTGACACTTTTACACTGAGCCCTGAAAGAAGGGTGGCTCAAACCTGCAGACACATAGTGACTACTGGTGACCCTGGAGGCCTCCACAAAGAAATGCATCAGTGGAATGGAGCAGTTGAGCTGCAGTGGTGAGCTGAAGTGGCTGATGAGTTATTTGGGTTCAAATGCTGCTCCAGATAGGGCAATTGGCCAGTAGTCATTTTGGAGAGGGAACAACTGAGCTTGGAACTCAGAGCAGCTGTGGACTGGCTTCATCAGGGTGAGGTGGAACCGAGTTCAAATCAGCAGAAGGTCAAGGAGCCAAGTTCAAGCCAGCAGGAGGCATGTGGAGTGTTGTGGGCTGAAAAAATTGAGTTCCAGCCTCATGGCCAGAAACCAGCCTGAGCTTCAGAAGTAAAGATGCAGGCTTGCTAGGATTATCCACCACCCCACTGTAAATCTACAGCTGGCTTGTTGGTGTTAATAAATACAAATCTGCACTCTGTTTGCCCACTTTGTCTACCAGTGACAACAGAGACATGCCTGGAGGTGGACATTTTTTTCTTATTTCCTTCTTTTACTTTTACTTTTATTGTTTTCATTTTGTTTTATTTTTCTGATTATTCTTGTTTTTATATAAGTGTGAATATTGTTTCTAGTTTTGTTGTTGTTTTTGCTCTGTTCTTGTTTTTATTTCTTCCATCTCTCCTTCCTTCCTGTCTTCTTCACCAGTTTCCCAAGGTTTGTGTAATCTTCCTTTGTCCTCCAGCCTTGCTTCTCTTCCTATTCTTCTATTTCTCTATTTTCCCCCTAACCCCTTTTAAATTTTCTCCCCTGAGGGTAGAATCACTGTACTGGGGGCATATTTACTGTATACAATTTTATGGTTTGTTTTAGATTTTGTCATATAACTACAAATCTAATTCATATGGTTAAAAGTGGTAAATTAATAGTTACCACAGTTTGTCATTTTCTAGGCTGTGTTTGATGCTATTGTTATAGTTGATTGTACTACATTTCCCAAGGTGACATAATTTTTCTAATCAGTTGTTCTTCCTGGTATGCCAAGAGTGGCATTGCCTAAGGATAATAAACAATACTATATGCCAGTGCCAAAGAACCAGAGGCTAGGCCAAATAGTCAGAATTTCTCATCTTGAATAAATTGAACAGATAGATCTTGCAACAGATTCAAAACCAAAAAGCCAGCTACATCTGGAAGACATCTCTGAGTAGTCATTTCATAAGGATTCTAAATAATAGCAATAAAGCTATTTGCCATAATCAATTTACAACCATCAACCCAGGAATTAAACTAGAGAGAGAGAGAGAATGAGAAGACACTTAAGCAAGATGCAACCCCAAACTTTCAGTTCTAAAAAGGCAAACTCATCAGGCAATGAGGTGGAAGAATTTGAAACCCACCCATCTGGACTCTCTGAAGTGGTAGCAGCAGAAGTAACAAAGCAGATGAATGAATTTCTAGAAAAAAAAATCAAATCAGAAATGGTTTCTCATATACTTAAAGAGATGATGACCATAATGTATGACATGGTTAGTGACTCTAAAGCAGATGCAGATTTTAAAAATAGTGGAGATTAGGAAAATGATGGAAATGATGAATGCCTAACATAGAAAAGAAATGGAATCCATTAAACAGATTCAAACAGATATCCGGGAAATTAAAAATTCCATTGAAACTCTATGCAGCTGAATGAACCAATGTGAGGACAGACTATCAGATATGGAAGATAGGATTGGGGTTAGCAATCATGAAAGGAAAGATTTCTTAAAAATAGTACGAGACCATGAAAAATCAATCCAATAGCTGCTAGATGATGCAAAGAAGAATAACATAAGATTGAGTGGAGTCAGTGAAAAAGCAGGCAATAGTACAAATAACATAAAAAGCCTGTTCACAAAAGTAATGGCAGAAAACTTCCCAAGCAGTGAAAAAGAATTGACATACAGATAAGTGAGGCTTATAGAACTCCAATTAGCCAGGATCCAAAAAAAAAATCTACATCAACACACATAATAATCAAGAAATTCAACATAAGAACAGAATATTAAAAGCTGTTAGGGAAAAGAAATAAATCACCTATAAAGAAAAGCCCAACAGAATCATAGCAGACTTCTCAATACAAACCCTCAAGTGAAGGAGAGCTTGGAGTGAAGTATTTCAACCCCTAAAAGAAAACAACCTTCAATCCAGATTGATGTACCACACAAAAATATCTTTCAAAATTAATGGAGAAATAAGATACTTCCATGACAAAGAACACCTGAGCAAATTCATAACCACCAAAGCAATACTCCAAAATGTTCTGCATGACATGCTAGAAAGAGATAACAAGGACTCCATGAACCTCAACAAAATGAATCCACCAGGCAAGGCAAGAGTTTAAATAGAAGGGGGGAAAAAGGAACCAACAACAGGAAAATAACATGACAAGGATATGTCAATAAATATCAGTTATAACCATCAATGTCAATGGTCTCAATTCACCAGTCAAAAGAAGCAGACTGGCAGAATGGATCAAGAAGCAAGATTCAACAATATGCTGCATTGAAAAACACATTTAATTCAAAAAGAAATTCATAGACTGAAACTCAAAGGATGAAAAACATTACTCTATGTGACAGGAACTCAGAAAAAAGCAAGAAGTACCTATACTATTTGCAGACAAAGTGAATTTCAAGCTAAGACTGATCAAGAGAGACAAAGAAGTTCACTACATTTTTATAAAGGAAAAAATCCAAGAGGAAGAGATAACAAATCACAAGTATATATGAACCAAATACCAGTGTACCAAATTATATAAAACCAATATTAACTGAAATTAAAAATCAAATAAGCACTAATACAATTGTAATGGGGGAACCTCAATATCAGAAAGTCATAAAAAGATAGTTCAATTAGGCAAACAATCAACACATAAATATCAGAACTGAACCAAACTTTTGAACAAATGGACTTAGTAGGTGTCTACAGAGTATTCCACCTCAACAAAATCAGAATACATGTTCTTCTCAGCTGCAAATGGCATGTTCTCCAACATAGACCATATACCAGCTCATAGGAAATGCTAAAATAAATGCCAAGAAAATCAAATTATGCCACGCATATAATCAGACCATAGTGCAGTGAAATTGGAAATCAATAGTAAAAGAAACCATAAAAACTTCATAAACACATGGAAATTGAATAACACCCTCCTGAACAACCAGTGGGTCACAGATGAAATTAAAGAAGAAATTAGACATTTTATACAATTAAAATGATAATGCCAATACAACATACCAGAACTTATGGTTCACAAAGAAAACAGTCCTATGAGGGAAATTTATACAAATGAATTCCCATATCAGAAAAACAGAGTGAGCTCAAATGAACAACCTAATGTTGAACCTCAAGCTTCTAGAAAAGGAAGAGCAAGTCATGCCCTAAGCTTGTCCAAGGGAGAAAATTATAAAGTTCTGAGCAGAAATTAATGCGATGGAGTGTAAGAAAACAATACAAAGAATCAATGAAGGGAAGAGTTGGTTCTTTGAAAGGTTAAATAAAATTGACAAACACTTAACCAACCATATCCAAAAAAAAGAAAGAAAAGGCTCAAACCCATGTAATTAGTAATGAAAAGGGTAAAATCACAACAGATTTTGCAGAAATGCAAAATATCATCAATATCTACTTCAAGAAACTGTATTTTAATAAGATGAAAAACATGGAAGAAATGGGCAGATGCCTAGATACATATGAATTACCAAAATTAAACAAAGAAGACCTAAAAATTCTAAACAGCCCAATATCAATCAATGAAATTGAAAACATATTTAAAAACCTACCAACAAAGAAAAGCCTAGGCCTTGATGGATTCACTACTGAATTCTATAAGAAATGTGGAGAAGAACTTATGCCAATTCTCAAACTCCTTAATGAAATTGAAAGGGAAGCAATACTCCCAAATTCATTCCTGGAAGCAAGTATTACCCTGATACCAAACCAGAGAAGGATCCAACCAAACAAGAGAACTAGAGGTCAATCTCCCTAATAAACATAGACACAAAAATCCTCAATAAGATAATGGCAAACAAAGTGCAGCAAATAATCAAGAAGGTTATACATCATGACCAAGTTGGATTCATCCCAGGGATGCAGGAATGCTTCAACATATGCAAATCAATAAATGTAACACACCATATTAACAGAGTCAAGGACAAAAACCATATGATCATCTCAATAAATGCAGAAAAAGTGATTGACAAAGTCTAACACTGATTCATGATAAAAACTCTACCGAAAATTGGAATAGATTACCTTTATCTCAATCGGATAAAAAACTGTCTATGCCAAACCAACAGCCAACATCATACTAAATATACAAAAACTGAAAGTCTTTACTCTAAAATCAAGAACAAGACAAAGATGTTCAACTATCACTGCTCTTATTCAATATAGTTCTAAGAAACATTAGCTAGAGAAATTAGAAGAGAAAGAAATAAATTGAATAAAGATAGGAAAGAAAGAAGTTAAATTATCATTATTTGTGGATGAAATGATACTCTCCACTGGAGACCCCAAAGTTCTACCAAAAGATTTCTAAATTTAATAACCAAATTCAGTAGCACAGCTGGATACAAAGTCAGCACTCAAAAATTAATACTATTCCTAGAGAAGGTGAGCCAGTCCCAGCACCTGGAAGGAAGCTCCTCCACCGCCATCCCACTCTCCCAGGGCAGAGAAGGTGAGCTGTGTGGGTGCCAGAAGCACTCCACACACCCGTGGAAATGAGAGGACACATAATCAAGCCTCCAAAAAAGACTTCTGGATCACCTACAGCAACCCCATAGGGAAAGAAGATGGAACAATCTGATACTCAACCAGCAAGACTCTCTGAACTGACAACAAAAGAGGATCTAGGAAAAATGAAATCAGAAATAATTACTCAGATAACAGCAAAGATTGTGTTCATAGTGCAATACATGATTAATAAATCTAGAGAGGACACAGATAAAAAAATAGAGGATCTGAGGAACATGATGTAATCCCAACATAGGAAACAAATGGAATGCCTAAAACAGATGCAAACAGATTTGCAGGAGATGAAAAACTCCATCGAAAGTCTGTGCAGCAGAATGAACCAATGTGAGGATAGAATTTCAAACATAGAAGATAAGATTGCAATTAGTGGAGCCAGTCCCAGCACCCGGAAGGAAGCTCCCCCACCACCATCCCAAGTTCCTAGCACAGACAAGGTGAGCCACATGGGTGCCAGAAGCACCCCCCACCCACACCGTGGAAATGAGAAGACATATAAACAAGCCCCAAAAACAGAGTTCCAGGTCACCCACAGCAACCTCAAAGGGAAACGAGATGGAACACTCTGATACTCAACCACCTGGACTCTCTGAACTGGCAACAAAAGAGGATCTGGGAAAAATGAAATCAGAAATAATTACT
>NW_004624811.1:9076798-9087787 GCF_000247695.1 Heterocephalus glaber
GGGGAAAAAAAAAGAACCAAGAGACTCATGTAATGGTACAAGATCCCAATGATGAATGTAACTGTATTTTATACCTAAAATGTATCAATAAACTTAATGGGGAAAATATAATATTCATGTACACAAATAACAAACTCACTGAGAGAAATCAGGAAACAACACCTTTTACAAAAAATAAAATACCTAAGAATCAACCTAATGAAGGATGTAAAAGACCTTTACATGGAAAACTACAGTAATCTGCAAAAGAAGATCAAAAAGGATATCAAAAATGGAAAGGTATCCCTTGTTCCTGGGCAGGAAGAATCAATATAGTGAAAATGGCCTTACTTCTAAAATTGTTATACAGATTTAATGCAATCCTGATCAAAATACCAATAGTATATCTCACAGAATTAGAGAAAACAGTACTAAAATTCATTTGGAATCAGAAGAGACCTAAAATAGCAAAAGCAATTCTGGGAAACAAAAGCAAGGCAGAGGACATCAAAATCCCTGGCTTGAAACTATACTACAAAGCTACTGTGATAAAAATTAAAAACAGCATGGTACTAGCAATAAAACAGACCTGAGGATCAGTGCAAGAGATTAAAACATACAGAAATAACTCCAAACATATTCAGCCACTTTATCTTTGACAAAGGAGCCAAATACCTTTGCTGGAAGAAAGATAGCCTCTTTAATAAATGGTACTGGAAAAACTGGCTTTCAACATGCCAAAGATTAAAACTAGATACAAAGCTTTCACCATGCACCAAACTCAAATCAAATATATCAAATATCTAACTATTAAAGCAGAAACACTAAATCTGCTGTCAGAGAGAATAGGGAGAACTCAAGGAAATAGGCGTAGGCAAAGACTTCATGAACAAAATACAGACTACAAGGGAAATAATACAAAGAATCAACAACTGGGATCTCATCTTATTAAAAAGTGTTTACACAGCAAAAAGAAACCACCAACAGAGAGAAGAGACAACAGGCAGCATGTGAAAAAAAATTTGCCAGCTGTTCCTCAAACAAAGGACAACTATCTAGAATATATAAAGAATTCAAAAAATCAGAAGCCCCCCAAATTTATAGATCCAATCCAAAAATGGGCATCTGAAATGAACAGACATTTCTCAAATGAAGAAGTAAAATTGGCAAATATATGAAAAACTGTTCAACATCACTGGTCATTCGAGAGATGCAAATTAAAACAATGCTGAGATTCTATCTCACTCCAGAAAAAATGACTATTATCAAAAAATCAGCCAGACCACCTCTAACCTCTGCAGGGGGGTGGGGGGGTGGCAGTGGCTGGAGAAAGAGCTGCAGTGCTGTGGCCCACAGATCAGTTGTGCCCTGGGGAAGAGGCGCAGAAGCCCGTGAGGCTCTGGAGAAAGCGTACCCATGGGAAGGAGTGGGCCAAATGTATGTGTGCATGTGGGTGTGTGGGCACTGTGTGTTTCTCTATAAGCACAGAGAAACACCCAGAGGGATTTGAACCAGATTGTTAGCATA
This sequence comes from Heterocephalus glaber, assembly GCF_000247695.1. The sequence continues at coordinate 9,078,305 of NW_004624811.1, forward strand.
AGGCCTGCAGTGAATGAAGAAAGTGATATAGGTGAAGTCAGAGTAGGAGAAAATAGAAAAAGGGAAGCTGAACAAAACTGAAAAGAAATAAAAGACACAAAACCTCTGCAGTATGTATGAAAACGTCACATTTATGAATTTCTTCAAAATGTCCTATGTATATGAGTAGTAATAAAAACTCAATTCAATAAAAAGAAAAAAGCAGAAAGAAGAACCAGAGAGGTCTGCCATAGGGAACCTCCACATTATCAAAGAAGGAGTTTCCAAAATTTCCACCATGAGTTTGTCACTTGAAACTTTGATCCAATTTGCCCATCAAACAGATGTACATACAGAATCTCACACAGTTCTTTGTATCCTCTAGGGTCCCTGTACCATATGTAATTGGCCTTCCTATCCACATATTCCACATCCACAGATTCAACCAACTATGGATCACAACTATTTTTTAAAAATTGTCTGTACTGAACCAGCTTTTTTAAACACACAATGCAATATAGCAGCTATTTACATAGTATTTACATTGTGTTAGGTAATAGAAGTAATCTAGGGATGATTTAAACTATACCAGTGCCCTGTGGATACTGAGGGATAACTATTTCAGTGAGTTGTGTGGAATCTTTTAACAGGAGATTAAGTTCCACCAAGACACCCAGGGCCAGTCTCCTCCAGTTGCAGCAAAGACAGTCACTGTATGACCTTCCCATACCTCCCTGCAACCAAGGAGACCAGAAGTGAGAGCATTTGCATAACTCCAGGAAAAGTCATTCAAATTGTCTTCTAAGTGAGCTCTGCCTCCTCGAGTCCTACACCATGGGTGTCCTGGTCAGGACTCTTCAAAGTGCTAACCTACTGATAATAATGCTCCAGACCAGAAGCAGGGTTTTCCACACAGGAAATGGTGTTATGGTTTAGGTAAAGAGTGTCCCCAAAGGCCTCAGGCACTCGTAGATGGGCTCTGCTCTGGAGAGGTAGGTCACTGGGTGTGGTCTAGAAGGGTGTATCTCCCTCCCTGGCTCCTCTCTCCTCTCTCTGCTTCCTGGCTGCCATGACCTGAGCAGCTGTACTCTGCCCAGATCCCTCTACCATGCTGTTTCTACTCGGAGCCAGATGAACAGGACTAAAAACATGAGTTAAAAACAATTTCTCCTTCTTTAAATTATAGGTATAGGGTATTGTTTCCAGTGACAAGAAATGACTAATTAAGATAGTGCAAGGGCTAAAAGGAGAGAGGTTAAAGTTGGGACAGAGGTCCAGAACAGCAGGGTAGTAACAAGATGAGTTGAGAGAAGGTAGGTACAGGGCAGAGGAAGGGCTGGGATGTGAAAATGAGGACCCCAGATCTTGTATGTCAAGAACTATCTCCTGGAAGCAACAGCACAGGTCTAAGCCTTCCCAGCACTTAGTTCTCATATTCAAAGCACTAAGCTTGACTCAGACTTAGCTAAATAATAATAATAATAATAATAATAATAATAGAACAAGCAAAAATAATAAAAATAATTTTTTAAGTTGGAGTATGAAATTTTTGAGTCTTGTGACCTAGGTCAAAGTTTTAACAGTTATCTTTGGAAGTCATTTGTATTTTTCAGTAACTTCATGGATACTTTGGGCATCCAATCAGGTCCAAATATTTCCTTCTTGCAAATGGAACCATAGTCTATAATTATAGCTTACCACAAGCTGTCCAATTATCCAGTGCTTATTCAATTGTGTTTTGAAAAGCAGGAGGCAATGTCTGTGGTCTCATTTCTACCCTCATCCACAAGGCCTGAAAAGCTTAATGCACAGCTGGCAGCCGGGGCTATATCGGAATTTATTTTTTATTTTAAAACCACATATATTCTACTTTTCACTATATGTCTTGCCCCACTCTTCCCTCTCTGTCTAACATGAATTCTTCCACATGGACATATGTTGTATAATAAAACTCTGACTTACAGGACTTTCAAGAGTATTCATGCTCAACATAGTTTCCACAATGAGTCCTCTCCTGGAATTTAATTGCTAAGCTCTATGTAAGTCCACAGCTGACACACATAACAAGGCTAGACTCTCATCAGTGCAGAACATCCTGTAGCCTCAGCAGACCGTCATGTTACCTTCAGAGAAACCCAGACCATCAGCCAGAGCTCCTCTCGTATCAAGGAGTTTTGAGGTAGGCTCATGATTCTGTGTTGACAGCAAGACCTGCACGTCGGCCAAGATTCTGACCTAAAAGCAAGAGACCTCAAGTACAAGCCAAGGGTTATTTACAGCCTGGTAGGGTAGCTCTCTTCAGGCTGCCTGGCAAGGGCCACGGGTAAAGCAATACACATTTTTACTTGTTTCTGATTCTGTCCAACCAGCAGATAAGTCACATAGCTACAGCCAAGATGTCCTGCTCATATTTCCCCCTTGACACAAGTTAATCAGGACACTGACAGCAGAAGGGGCCAGAAGGGGAGAGATTTAAATCTCCATTTGCCAAAGGGAACGTGGGATGGAACATGTAAGTGTGTAGAGTGTGCGGTTAAGTCAGGGTCTAGGGAATCAGCAGAGATAAACAAGTGACTTGTAGTTACAACTCCATATTTTTTAGCTGGTTAGGAGTGTCTGGTTCAACAGTTCAAAAGAAAAATTTGGCTGGTCTCCACCATATCAGCTCGACCAACTGGTATGTTGGGTGAAAGTTTATTATTGTGGATTTGGAAGAGCAGAAATAAGCATAGTTGACAAATGTTAGCCTGGTACATATTGTCAAAGATCAGCTTTAATTTTTCTAAGAAATTTCCTCTACCCTTACTCCAGCCTTACTCTTTCCTTGGGAACCAATTGCTATAAAAACTTCTTGAAAAGTTGCTTATTATTGAGGTTGTCATTTCCCTAATTTACATTGGTATGACTTAGACTTTACATTTTGAAATTAGTCTTACCAAGAAAACAATTAAAAGTTTTTAAATCCCCTTATCTGTGGAGAAGTGTACACTACACATTTCGAGAAATTGTAATACTCTGATTTGAGAACTATAAAGTGTTGTTTTACAAATGTATTTAGCAACCACAAGGGTTTTTCAGTTGGTCAGGACATTTTCCTATTTAAACATTGATTTGGAAACCTTGCCAAGTAAGCCAGGAAATCAAGAGAGCAAAATTATGCAGCACATAAAGAAAGCAGCTGCATTCTCCAACCCTAGTAATTTAACCAGGCATTTCTTTAAACAAAAATAAAGAGGCGGGGGAAAAAAGAAAGAAGCAAATCTGGCAGCTCTAATCTCATTTCATTACACTGGCAAACCAAAATATCAGTCATCAAACATATTTGATAGAAAACATTTGTCCATTGTGTTGGTATTCTTAAAAGTGAAACCTACAATATGGTATAGGAATTAAATATCAAATTACATTTGAAGGACCATTCCAGTAATTAAGTGAGAAAATTATTTCTGGCAGATGCCTTTCAGCTTAACAGCATACTCAGGCAAAATTCTCCCACATGAAGAAAGATCAATGGAGCCAAAAGATGCATAAACTTCACATCTACATACATAAATGTAAGAACAGAGTACCCACCTTGAAGAGTGAAATACAACACATAAGAGGATGCACATTACAGGCACAGCAAGTCTTCATCCAACACACATGATGGGCGTGGGGGGACCGAAAGGGATCCTTGCCTAAAGATTTACTATATGACTTTCATGTTGTTATGAGGTAAAGTGACCCATGTTTAAGATTTCCAAGTTACATAGATAAAATTTTTTAGTCTTCTGGTTAACCCCAAGTGGGAGTTACTAGCTAATATTTAGCTCTCTCTAGACAGAAAGTATAATTAGAATTAGATTTGTCTCTCATACATATTACTTCTTCACCCAACTGTCTGTAAATGAAACAGATATGTATACACAGCAAATAATACTACATACTAAGTTCTTTGATGAACTTTCGGACATCAGTAAATAGGAACAAAAAAATCTGAAATTGCTGTCTTTATAAGTGGCTACCTATTCTGCCCAAGCCTTATAGAAAGGCTATTTAAGTCTTGAAGAGGAAGAAGAAGGTAAAATACTCAAATAGTATGATTTATATACATATATATGATAGCCTTATAATTTAATTTAAATGGTCTTTCTAGACTTTACAAGGATAACATTTTCTGTATTCTTTGCTCATCTTCTTTGGTTCCAGGAAAACTATGATGACTGACTTTTTTTATTTTAAAGACTATTGAAGAAAATCAAAAGACCACATCATTCTAGATACGCTGATGATCCTTGTATTCATGAGCTAGGGGTGATAACGAAGTACCTCAGATGAGGTGGCTTAAAGAACAGTGCTAGCCAGAGACCGGGGTGCTGGCAGGACTGATTGCTTTGACACTTTCTCCCCTTGGCTTCTGGGTGGTCACCTTCTTCTGAGGTCTTCACATGGTGTCCCCTCTGGGTATGACCCTGTCCTAATCTCTTCTTCTTATGGGGAGAGTAGTCATATTGGATTAGGGCTGCCCATGTGATCTCATTTTACCTTAATTACTTTTCAAAGGGTCTGTCTCCAAATATAGTCACATCCTGAAGTATTAGGGATCAGGAATTCAATGCACAACTTTATATGGTCACAGTATAGCCCATAATAACTAAAAAATGCAGAAGGAATTGTTTTCTAAAATTTTTAAATCTGTTAACGAACTGGAAGAAAAGAAATATTCACAGTTAAACACTAAGTGAACAAGAATCCAGAGATAGAAGCCTATCATTGAGGATGGTTTCTACTTTGAAAGCATCTGGGTTATACATTTGATCTTAATCTTTAGCTCCTAAAACACCAAACACAGAAGGCATATTTCAGAGCATGTTGCAGATGAGGAGTCTGATGGGAAATGTTAACTTCCTACAACTTCATAAAGCTGAAATCCCCCAGGGTCTATACAGAAAATAGTCTGTTTCAATGAAGACTGAGTAAAAACTCTCCCTTAAGAGCATATCATAAATATATTCAAGAACTAGAAGGGAGATTGAAATATAAGTAAGAAACTATTTGTATACTAAGATTTAAAGAAATGAAAAGAATTTTTCAAAATGAAAATGTGGTGAATGCAATTAAAATCACGAGATAAATTTAACAGATCAGATGAAACAAAAGAGAAAATTACAGAAAATATTTCTTTAAAATAATCCATAATGCAATACAGAAACAAATTAGAACTACAAAAAAGTATTTCAATGACAGAGATGACATTATAATTTCCAACATACATCTAATTGGTATTTTAGGGTTATCAGGTGGAGAGGCAAGAAAAGGCAAGCCTGAGGTATTCACTGAGTGGCTGAGAACATTGCAGTACTAGCTAAAACATATCATTCTACAGATTTGAGAAGTCCAATAACACCCAACTAAAGTAAATAAAGATAAATTTATGTCAAAACTCATCACATAGTATTTGCAGAACACTACCATCAAAAAGAGCAAAAAGAATGAACAAAACACAACTTCAAGTTGACAGGAACAAGAAAGAAAAAATAATTTGACTGAAATGGCATCTCAACAGCAATGTTGAAGTCAGAAGATAGAGAGAAATACTTTCATGGTACTGAGAGACATTAGCTGGAATTCTAAACCACCAGGACTAGATGCTGTGGCTGAGTGTAACACAACCCAGGAAACGTTATGGACCTGGATGTGGGCAGGGTTGGCTGACTAAATGTGTTGTAAGAATGATGGCAAAATAAAGACCTTGTCAGACAAATAAAAATAAAGTTTTCTGAAAGCAGGTGGTCTTTAAAAGAAATTCTCACAAATATTCTTCAGAAGGCAGGAAAAGTATCAAAAATGAAAAATCTGGGATGCCAGGAACAAAAGAAGAGCATAGAAAGCATTAAAATGCAGAGAAAGTGTTAAATATATATATAAATTTGAGTGAAATGCTGAGTGCTTAATACAATAATATAGTAATTTGTTGTAAGACACAAGTTTCTTTTTTTTTCTCTTTCAAAAAGCAACATAAATGTGTCCACTACCTAAATTTTTCCCTACAGCTGGACAATATCATGGGGTAATGAGCAAATAAGTGCAGGAAGAAATTTGAGTGCCCAAGTGACTATATGGGGTGACTCTGGTGGCTGACCCCTTCACCTCAGGATGAGTTTGTGAAAGTTTACCTTCCAACGTCTCCAAGTCATTATTTTATTTATTTACCTTCTTTTTAGATATGGGCGATCATACCCAGAGGTACTCTATCACTGAGCTGCATGCCCACACTTTCCCTTTTAGTTTTTATTTTGAGACAGCTTCTCACTGAGTGACTGAGGTTAGCCTTGAACTTGTGATCCCCCTGGCTCAGTTGCCCCATTAGCTGGATTACAGACAGCTCACTGAGCCCAGCAAAATAGGGTATTAATGAATTTAGGCTCAATTAAATATAAGCTTAATATTTATATCCTAGGAACTTAATTGTCATCACCCTCTTCTGGCTTCTATAATACCCTTGTGAGATATTTTAAAGAATGCCAGAAAACATACATACTTAATAATATAAACCAAATTTTTTAAACTATGTGAAGATTACAAAGAGAAATAAATGTTACATCATGATGGAAGATTTTCACATAATTTTCTCAAGCATGCAAAAAATTAATTAGGATACAAACAATACTACCAAATTAATGAGCTAGGACTAATGCATTTATTTAGAATATTGGTGCCAAAAATGGTGAAATACACATACTGTTCTTGCATATGTGGAATATTCATGAAAAATTACTATCTACAAGATTATAAAAGTAGTATCAATACACTTGAAAGAATTTTTGTTTTTACAAACTATTTTTATGCATAAAACTCACTTACTTTAGAAATTAATAACAAAAATGTGATTAGAAAACCACTATACACTTAGAAATTGAGAAACACACTTCTAATAAACACATAGTATGGCAGAAACTGATCAGACACTTAATAGGTCTGTTCTAGGAAACGCTATATGTCTATTTCTCATTCATAGATTTCAAGTGGAAATAATATGCAGTTTTCAGCACAAACCAGTTAAGACCAGTTGGGCTTCTCCACATTTTTACTTTCTTCTGTGATTTAGAGAAAGTCTGATAAAGATGACAGAGGCACAAAACAGAAAAATCATGGACTTTTTTAGTTACCTCTTGCAGATTAAATGCTTCTTTAGAGATCCACCCAACCAGAAATATTTTTATTAGACTCTAGGAGAGTGGAAAAGTAAACATTTATTGGCTGAAGCTACTGTGATGTTGGGGTTACTTGTTTTAGCAGATAGTGCAAACTTATCCTGACTACCCAAAGACTGTTGAGATGGATTTTATGAAACTATATTGGAGACCCCTGCATTATTTCTCCTTCTTCTCTTTGGACATGAAGAAAAAAATTCCCTCAAAATTAGAGAGCCTAGTAAATTCTTAGTTAAGAGGAGTTCATCATATTGCAATGGGGTAAGAAGCTTATGCGTTGGACTCAGGTAGACATAAACTTCAATCTTAGCACCACTGCTTACTTTAGATGTGACCTTGGACAATGATTTGTTTTTTTCTCTCAGAACCCTAGTTTCCTTCTTTGTAATACAGATATAGTTCTGTCAACTTTAAATAGGTATTTTAGGATTAAATTAAATAAGAAAAGTAGGTAAAAGTTGTAGCATGGTGCCTTGTTCACAGTACTTACTGTCATGATTATTAAAGCCATTTTATTTAAAAGCAATGTACCTCCATTAGAACCAATAACAGGAATTTTCCTTGACTATTCTGCCCCAGCCCTCCCCCAGTCCCTGGCCTTTTCTATCCTGCTCACTTTCTACCCCGTATGTGAGCACTCAAGTCTAAGAGAAATAAAAAGTATACAGGGAGAAAATGGGGGAGTCATATTAACTAGCAGACAGCAGCATGACTTGCAGCAACCAGTCTTGAAAACTGCTCAAAATGCAGCCCCAGCCTGTGAATTCTAAGCCAGTTAGGACTCCTGTCCTTTGAATAATGAGAAAGTTTCCTTTTTCTTCTAAATAAGCTCCTATTTTACGGGCAACTTTAGGCAGCAAGTTTCTGCTCTTTGCAACCAAGTCAGGGCTAATATAACTTATTCACATAGCTTGAACTATGATTTTGTTTTCACTATAAACAGGCAGATACTTTATCTGTATATCACCAAAATAGACAGGCAAACCAGCTACACTCACTCAAGCTTGTCTGAGAACACATGAACAACTTGATTCTTATTTCACTGAATCAACATCATTGCTGTTCTGAAGACAAAATGTGCATCATTCCCATGTGTGGAGATGAGCTCATGGGAACTTATCAACCCCTTGAGAATCTTACACTTATAAGTCAAATCGGTAACCTCTTCTTAACAATATTTAGTCCATCTCACAAAATAATATAAATATCTTCACTGGTCAAAACTCCATATGCATGGCTTTGCATACAAATGAGAAAATATATCACTAGTTTAAATGAATACCAATAATCTATACTGAGACAGAGAGCGCTATGAAATAGGAGAATTTCAAATAAAAACTGCAAATAAAATTAAATAAGTATTTTTCTGGTTTCAGCCTTACTCAGCAACTTGCTAATGTTTTTAGGAAAGCAAATAGGTTATAAGTCCCTCTCAAGATTTCTCACAGACTCAGAACCTTTGTCCAAGGACAGCCCTTACTTGCATGCAGATGTGGGACTGGGATCAAGGAATGTGTGGCTAAAGCTGACAAATGAGGCTTTTACTACTGGAGAAATTAATGCTGAGAGTGTACAAATTTGTGGAGGCAGTTTGGAATTATTGCATTTGATCACCTATGATATAATGTTTTGATTCATTGATTAGCAAATCCTGGTGTGGAAATCTCTTTAGGAATGTCGATTTCATTTAGGAAACTCCTCAGTACTGCCACTGTGTAGTTGGGAGGAAGTCGCTGAAGACAGCTCAGAAATAAATCTCTAATCATAGTAGACCTGTGAAGGAACAGGGGCCACTGGCAGGATTAAACAGATCAATACTGGGAATGGGGCACACATCAACTGTTGAGGAGAGTCTGCATAGTACTGCATGGAATCCAACTGAAAAGTTGGACAGATCCCCAGTATATTCATGTTGGGATGGCTGGACACGAAGACTAATCTCTGAGGAAAAGAAGAAACAAGAGAAATTATCCTACACTAGTGTTACGTGAAAGGAGAGAAAGCTAGCACTCCCCTGTGCAAAGCTGGAAGAGGCCCTTGGAGCTGACAACATGCATACGGCCTAGAATTTTCTTTCAGTCCCCACCTCAATCCAGTCCATTCTGAACCTGTATAAATCCTCCCTCTAAAACAGACCTCCAGACCAGGATGGCCACTATCACCACTCCTGTTCAGTATCGTTCTGGAAACATTAGCCAGGGCAATTAGGCAAGAGAACGAAATCAAAGGAATAAAGATAGGAAATGAAGAAGTCAAATTGTCATTATTTGCAGATGACATGATACTCTATATAGAAGACCCCAAGAACTCC
>NW_004624811.1:9117376-9140258 GCF_000247695.1 Heterocephalus glaber
GACAAGGTTGGCTAAAGGTTTGTCAATTTTGTTGATTCTTTCGAAGAACCAACTCTTGGCTTCATTGATTTTTTGTATCGTTCTCTTAGTCTCCACTTCGATCTCATTTTTAAGAGTACTGTAATTTTCAATGTAAGGATCTTTTACTTCCTTTGTGAGATTAACTTCTATTTCTTTTTAATGCTATTGTGAAAGATATTGTTTCACTAATTTCTCTCTGTGTGAGTTTGTTATTTGCATACAGGAATGCTATTGATTTTTGAGTGCTGACTTTGTATCCAGCCGTACTACTGAATTTGGTTATTTAATCTAGAAGCCTTATGGTGGAATTTTTGGGGTCTTCTATATAAAGTATCATGTCATTCACAAATAATGATCATTTTACTTCTTCCTTTCCTATCTTTGTCCCTTTTATTTCTTTCTCTTGTCTGATTGCTCTGACTAATGTTTCCAGAACTGCGTTGAATAGGAGTGGAGATAGTGGACATCCTTGCCTTCTTCCTTATTTTAGAGGAAAAGCTTACAGTTTTTTACCACTTATTATGAGGTTGGCTTTTGGTTTGTCATAGATGGCCTTCATCAGATTGAGATAAAAGCCATCTATTCCAATTTTCTGTAGGGTTTTTATCATGAATAAGTGTTGGACTTTCTCAAACGCTTTTTCTGTATCTATTGAGATGATCATGTGAGGTTTCTCTTTGGCTCTGTTGATATGGTATATTATATTTATTTATTTGTGTATGTTGAACCATCCCTGCATCACTGGGATGAATCCTACTTGGTCATGGTGTATATACTTCTTGATGATTTGCTGAATTCTGTTTGCCAGTATCTCATTGAGAACTTTTGTGACTATGTTCATTAGGGAGATTGGCCTGCAGTTCTCTATTTTTGGTTGAATTCTTCTTTGGTTTTAGTATCAGGGTAATACTTGCTTCCAGGAATGATATTGGGAGTATTGCTTCCCTTTCAATTTCATTGAAGAGTTTGAAGAGTAAAGTCATTAGATTTTACCTACATTTCTTGTAGAATTCAGCAATGAAACTGGGAGGTCCTGGGCTTTTCTTTGTTGGTAGGTTTTTAACTACATTTTCAATTTCATTGACCTATATTGGTTTATTTAGAATTTTTATATCTTCATGATTCAGCTTTTGTAATTCATATGTATCTAGGAATCTGTCCATTTGTTTTTTCCATTTAATTAGAGTATGGGTTCTTGAAGTAGATATTGATGATCTAAATTTCTGCAAGATCTATTGTGATTTTGCCCTTTTCATTTCTAATTGCATGAATATGACTTTTTTCTTTCCTTTTTTGATAATGTTGAGTGAGAGTTTATCAATTTTATTTAATCTTTCAAAGAACCAACTCTTCAATTTATTGATTCTTTGTATTATTTTCTTAGTCTCACTTGCATTAATATATGCTTGATCTTTATAATTGCCTCTCATACAAGAGTTTGGCTTGACTTGTTCTTCTTTTTCTAGATGTTTGAGATTCAGCATTACGTTGTTTATTTTAGTTTATTCTCTTTTCCTAATATGAGAATTTAAATTTTGCTCGTAGGACTGCTTGCATTGCATCCCTTAGGTTTCAGTATGTTGTATAAGCATTATTATTTAATTGTATATATTGTTTAATTTCTTCTTTAATTTCATCTGTGATCCATTGGTTGTTGGATGTTATTTAATTTCCATGTGTTTATGAAGGTTTTGTGGTTTCTTTTGCCATTGATTTCCAATTTCATTGCACTATGGTCAGATAATATGCTTGGGATGATTTCAGTTCCTTTGTGTTTACTTAAGCATGTTCTATGGGCTAGTATGTGGTCTATTTTGGGCTAGTATGTGGTCTATTTTTGGGACCATCCCCTGTGCGGCTGAGAAGAATGTGTATTCTGATGTTGTGGCATGGAACACTCTGTAGACATCTACTAGGTACATTTGTTCACAGGTTTGGTTCAGTTCTGATATTTCTTTGTCAATTTTTTGTCTAGTTGATCTATTTGTGTCAATGAGGTATGGAGGTCCCCCATTACAACTGTATTAGTGCCTATTTGATTTTTCATGTCTGTTAATATTTGTTTTACATAAGTTGTTGCACTGGTATTTGGTGCATATATATTTATGATTTTTATCTCTTCCTCTTGGATTGTTCCCTTTACAAGGATGTAGTGACCTTCTTTGTCTCTCTTAATCAGTCTTGGCTTGAAATCCACTTTGTCTGTAAATAGTATAGCTACCCCTGATTTTTTCCAGCTTCCTGTTGCATGCAGTATTGTTTTCCATCCTCTGACTTTCAGTGTATGAATTTCTTTTTGAGTTAAAGTTATGTAGCAAATTGTTGGATCTTGTTTTTTGATCCATTCTGCCAGTCTGTTTCTTTTGATTGTTGAGTTGAGCCCATTTACATAGATGGTTATAACTGAAATGTATTGGCTTATCCTTGTCATGTTATTTTCCTGCTGTTGGCTCCCTGTCATTCTCCTCTGTTAATTGTTTGCCTTGCTTGGTGGCTTCTTTCTATTGGTGTTCTTGGAGTTGTGGTCTTCATTATCTCTTTCTAAAATATTCCTCAGGGCATTTTGTAGAGCTGGTTTAGTGGTCATGAATTACTTCAGTTGTTCTTTGTCATAGAAGTACCTTATTTCTCCATTGAATTTGGAAGATAGTTTTGCAGGGTGCATCAATCTGGGTTGGAGGTTGTTTCCTTTCAGAATCTGGAATACTTCGCTCCAAGCTCTCCTTGACTTAAGGGTTTGCATTGAGAAGTCTGCTGTGATACTGATGGGCTTTCATTTGTACATGATTTGTCCTTTTCTCTAACAGCTTTTAACATTCTGTTCTTGGGCTAAATTTCTGAGATCTTGATAATTATATGCTTTAGTGTAGATTTATTTTGGTCATGGCTCATTGGAGTTCTATATGCCTCACTTATTTGTGTGTCAAATTCTTTTTCCATGTTTGGGAAGTTTTCTGCCAATACTTCTTTGAATAGGCTTTGTATGGAATTTCCACTGTCTCCAACTCTCTCATTGACCCCAATCAATCTAATGTTCTCTTTTGCATCATCTTGCAATTGTTGGATTCATTTTTCATGGTCCCTTGGCATTTTTAAGATACCTTTCTTTTCATGGTCATTAACTGCATTTCTGTCTTCTAGTTCAGAAATTCTGTCCTCACCTTCATTTAATCTATTGTGTGTACTTTCAATGGAATTTTTAATCTCCTGGATATCTGTTTGAATGTTTCATAAATTCCATTTCTTTCCTATGTTGGGCATTCAAGATTTCCATCATTTTCCTAAGCTCCTCTATTTTCTATCTGTTTTTACTCTAGATTCATTGAGCATGTCTTTCATTTTGATCATTTCTTTTTTTACCTGAGAGATTATTTTCTCTGTACCCTCATGTAACTGTTTTCTTACCTATGCTTCTATATCTCAGAAAAATCAGGTGAGTGATTTCTGATTTCCTCTATTTGCTTGTCTCCCGGATTTGTCCTAGATGGGCTGGAGGTCTGGGATTGCATTTTGATTCGGCATCTTGTCATTTTATATTTTTTAATTTTATTTTGTTTTCTGTGTTGATGCTTGTAAATTTCTTATGGCAGATAGCTTTATCGCTAGTATCACAACATCTCTAGGAAATGTCTATTTCTCAGAGATGTCTTCTGGGCCTATGTGATTCTTGGTCTTTGTGTCTCCACCTAGATCCTACCTTCCCAATTTATTAAGGATCAGAAGTTGCTATTTATTTGGTTCAGCACTCAGACCTTTGACGTTGGACTATGCTGGTAGTTATGGCCCCAGACAATCTCATTGTTGTCATACAAGGGGAACAACTAATTACAGCAGGTAGGACATCCTGGCTAAAGTAGTATAATTAGCAATGTCAATAGCCTCAAGTACAGCCTAGAAACTGGCAAATTGTTGTAACTATTAATTTGGTACCTTTAACAATAGGAGTAAGATCTATAGTTACAACCTAACATAAACAAGGAGCTTGTATGCACTGAGTTTTGCCTTAGTGGGGAAGTTTAAAAGGAGAGGGAAATTTAAAAGAGACAGGAGCAAAGCAGAGAGATAAATGAAGGGAAATGCAGTAGCGGCAAGACTGAAGGACTAAAAATGATCATCCAGTGTTTGGGCAACTAGATAAGAGGGCAGGAGAGAAAGCATGAAGGACAAAAGAATATCGAAGTGAGCCAGAAAGATAAGAGATGATTTTTCACTCACGTGAAAATATCATAAACTCAGAGAGATAGTTGAGGAGAGATAGAAAGAGGATGATTAGAACGAGATAAACATAAAAGTAAAAACTTTAAAAAAAAAAAAAGACAGAAAGAAGAAACAAAACCAACAAGGAAACAAAAAATAATCAAAAATAAAATTCCTCTGGAGGTGACAGTCCTATGGCAGTGGCCAAAGCAAGTAGTGTCCCAGAACTGTGCCGTGTGTCCCCGCGAAGTCTGGGTAGAGTTTGATACTGTGGGAGCTGGGCAGTCCTCAGCCAGCAGCCTTTTGGATGTCTCTCTCTGGCCCACCCAAGCTAGCTTACCGTGAGCTGTTGTGGCACCCTCAGGAAGGGGCAGCCCGGGCTGCTCTCAGTCCCCTGTACAGTTGGCTCCATTTGGGCACTTGGTCTTTGCACACCCTCCTCTGTTTCGACCCCACTGGCACTTCTCTGTCCTGTCTCAACATGTTTGCTGGGGGAAGGGGGCAAGGAGGGGGCTGTGCTGCTCTCTTCTGCTCAGTCTTCCATCTCCTCTCTACGGGGTTAATGGCAGTTGGTAAAATTCCGCAAGGGTCTGTGTGTTTCTCTTAAGCAGCTGGTCGTAACTCATTTTTTTCAGCTGCACTTTGGTTCCAGATTTGGAAAGCATAACAGAGAAAGAAAAGAAAAGGGGGAGGTTATTGGCCTTTCCACTGGGGAGGGAGCAGAGTTCTGGTCAGCTCTGTGTTTGTCAGCAACAGCGAAATCTGCTGCCAGGCTGCAGTGTCAGATGTGTGGAGGAGAACTAAAGAGACAAGAGCCCTGCTTTCCTAATCTATCCTGTGCGGCTTGAGTTAGCAGCAACTTTTAAGTCCGTCAGTTTCTTTAAGACTTCCCAGGATGGTGATTCTTGCTCTGCTCTCACTCTGTGCATTTGTGCCGATGGTAGCCCTGTGGGCTGATGCACTGTTTTATGGAGTCCCAGGCCTATGTTTTATTTGATCAGTAAGTGTCTTATTTCAGACTGGTTTTGGCATCAGGATGTATGTCCCTTCTTTCTTTCCAATTACCTGTGTTCTTAGTTTCTTTTTCTCTGAGTAGATCCAAGGTGACTTCTCTTCCTTTCAGCCATGTTGGATCTTTCTCTAATTTATTTTAAACAAAAAACTAGGTGAAATGGATAAATTCCTAGGAACATGCAATTTACCAAAACTGATTCATGAAGAAATAGAAAATCCAAACTAACCCATAACTAGACCTATAACTAAAAAGTTTAGATTAGTAATTCAAAATCTTCCAAAAAGAAAAGCTTAGGACCAGAAAACTACCAGTGAATTCTGTTGAGACTTAAAGAACTAACACCAATCCTCCTCTAGGCTGTCAAAAAATGGAAGTGTGAATGCTTCTATACTCATTTTCTGAAGCTAGCATTACCCTGAAATAAAATCAGAATAAGACATTTCAGAAAAAAGAAAACTATAGGCCAATATCCCTGATAAATATAGCTGCAGAAATTCTCAACGAAATATTACTAAAACAAAAATATCAATACATGGAAAGGATCGTGTGCCATGAGCAAGAGAGATTTATTCCTTGAATGCAATGATAGTTCTACATAGAAATCAATCAACGTGATATACCACATTAACAAAATAAAGGATAAAAATCACATGATCACCTCACTACTCAGCCATAAAGAATTAGAAACTAGAGACATTTATAGCTAAGTGGATGCACATTGAGGTGATACTCTTAAGTGAAATAAATAGGACATATGTGTAAATACCACATAGTTTCTCTGGTGTGAGAAAATGGAAGTGTAAATAAGGATTAAAATGATTAAAATGAATAATTGATAATTTTAAATAGGAAAAGATCCAAAGGTGTAGGGGTGGTGGGAGGGGAAGGGGAAAGGAAAGAAGGGGAAGGAAAAATTATGAGAAAAGAAAAAAAATGGAAACAAAATCTACATAAATAGGGAAGGGTGGAGGTGGGGAGGGGTGCACAGGTAATGGGGAAAAAAATAAGAACCAAGATACATCATGTAGAGGTACAAGCACCCAAAGATAAATGTAAATGTATTGTATACCTAAAAAGTACCAGCAAAAGAATTTTTTTTAAAAAGACAGAGATGGGGAAAAAACACAACAAATTCAGTATCTATCCATTGTGAAAATATATAACAATCAGTAATAGAAAGCAATTATCTTAACACAATAGAGGCTACCACATATGAAAAACTAAAGTTGGTGTCATATTCAATGCCGAAAAACTGAAGAGGGTAGAGCTCATGTTATGTTTTCCATAATAACATATACATTTATGTTGTCTTTTATATTTATCTTGCAGTTATTATTATTTATTAGTTGTTAGTGTTTCTCATTTTTAGATAGATTGACCTAGTATCATGTCTATTCATTTTACCCTCAAGGATTTCCTCTAGTGTTTCTTATATATTGAGTCTGCTGGTGGTAAATCCTCTCAGCTTTTGTTTTTCTGGAAATGTTTAATTTATTTTTTGGTTTTGAGAGATAGTTTTTCTACATATGTAGTTCTTGGTTAACACTCTTTCTTTTAGCACTTTTAGTACGTCATTCTACTGTCTTGGCCTCTATGGCTTCTGATAAGAAATCAGCTGATAATCTTACAGAGAATCCCTTATATGTGAAGAGTCTCTCCAGCTGCT
Organism: Heterocephalus glaber; assembly: GCF_000247695.1. Next base: position 9,124,276 of record NW_004624811.1, read on the forward strand.
TTTCATATTTTTTCTTGTCATTGTCTTTCAACAGTGTGACTGTAATTTGTCTCAGAGTTTATTTAATTGGTGTTCATTAAACTTCTTGGATGTATAATGTTTTCTTATAAAATTTGGAGCATTTGCAGCCATTATTTCTTCAAATGTTCTCTCCTCTCCCCCCATAATATTCTTGGTTTTGCTCACAGATCCATCAGGCTCTATTCAGTTTCCTCCATTCTTCCTACTTTCTTCCCCAGAAACTGAGTAGTCTTAATTAACATATTTTCAAGTTTATTTCTTCTTCTGCCTACTCACATATGCTGTTAACTTACTTTGATGAAGTCTTATGTTACTTATTTTATTTCCCATCCTTATTTTCTATCTGGTTCTTTTTGAAGTTCTTTTTTTTGTCTTTTTGTTGTTGTTATATGTTTGGTGAAACATCATTCTCATACTTCTTTTAATTCCTTGAATACATTTATAATAGTTTACTTAAAATCTTTGTTTGGTAAGCCCAATGTCTCAGCATACTTGGTAGTAGTTTCTGTTGAATTTTTCATTTTCCTGTATATAAGCCATTATTTCCTGTTCCTTTCCATATTTCATAAATATTTGCACATTTTAATGGCTGTAGGTATCACTCAATGGTAGAGCTGTATCACTTTCTTAGCATGCATGAATCCCTGAGTTCCATCCTTGGCACCACAAAAATAAGTAAACAAATAAATTTAAATAAATATTATAGATTTATACTGTGGTAACTCTAGAAATCAAATTTCTCTGTGAGATTTTTTTGTTATTGTTGGTAGTATTTTTTTAAATAACTTTCCCGAACTAATTCTTTAAAGTCTGTATTCTTTGTCATGTGTGACTACTGAAGTCTCTGATTGTGTTAATGGCCACCTAATGATTAAATAGAGATTTTCTTTAGTGCCTAGCATTGCTGTCTGCTATCCTTACTGGTAGAGTACTGTGAGAATGGTGGTATTGTGACTTCAAGTCTAGCTGCTTCCAACTCAACCAATGTCTTCATTTCCCAATTGTGTAGTCTCAGAGCAGGCCCACGTGAGAAATCAGGAGCATACGAGGTCAAGGGCACATGCAACCCTGTTGATTCAAGCATGCCCTTCTCAGTTCCCAGGAATATGTCAGAGCTTTTCAGAACCACTTATTGAAATAATATTCCCTAGCTTTTAAGTTTTTTCATCAGCCTCTTGTTTGTCCCATTAACCATATCTCGGGTAGCCACAATGTTAAATAATGACTGCTGAATATTTCTACCATCACCTGGGGAAGGCTGTTCACAGCGAGTTCTGAGTCAGGTTGAATAAAAGCAAATCCTGCAAGTAGGGATTCTCTGGGAGTTGCCAGTAAAATAATGAAAATCTATGTGGAACTGAACTATTAGGACAGCTGTTGCCGGTCAGCTAAGGGTTCTTTTGCTCACTTCAGGTGGAAATCATGAATCAGCCAAGTGCAGCTACACTAGTAGTTCTGATGTCACTAGATGAGAACAACTGACACATTACCTCTGGCCATTGCCTCTGGCAGCCATCACCATCCAATGCCAGCTTGTACTGGACAGCATAGACTGACTCTGTTGTGTGCTGGGCTTCTGCCACTGCTAGCTGTCACCATCTGATGCCAGCTCATGCTGGACACCATAAGTTGACTCTTTCAGGTGCTGCTCACTGCCACTGGTTTTATTTAGCTGTTGTTCTTCATTAGCTGTTGGTCTCTGGAGATCTCCAGTGTTGACAGCTCTGTTTATTCACTTTGTCCACTACTCAGGATAAAAATCCTGAGTAGATTTATTGGACTTTTGGAGTCACCATAGCCAAGAAATAAATCACGAGCAGGATTACCAGAACACCAAAGTGAGTCTTTATTGTAACAAGGCCTGTGCTACAGCACAGGGGGCCAGTTCACAGGAGAGAACCCACCTAGACTGAAACCTGAGGAGTGCTTGGGAAGTGCTATTTACATAGCAGATTGCAGGCCTGTTTCAGTGTGGGTGAGGGATGAAGCCAGAGAATCTGCAAAGTTTGCTATGAATGCTAGGTTTGCAAGTAAGAAGCCCAGATCCCTCCCCTCCTGATCTCAGCCCTTTCCAGGTCCTCTGTCCTCAAAAATATTACAGCATCATTGGAAATGGCTGGAGCAGGAAAAGGGCCCCACACTGCCTGACTGCACTCATGATGGCATGGAAAATGAGGTTTGATAGCCAAAAAGGACACTGAAGCAAACAATCCCAGTCCGTTCTGGTGCAAGGGGGAAGGGCAGACAGCCTCTGGCTAAGTCATAGCTCCCCATAACCAGCAGGGACAAATGAAAGAGACAGGCACTTCTCATCTGTCTCAGCCCCATTCCCATTCCACCCTTTTTTAGTGGCTGCCAGAATGTGTGTTTTCAGTGCTACTCTACTTGTCAAGGTACTTGTTGGTTTCCCAAGGTATAAAAGAGCTACAGAAAAGGAAACAGAAATAGAACAAAAACTTGCTGTTCATAATGATATTCCATCATTTTTCATTGACTATACACTCCTCAGATTTTTCAAGCCTTTAGTTATTGTTTGTTTGCTTGTTTGCTTGCTTGTTTTTTGAGACAGGGTCTCACTTTGTAATGCAGGATTGCCTTAAACTCACTATGTAGCCCAGGCTGGCCTCGAACTCACAGCAATCCTCCTGCCTCAGCCTTCAGAGTACTGGGATTATAGACATGCACCAGCATGCCCAGCTAGTTACTTTTCAAGAGTCCTGATAAAGTTGATTTTTGACAATTTTGGCCATTGTTCTTATTGCCTTTATGGAAAACCATATTTTCAGAGATACTCTACTATTGCAGAACTATTCTCTTCCTGCTTTCACTTTTAACTTTAAAAATTATTTGACTTGACTTCTATTGTACAATATGAATGTTATCAATAATCCATATTCCACATGATTGGCAAAAAGAAAATCCAATACTACGCTATTAATATGTATTTGGATTAGGAATTAAGGAATTTAAATTAAGGAATTTAAATTTCTGTGACTTCAGGGTTTGGGCTACATGTTAGCCAAAACGTGGGACAAATTTTTGATGACCACCTCAAATTTATGACTCCCTAAAGAAGCCTATTCTAAGAGTTATCATAGGAAAAATGTGGTCTCTTCATCATCTCTGTAAGATGACTTTACATACTAAGAATCCTGGAGATCTATATCACAGAAATGTTCTAACTAATAGTTCCAAATAAAATAAACTGTGATCTTGGATAGGAATCTAAGAGCCTCATTCCCACATAAGAATAAGAACCCAAGAACTTCCCAGGAGATGTGGACAACTTTTGTGTAGCTGTAGGTATCGTCCCTATGGATGTAGGTGAACAGTTACTGCTACATACATCATCCGTGGTGGGGGCGGGGGGATATACATCATCTTCCTCTGCTTTACACAAAGTCTGTTTTCTGTTGGGTTGAAGATATTTGACTTGGTAAACAAGCATCCAGGGATGATTTCCTGGTGATTTAATTGCTATTCTGGTGTTTAGTACTTGAGGAGCTCTCTACCAAGGATCAAGGGCAGCATTTCTCTGATATCTTTTCTAATACTCTAGGAAGATGATCTAGTTTCTATCAGATACAAATAGGGACAAAATGTTGATAAGTGATGAAATGGTGAAACCACTGTGGAAAACAGTTTGGCAGTTCCTTAAAAAGATAAAAAATAAAATTCAGCAACCCCATCCTTGGTATAAACTAAAATAATTGAGAACAGGAACCCAAACAAATACTTGCACCCCAGAAATAATAGCAGCATTGTTCATAATAGTCAACAAGTGGAAACAACCCAGTTGTCCATCAACACATGACTAATAAACAAAATGTGACCTAGACATAAAATGAAATATTATTGATCCACAACAGCTTTTTTAGTTTTTTGTGTGTGTTGTTGTTGTTTTGTTTTGCAGTGCTGGAGATCAAATCCAGGGCCTCACTCAAGCCAGACAAGCACTCAACCACTGAAATACATCTCCAGCCTGCACTCATAAAATCAGAATAAAGTTCTGACACGTGAAATAATATAGACAAACCCTGAAAAAATGTTGCTAAGTAAAAGAAATGAGGAAAAATGGACAAATATGGAATGGTACCATTTTTTGAGGTATCTATAATGGACAAATTAATAGAGAAAAAGTAGAATGAAGGTACCAGAGCTAGAGGAATGGGAGAAAGGGGAATTTTTGCTTAATGTTTATAGAGTTTGTCTCAGGTGATTAAAAAGATCTGTAAATATATAGTTAGGATGGTTACCCAACATTATTAATGTACTTAATACCACTGAGTATACACCTTAAGATGGCTAAAGTGGTAAAATGATATACAAATTGTATCACAACAAAATAAAAGTCAGAAGGAGATATTCCCAGTCACATGAGCCTGGCAGGAATGAGTTTACAAGAAGTTCCTGGGAGGAACAGCACAGGGCTAGCTGAGAACTAAAAATGTTATTGGAAGTCATAAAAGCTCAAGAGAGGGCCAGGGAGTTAGCTCAGTGGTTCTGTCCCCTGCCTTGCAAGCGCAAGGACCTGAGTTCGATCCCCAGTACCAAAAAAAAAAGCTCAAGAGAATTCTGTTATTTAAATAGTATCAGTTTTCATATTCCATTGGTCTCGTCTGCTTTTCTGCAGGATTGAGAGAGATAAGAACTGAAACAAGAAATAATCATTCCTTTTTCTATTAAGCTGCTCACAATTAGCTTTCATTCTTCCTTGGCCTCAACTTTAAGAGGATATTGAAGAATTTTAGGTAAAAGATTCAAAGAATCAATCTGACCTCTGATCCTCTCTGATCCACATTTTACCTTTGTCCATATAGTCATGTGAACATAGTGATTCTAGCTATAACTAATTCTCCAGCTACTCCTTGAATCATGCATAATACAGGTATATTGTGTGTATATCCAAATCGGATATCATCTGGTTGTGTGTGGAGGGATCTTCTATGACTTTCTGTACCACATTGCATCTGACAGCCCCATTTGCAAAGTTCATCTCTATCACTCATATCTGCAGGGGGTGAGCTAGAGAGGAGGAAGGGGTATCTTTCTGGTAATGGCCCCAAAATAATATTTTAAAATTCCAACGCGGGAAAGGCTTGTTGTTATTTTCACTCGCTACTTAAGTGGCTTTATTACTGTGAGGAAACTGACATCCCACGGTGATGGGATTAATAGAGTACCAAATCAACAAGAAATTGTAATGTTCGTTTATATTTCTAAATCATACCCTTGTGAATTCAGAGCAAGGGCACTAGTGTTTCCCTTGAAGTCATATCATTGGACATATTTTGAAGGGTTGACCTTTTATTTCTTAGATAATATGGGACATTGGCTCTCCCAACGATCCTGTTCCTTGTAATATCTACAGGTATATTTATTTATGAGCTTTTGATTCTTAGAAAAGAGAAGACTTTTGTTCTCATTTTTATTTCAAGGGCTACTGGTTTATGTAAAGAGCTAACAGTTTATTTTTATTTCTAGCTTGTCTACATTATTGCTTTTCTTTGAAAATGTTTACCATGTGTTAGAGCTCTTCTGAACTGGCAATTTCTCATTCCAATTTTTTTTTTTCTAAACCCATTTACCAAAAAAAAAAAAAAAAAAAAAAGGAAGGAGGGCAAGTCTCCTTCACTTCAGCTGTACAATCTACCTCAGAATCTTATTTGAAATTTTCCAGAAGTCAATATTAAATTTACCTGATGATTTCTTTATTTTACTTATAAATTTATATTTTTGCCTAATAATTGCTTAAGAAAATAAAAGCTTTTTAAAAGTCTTATGTTATAAAATTTTTTGTATTCCTTACCCTCTCAAGGTCAGTTTTAAATTATGCACAGTTTGGTTACTTAAATCCTATCCTGGTGGCTTATTCTTGTGTCTTTTAACCATTTTCTCTCTCTGAAGAGACTAACCATGAATAGTATAAATCTGTTATTTCAAGACAGTCATTGTGTTTGTTTTAATCCTGAATTCTGAGATAAATACTCACCTGATTGCTGACTGTATCAAAATATGGCCTGAGTAATGTCTGTTCATTTCAGATGCCCATTTTTGGATTGGGTCTTTAAATTTGGGAGGTCTGATTTTTTTAAGTTCTTTATAGATTTGAGATAGTAGACCTTTGTCTGATGAATGTCATTATATTGTATACCTAAAATGTACCAATGATTAGAATGAATATTCAATAATGTAAAATAGGAAGAAAAGGTCCAAAGGGGTAGGGGTAGTGGGAGGGGCAGGGGAAAGGAAAGAAGGGAAAGGAAAAATGCTGAGAAATGGAAAAAATGGAAATAAAGTCTTTGTAAATAGGGAAGGGTGGAGGGGGTGAAGGGAGGACTAGGAATGGGGAAAAAATAAGAACCAAGATGCATTATGTAAAGGTACAATTCCCAATGAGAAATGTAATTGTGTTGTATACCTACAATGTACCAATAAAAGAATTTAATACAAAAAAAAATATGGCCAACAAGTGTTTTCATTGGTGATATGGAAATGACTGTCGTGAAGTTTACATTCACAGATCCCTAGAAATAGAAGGTGAGGCATCCATCTAGGGCAAGTAGGAAAACACCTGGTCAGAGAGCATGGCATAGAGCTCTTGTTAAGGCCATCAAAGGAAGATCTGAGCAGCATGGGTGCGCTGAATTTAGGATTAGATAGTTGGACTAATTTCAGTGGGCTCTGGATGGATTAATTTGCATATAAAAGAAACTCATGCTGTCTCTAGGAATTAGCTAGCACTGGAAAGATCAGCTCTCCAGGATCTAGACACCAAAGTCCATACAATCAGAAATATAGAAATTTAAAAATTACCAATACACTGATAGAAAGAAAAATATTTTCTTATCATTCTTAATGTAACTTTAAGCCAGTATTTAAGTTCAGTTCTCTTTTTGTCTAGCAAAGTGATTATTCCTTTCCTAAAGATGAAAGAACTGTACAGCCTAGTCCCAATTGTTGTAAACAAATCATACTGCAGATCTCAAGTAGGGTTTTTGAGAAGTGTCCATGCTTTGTTTGGTCATGGACTCGTGAACAGGCAGATTCTCAGCTGTTTAAACGGGTTGACATCACCTATAAAAGCATGAGTACTCACATGAGACTTGTGTTTAACAGAGTGAATCTGTTCAACTGGCTGATTTATGAAGCAAGATGTTATAATAGGCTGGCTTTCAAAAGTGTGTTTGCTGATGCAAGTTCTTGACCAGTTGAACTGGTTTAATACTGATCTAACTCTGTAACAGTCTTTTTCAAGTAAGTGCTGTGAAAACTCTTTTTATTCACACCCACTAGAACATAAGCCCCTTGAGAGCTTATATTTTGCTCACTATCGTAACTCAAAGCTACAACACTGCTTTTATACAATATTTTTTCAAAAAGTATGTTATGGTTTGTATCTAGATGTTCCCCTAAAACCTTGTGCACTTGTAGGTGGGGCTTTGGGGAGGTGATTGGATCATAGGAGTGTGATATTCACCAGTGGATTGGTCCATTGATGAGGTTATAGCTAAATGTGAGAGGTGAAGAGAGAGGTGGAGGTGAAGCCTGGTTGAAGGAGGTCAGTTGCTGGGGGTGTGGCCTTCCTCCCGTGATCTCTCTACTTCTTCTGCCATGCTGGGAGCTATCTCTCCTCTGCCATGCCCCTCTGCCATGCCACCTTGTCTTGGAGCCAGTTGACTATGAAATGAAACCTCTACAAACTGTGAGCTGAAATAAACCTTTCGTCCTTTAACTTGAGCATATCAAGTATTGTGTCTCAGTGATGAGAAAGTAACTAAGATAACATATTTGTTGAATGAATAAGTGATTGGATCAAATTTAAGTTTAGCCATTTCCTGTCCCATCAACTTCAGCCACTTGCTTAAATCACTTGTAACTACAGTTTTCTCTCTTTAAGGGCTTAATTTTATTGACTCCATGGGGTTTGTTCTGAGAATTAGATTGTGCATATCATACACTTGATTAAGTACCTAATATATGAATAGATTTTAGTGAGCAGTGGAGGCAGAGTGGCAGTTTCTGTTTTTCTTGTTATTGTTAGATGCCAGGATGACATACATGAAATAGCTCACCTCTCCTATTGTTACAATTTAGATTTGAAATGTCAAAGGCTTAGTCACCAGCCTGTGGCACTACTACTGGGCAGTGATGGAACTGTTAGGAGGTGGGGCTAGTGGGAGACAGTTAGGTCACCACAAGCGTGCCTGGGAAAGGGATGTTGGGACCCACACCTCTCCTCTGTTTCCAGGCCACTGTGAAGTGAATTGCTTTGTTACAACACAAGCTCCTCACCATGGTCTTCTTCCTTCCCAGAGGCCCAAAATGACAGAGCCAAGAAACCATGGAATGAAACCTTTGAAATCAAGAACCAAAACAGACCCTGCCTCCTTTTAAGTTGTTTATCTTAGATACCTTGTCACAATGATGGAAAGCTGAACCACAGACTCACCATGCTTCCCAGTATCCTTATTGACATCTTCCTAAAAATGCTGTGATCATTCGAACTCTACTTCTCCCCTATCCTTTGTAATTTGAAATGTATCTTTGCTATGCCCCCTTCAACTGGAATTAAGAGTTAATAATAGCTAATAATGTTATATAAATTGATTTCTCTCCCAGGGCACATTTCCCTATCAGAATCCAAAATAATGACGAATGATGTGAAGCATGGGTGCCGGTACAGCATACAGAAAATTTTCAGCACGGAGGGGAGCACTGTCTACCATCCTTGAATTAACCTGTAGAAAATGGGGAGCCCAAACTCCACACCAGCTTGTCAATTCCATTTCTTTGCAGAGCCTCTCAAATTGTCTTTGACACTCAGAAAAATCAACCTGGAGGTGAAAGGAGAGGCTGTCTGTTCAGAGATACAGTTTGAAAATCAAGTAAAACAAGTTCTAAAAGGTTTCCTCTGACCACCAAAAGTTTCAATGATGCAGTGACTTTGGCAGAGACTAGAGCAGTGAGGCGAACCTATGGCTCGTGTGTTTTTGTGTTTTTCTTTTAAGACAGAAGATGTTAATGTAGGAGTTGTGTTGTCTAAACTAAAACCTCAGTATTCAGGCTTAATTGCAGTGTTGGCACTTTGCTATACGTAAGGGGGTTTGGGGTTGCAATTAGGGTCCCTGTTTCTAAAAGGTTCACATCACTGGACTACACTGAGTTGTTCAAAGAATAACTGAGTGGGGCCGGGGATTTAGCTCACTGGCACTGCACCTGCCTCGCAAGCACAAAGTCCTGAGTTCGAACACCGGTTCCAAAAAAAAAAAAAAAGAATAACTGAGAAGACATAGTAAAGGTACAATAATCTTTCAAAAAGCCTTTGATAAAAAGGAGGTTGCCTCAAAAAGTAGGATAAAAGTAAGGGTGATGGTTGCTGCAATAACTTATTTTTAAGAAAAAGTAGTTTAAGGTAAATTATTAGAAGGCTAAAGAATCAAGATTATTTAAGGGTCTTAAAAATGATAAAGTGAACAGTTGATTAAGTGAGGTCTCAAAGGAAGTTAAGGCTACAAGCATACACTACATTGATGTTGGAAAGAGGTGGTGATCATAACTACAAGTCAATAAAGCTAATTAAAAAGGTTTGTTGAGCAGATTCTGCAATAACAATTTTCTTTGCCTAATGTAATCTCAAAATGTTTATCCATGATATACCACTACTCAAAATTTCTCTTGCACTTCTTATTTGTTTTTTTTGTTGTTGTTGTTGTTGTTGTTGTTTGTACCGGGGATCGAACTCAGGTCCTTGTGTTTGCGAGGCAGGCGGTGGAACCACTGAGCTAAATCCCCGGCCCTACTTCTTATTTGTAATTCTGCAAAGTGGATATTGTGCTAAGTGCTTTGCATGCATTGACTCATTTATTACCCACAATACTGTATGAGAGACTATTTATGGATGGAAATCACCAAGGTTCACAGAGGTTAGTAACTAGCTAAGGACACATATGGAAAGTCAAGTAACTGGAAAATAGTTGCAAGTGTATAAATCAAAACTTATCTATACAGTATCAAAACTGAGCTGTCATAATTCATTAAGCCTCACATTCCTTCCTCGTGAGAGTCTCCCACAATGTGTCCGATGGCCATGGAGGTGATGACATGAACCTATTTTCCCTACCAGAATATCTAGCACATAACTGAAGCTGCCCAAACTGACATCCCCTTCTCCTGGGCAGGGTGAGATGTTATTCAAGCTGAGTTCACAGGCAAATCCAGGGACCACTCTGCCCAGAGTATCAAAGAAAAGTATTTTCTTTCCCTTGAAGCTGCTAAAATGGAACTATTTGACCTTTAATCTATAGGTCATATGAAGAGAGCCTATCTGAAAACTCTGAGCCCTGATAACATAATTTAGAATTCCTAGATCCAGCTATCTTGGTTACTTCTGCTCATTGCTGAGACAAAATATCTAATGCCCGCAAGTTAAAGGAGGATAGGTTTATTTTGACTCACAGTTCGTAGAGCCTTCAGCCATAGTTGGCTGACTTCAAGGCAGGGTGGCAAGGCAGACAGGAAGCAGCAAGTGGCAGCAGCCTGGCTTCTTTCTGTCCCTTCATATCCTAGCCAGGCCACTAGCCTATTGATTTGGGCCACCCACACGTAGGGCGGGGCTTCCATTATCCACACCCAGAACCATGCTGAACCAATTTAGCTATCACATTCTTAATCCCAGTATCACACATCCTAATGCAGCACCACACACCCTGGATCCAGCCCCCTCTCAAAAGCCCCACCTATGAGTGCATGAGGCTTTGGGAGACATCTAGATACAAGCCATAACACCAGCCATACCTGAGACCATATTCTGCAAGACACATAAGAGGTCATTAATACCCTATCATCTGTAAGACAGTTTAGCTTACGTTTCTATCACTTACGACTAAAGTGATCTTGATAAAATGAAGTCCTGAAACAATAGAAATTGAAGTCACAAAAATTAAGACTCATTTCCACTCTCCAAATATTTTAATTATATATCTTTGACTGACTTTATTTCTGAATTTCCTTAAATCTCAAAACCTTTATCTATAGATGCAGGGTAAGAACATCATATTACAGAATAAGAGAAGGGACTTACGGACGGTCTGATTCAAACCCTGACTCCATGGTTATCTGTTCTGGGACAGTGGACAGTTTATTTGCTCTCTCCAGTCATTCATTCTTTCCTTCCAACTTCCCTTCTTCCAAGATGTGTTCCAAAAGAATCTAAGAGGATGTGCAACATTCATTCAACAAATATCAAGAATTTACAAAGTGCCAAGAACTAAGCTAGTTGCCAAGTAGGTAAAAATGAGCAAAATAGACACAACCCTAGCACTTACAGGAAGGAGATGAATATTAATAGTCACAGGAATAAATGCAATTGATGTGACAGCTGGTACTGTCCATCTTGATGAATTGCCTTGAACTTCTCCTTCCCAGCCCGTGCCATCCAGCAGGTGTCTGCAAGATCAGTCCCGATGTGGGTATCAAAATTTGGGAAAGACTAAAACAAGCAAACAACAAACTCAGTCCTCACAGACTCTGTCCACCTGGCCCTGCCCCGCCCTCAGGAGCATTCCCCTTCTCTTTCTTTTAACTTTTTAGGACCCCTACCAAGTTATTCCTCCTTTCCAGTTGTGGAGTGCCTTGTAAAGAAAACATTATGAGGCTAGATTGCCAAAGCACTGAATTTTTAAGCCTTCTAAATAGAACATTAGTTCATAGCTAGAATGTTTTGAAATCTGATCAACATGCCATTTCTCAATACATTAAGCAAAGCAAGCAAAATTAGTCTGCTTTATGTCAGGTGCTTAGCACAAATCCCTTAATAATGTGCTTGAGTGCAGAAACCATTAATAACTGCATAATTCCCTAAGACAGGCTTGATTAATTAAGTCATATGTGTATCCTTCTAATTAAAAAAAAAGAACATTAGGCAGAAGAGTGGAATTTCTGAGTACAAAATTCAAAGGCTTTTTTGAATGCCTTTTGCCTTTCTCTTCAAGATGAAAGGAATACTGCTGGTTATTGTAGCTGCCAACAAACAGTTATAGCATGGGCACAAAACACCCAGAACTCTGTGTCTTATTAAAAACAATTTGGTATTCATCTGCCAATTTGTAACTCAGTTCTCAATCAGGAGACTGTCTGATTAAGTCAGGCAATTCAAATCTGAGGGGGCAGCTGGTGCTGCTATCCAAATAAACAGATGAGGAAGAAATAAGACCAATGAATCAACAAGCAGATGGTAAAAAGCCAAGGCCTTCAAAGAGCACTTGAATTTCTTTCCTTTCTGCTTCCCATCACCCTACGTCTCACAGAATTTATATTCCAAGGGATTATAAAGATTACACTCAGTTTAACAATCAACATAGAACAGTTTCTAACATTGATCCCTTTGGCATTAAGGATTTACAGAGAGAAAACACTGGTCATGGAACACTATATTCAATGACCGCCTGCTTCAATAATTTTTTTCTTAATTAACAAATCACATAATAGAATTAAAGCATCCATATATATCCATCTTTATTTCTGGCCAAGTATGTTCATGCAGTGCTGGGGCAAAAGAGTAGGAGCCCTCCTCTCCAGTCATACAGGACTTGGAAAGCAAGGCCTCACAAGGCATGGAGCCCAAGACCTGTCCATTTCCACAATTATTGTTATCACATTTCACCATGACTGGGTCACTGCCATGTGGCCTACTAATTCTTGATCTGTTCTTCTACACCTGGGCCAGGTTTTATACATTTGTCTTTATCTAAACTGGATTTACTTGGAAAATGCTCAGTCTACCTTCATTTCAGGGCATCTTGAATTTCAAATTCAACTTTCTGCAGTCAGGTTGTCCAAAGCCTCTTCACACAAACCTTTGTCAGTCATAGCTTTGCATCTGCCACCATCTTTCTTGTGGTGAGCTTTCTTCATCTTTATGTGAAGAGGACAAACTACCTGATATCAAATCATGTAGTTTATGTAAGCAATAGAATAAGAATAGACGAAGTTAAAAATTTTTGAACAATTCCAAAAACATGCGTGATACAATTTGAGATACATATTTTAAACATAGTGTGCTGGTTCTGATAATTACTTATTCAAAATTCTGAGAATCACTATTAGCACTTTGTCAGCTGAGAAGAGTTTCTTTAGAAGATGATTAAAATCACTGATTCTATGAAGGAGGAAGAGAATGTTTCTCCTGTGATAGGCAAATATTAGGACGGGACCAAGACTTGACTTCAGGTAGTGCTGAGCTCAAGAATATGGTTATTAGTAGTAATCACAGTAATTGTAAATCACAATACTTACATATTTTTGACCCGGGAATGAAGATGAGTTTCCTTTTGGCTTTCTTACATCTAAAGTACTTTTTCACTGTCATATGTTACTGTCTTAGAATTCTCAGTAGCATGACAGTGGCTGTTTTGAACCAGCTTTATTTTAGATAGTGTTTAAACTGTACTTTATTGAATCAATCAAGGCAAGGTCTATATTCTTGTTATTTCCTCTACCATAAACTAAGAAAAGATGCATGAAAAAAAGAAAAGATGCGTGTAAGCCAGTATAATCTGTGAAAAGCTTGGGGAATAAGAAATGCTATCTAACAGCTCTCTTCCTTAAATATCAAAAAGCACCAAAAAACAATTTCCAGAAATATATAACCAACAGATACATGTTCAACCGCTGAAGGAGCTAGGAGTTCACAAACGCAGTCTCTTACACATACATCACCCCCAACTTATGCCACTGAGACTTGCACTTCAGGGATTCTCTGATCCTCACACAGAGCTGCCTGTCCTTCATTCTTTAGCTACTCCCCTGGCTCCGGCTCCCTGGACATTAAATCTATTCTTACGTTTGCTTCCTGATTTTATATCTGATTTTGCTGAGAAATCAGTTGTCATAATGGATTTAGTTCAATTAGACTCTAATATTTTGTTTTCTGCCTGTTAAGATTTTTCTATTTATGCTTAGTTATGGATTTTTTTATTTACTCTGCTAAATTAGCACTTCTTGAATATGTGTCTTGATGTCTTTAAATAGGTTGAAAGTTTTTCAGCTATTATCTTTGCAAATACTGCCTTTCCAGTTTTCTAGCTCTTATTATTGTTATTCTCTTATTATTTTAAGATGAAATTTCATTTTATTTTTTCATAAAATAAAAAAATTCCAATAAACACAGTGTACTGTCACCATGTCCTTTATGTTTTTACCTGTCTTCTGTATTTTCCCTCCTTTTGTCACTTGGTGTTTCCATCTGGACATTTTCTTCTGATCCACTTTCCAATTTGTGACTCTCTCTTCATCTGGATCTGTCACATTTAGTACTAAGGATACTGAATCCATAAATTTGATTTTACACTTTTTTGTTTTAGAATTTCCATTTGGTTTTTTATAGCCTCCTACTTTCTGCCAAAATTTTCCATTTTATTTTCCCATTCTTAAAGGTAACAAGCATAGTTACTTTAAGAATCCTACCTGACGACTCCAGTATCTGGAGCCTCTATGCATTTATTTATATTGTTTCTTCTGATGGTTTTGCTGTTTTCTTGTCTCTTTAGGTATTTGAATTTTTTTTATTGTTTTGCCATGAATTTTATTTGCAAAACTTTTTATACAAACAATTTGAAGTATAGGGTAATGATATCTTTCACCAAAACGAGTTTGAGTTCTACTTTGGCATGTAGCTAGTAGAGTGAACAGCATGAGTTCTTTCACTGTAATTTCAGAAACTGGAATTTTTTACCACTGCAGTCCCAGTAAGGCACTATCTCCCAGTTCTCTTTATTCTTAGGGCTCAGCTCTTTGGATTCCTAACCCAAAATGCTGAGAGCTTACCAGTCCACCTTAATGAACCTGGATTCTATTGGAACTGCTAAAGCACAGCAAGTAGCTCAGCCACTCCCTCTAGAAAGAGCAAGTGTCCCAGAGGGAAAACAGCCAAAAACTCAACTCTGGGCCTCTGAACTCTCTCAGATCCTAGCCAGTTATTCTACATTCTCTCTCTCTCTCTCTCTCTCTCTCCCTCCCTCCCTCCCTCTCTCCCTCGCTCTCTCTCTCTCTCTGCTTTTTCATTCTCCCAGAGGTAGATTTTTTACTATTCTGTCCAATCTGGTGTGTCATATTCTGTCTAACTTTTCCAATTGCCCTGATTTGAAGAAATGATCCATTAAATTAACTAGACCACTAATTTGAAGAATTGGTCCTAAACCCTGAATTTGTGATTTTCCTGAGATTCTTCTTGTGATGACACCAATCCTGACACAAATATGTTACACTGCCTGGCTGACTTAAGCCCAAAAGTGATGATACAGGCTCCTTTTTCCCCAAAAAACCATAGAAAACACACACATACTCTAACAAGCCACATAATAGAATGCAACTTATCAAAAGAAAGTGGTGATAAAAATAAAGCTAGGGGAGTCACGCAGAAGATGCTGAATCAGCCCGTTGCAGACAGGCAGGTCTGCGCATGCCCTGCCAAGGTCCCAAGTCACGCAGAAGACACTGAATCAGCCCGCACCCCGGCAACAATACAATGGACCCCCCCACCCACCCCCCGCTCCTCTGTACAGCCACCTAGTTCCACACTACAAAGACACAGAGGATACCAGACCACCAGACCATGGTACTGAGTCCTGCTGCTCCCAGCCCAGAGGTAGGGGCTTCTGAGCCGCCGTCCCACTGCTCCTGGTCCAGAGGAAGGGGTTTCCCAGCCACCATCCCTCCTGCTGCTCCCGGCCCCTGTCCCACCTCTCCCAGCTCAGAGGAGGTAATCTGTGCAGGTCCCAACAGCCCCACCCCAGTCAAAATGAGAAAACATGTAAATAAGTCTCAAAACCAGACGTCCAGATCACCTACACCAACCCCAAAGGGAAATGAGATGGAACACTCTGATACTCAACCACCTGGCTCCACTAAACTGGCAACAAAAGGGGATCTGGAAAAAATGAAATCAGAAATAATTTCTCAGA
>NW_004624811.1:9145726-9194082 GCF_000247695.1 Heterocephalus glaber
TTAAGTTTTGCATAAGTTAAAGAGTGCCAAGCCACACTCATAGCTATGAAAGAATCTAACTCTCTTGCATGTATGTGCAGACTAAAACATACAAAAATAAATCATTGTTTTGGTCTGTGTCTCCAAAAATCACCCTTATCTGCCTCCTCCTGTACTATTTCTTTTTTTCCTGATGTCTTTACTCTCAATCACTTCCTTCTGGGTCAGCTTCTTGACCAGTATCTCAGCCCGTGCTCTTGTCTGAGAACTCTTTTCTATGCACTTTGACATCAGCACATTTCTCACTACAAAACTTGTGGTATTTTTTTCTCTACCACAACTCCATTGTCTTGGGTAAGCATCAGCCACAGATAAAATTCTACCTGGCTCCATGACCCTCGTTCCCATACCATGTTGCCCTAGCGGTAACAGATAAACATTTATGTTTAATTTCCAAATTGTAGCATTCAAATAATTCCATGTTTAACTTAAAATTACTATTTGTTACAATTTATCTCAGATGTTTTAAGTAGAAATATGTTTCATCCACATGCTATTAAAGAGTAACAAAAGAATTCAAAAATATAGATGATGGAACTGGAAAAGGATTTTAATCAGTTATAAGGACTTCAGATCTTGTGAAAGGAGAGAAATTCAATTGATTATAAGGATAAAGGGCCAGAAAACATTCCCACATCCAGGATAAAATGTCTACATTGTCCTCAACAGTATATAATTTTGATCTTCAGTTATATAATTAAACTCAAACTTCGGATAAAAAACAGCAGACCCCACATTCACTTCAGGCTTTGTTTGCTTTCCTATAATTCAGTTTGGAAATAAGGCACTAAAAAGAAAAAAAGAGCAAGTAATAACAACGAAAAACCATCATTCTCTCACTAGCTTCCATGCCAAGTTCCCTCTCTCATGAAATCCAAGTTACAAATCTCTAAAAATAGAAGTTTTTAACGGAGCCAGCAACAGGGTACAAGGCACCACTATAATTTGATAGGGACTCAGTCAAGTCTACCATTTTAAATAAGGTAAAGGGTTAAAGCATAGTTTTTAGAAATTATTTATTTAGACCACCACAGACTCCAGGAAGATGAAAGACAGCAATAGCTAGTTATTTAGCTGGAGCTTTCTCTAAAGAGGAAGTGATAAATTTCTGCCGTACGATTTACAGTTTCTACTGAGGAAAGAGTTGGATTCATATTACGATTCGGTTGTTTTATTAGCCCACCAGTAACTACTCAGTTGCCTGGTATGTCCTCCTGTTGACTTTATACTTGATAAAGATGCAACAATCATATAGATAAATTCTAGGATGGCCCCGCTGAGAACTCTTCCTGAAAGTTACAGTAATTCATAACCTCAAGCTGATGTCCATGGGCCTCTAAAGAGCAATTGCATCAGTGTTGCTAATTGCACTGTCCCACTGAGCACACACACCACAACTCATTTTATGTATGCCAAGATCATTGGTTATCTCCACTGAAGTTTTAACTTGATGTGGCAATCTTAAAGTTCTCCCTTTAAAATACAGTATCTCAACAAATTTAGGAGTTGCAAAAAGTCCCCTGATGTTCCTGCAAACTCTAGAGAAGGTACCATCTTCCACATGAATTTAGCGTCTCCATGTTGTCTGTCCTGGCTAACTGCATAGAATAATTTTCAAGTGATAGCAGAGGTTTTGATTTAATGATTTAAAAACTGCAGCCTGGATGCAAACCCTCAACTGTATATATTCATACTTCCTCGGACTAGCAACCCTGGAAATGGTAGTATAAATTAAGAGTCATCTCTTGGGCCAGGGATTTAGCTCAGTGGTGCTGCAGTCCCAAGTTCGATCCTTGGTACCAAAAAAAAAAGAGTGATCTCTTAACAGTGGTGCAAAAACTGTACCTTCTTTCTCTTCTTCCTTAAAAAAAAATCTGGAACAATTTATAGCTGATGTAAAAGAGGGAATTGATACTTTGAAATAGGAAAAGGTCCAAAGGGGTAGCGGTGGTGGGAGGAGATGGTGTAAGGAAAGAATGGAAAGGAAAAATTATGAGAAAAGAAAAAAAAATGGAAATGAAGTATGTAAATAGGGAAGGGCGGAGGGGTGAAGGGCACACAGGTAACGGGAAAAAATAAGAACCAAGATGCATCATGTACAGGTACAGGCACCCAATGATAAACGTAAACCTATTGTATACCTAAAATGTACCAATAAAAGAATTTAAGAAAAAAAAGTGCAAATTAAAATGCATCCCCCCTAAAACAAAATTGTAGATTTTGTATTTGAGGGGCATAGAAAAGCTAAGACACATGCATTTACAGAAGTATACAGTTAATTGCTTCAACAAAGCAGAGAAAATTTTTCAGGTAGTACTTTACCTAAAATTACTCTTTTAAGACTTTCCTTTCCATCCGAATCACCCCGCTGCAGACAGGAAACCACCTGGTTCCACACTACAAAGACTTTACTTTCCAAAAAAAAGCTGGAATGTTATATAAAATCTCTTCTGGGCTGGAGGTGTAGCTCAGAGGCAGAGCACTTGTCTAGTATAAATGAGGCCCTGGGTTGGATCCCCAGCACCATCAAAAAGAGAAAAATATTTGCTATTGCCATTGAAGAGAATAGATAATATAAAAAGAAGTACCTTTAGTCAACTTGGATACTTCAAGTCATATACTGAACAGTAAAGTTCACTGAACATTAACATTGCACTAATGTGTAACATATTAAAACAATATACCCAACGTTATAGAAATACTTGTGAAAACTCTGCATTTGATCTATAGACTTGGCACAACTAAAGAAATGGAGACAGTGAGGTTTTGTTAACCAATATAAAAACGGATATAAAATGAGGTCCACTCCAACATATGCTGTCATGGGTTAGACCCCACATCACAGCACAGCAGATATTACTGAGTCAGTCATTGGAAGTAAGATCCTGCATGTGATGGTGACCAAAACATTCCCTTACCACTAAAAATTTTACAAACTCTCTAGGAAAATAGCAGTGTGGGATTTTCTGGTGAGTATATTCACTCTCAAGTTAACAATGCTGTAAATCCATACGCATTGTTTAAATTGTCTCTCTCATCATACGTGCTCTGTCTCCATGAAGTCACATATAGGAATAACTCTGACAGATACTTTTGTTTAATATTTAATATCATGGTGTCAGACATTCCTGTCTGGCACTTGGACCCATTCCGCCCCTGCTCTGTGGCCTGGGAGCCTGCCCTGCACGGGTAGCAGCCTCAGGTTCTCTTGTCCCCTGATTTCCAGTTCAGCTCAGCCAACAGGAGGTAACAGTGTGAAGAAGGAGAAGAAGGAGGCTTGAGAGTATTTGTGCCACCAGCCACTTCCCTGGCAGTCTTGGGGTAGCTGGAAGCCTTGGCCTTGATCAGCGGTGGTCACTCATGTTCATTCTTCCTGCCTGGTGCCTTTCTGCAGGGGAAGGAGGACTGGTCACCCCCTCCTTGCATGCCCCCTTCAGGCCTCACTGTGATAATGCTCTCCGCTGTTGCTAGTCCTGGGCTGCTTCGTCACTGCCGGATGAGTCCCTTATGCTACCTGAGTGTCCGCCAGTGGTCCCTCCACTCATCCGTCTTCTGCTCGTCCACCTGAGTGTGCCGTCCCTCTCGGACAAACCTGCGCGTAGGACTCAGTCAAAGACCCCCCACCTTGGCCCAGTGAGAAGCACTGGCATCTGAACACCTGGCAGCAGCACCTCCTACCTCATCCTCTCTGTGTGCTATGGTGGCAGTGCTGTCCACGCGATGCACTTAGACACACAGCCTCAAAGGGTATTTTAAATTTTGATTTGTGAATTTTGTTGATATGAAGGGCCTTACAAAGACATAGAAAGGTAAATAATAGGTACCTACTTAAAGGCCAGTCTTTTTCCTTGCAGATAAGTAGCATGTAAAGAAAAAGAATAAAGCCCCTATAGCTGAAAAACACTTAGTTTTCAAGTATTTTAGAAAAAGAGTAATGAGATGTTCTTTTTACCAATTTTTAGCATTTGCCATACATTGAGTACCACTTGATTCACATCTGTTTGCACTCTGGTATGAATTTCCTTTTTATATAAAAAGGATAAACTTTCTGTAAAAATAGTGTGTGTCTCATACAAAATCCAAAGAATATCTCCAGAGGAACTGAAGCAATACACAAACTAAAGGGGGGCGGGGAATAAAGACTTGAGAATGCCTTCAACAAGGAAAGGGAGAGTACAGGCTGCAGCAGTTCAAGTCCCGTTATCTACATTCTGACAAATAACACCTCCCGTGCCTTCAATATTTAATGTGAAATCTGTGGATTTATATAGCTTACAAAATGCCAGGGGCTTATTATCTTTACAGTCTGCATGACAGGGATATTCATACCGCTTGATTCCACAGTCTAAGACACCAGGAATTCCTCCAGGTGCTAATGGCAGATAACTTTCACATGGCTTCAATAAGCCACTAATTATGGAACCCCTCAGGTAGAACAGTGTCATTAATCTGATTAAATTATTTATATTGCTGGAAAGCTAAATCTTATTAGGTCTCCAGGATTTTATTTGGTTCCCCAATATGGTTATGCAAAAGGCCAGAACCATCCTTTCTCCACCACATTTCTCAGTGGAGGGGGGAAAAAGCAACTAAGAAAGAAATAACACTGTTATTTTCATGCAAGACCAGCACTCCTCTTCCAGGGACCCTAAAGCTTCGTGGACTTTTCCCAGCCCTTTTTGGTAAGTCCACTCCCTCAGCTGAGGACTTCTTACCATGTTTCAGAGCCAGGGCCATAAGTTAAAGCTTTATCAGAGCCATTTACTGATAGCAGTACTGTCTAAATTAAAGTGAAAAGGCTTCCTTTCTTCGGAATAGATCCCTGAGAAGCTTCTGACATCCCTAGTGCTAAATGCGATCCTCAATTACACCGAACAGACATCCCCTTTCAGGTTTGGCAGCCTCTTAATCCATTTTCATATTGGTGCTGGTCTCCCAGACATTTAGTTAGAGGTTAAAGAAGGCCTGGAGATTGGATTAAACCTGCTCCAATTTGATGGGCTGCTCAAACATGTGCCACTTATCCAAGCACTCTGTTTGAGTAGTAATTTGTAAAATGCTTTATAACTCATAATTTTAAAATGTCATCTATCATTCCTGCGTTACAGAAAGAGATACTCACTGTAGACATACTTTTATCAAAAGAAATACAAGGACTATAAGGAAATGTGCATGTTTATAAAATGGAAATTTTTAAAGTCTTGGAAGTCTTATATTTGATCAAATAGAGTTGACATTTTTTAATTTTCTTGACACTATCCTGAGTTTAGTTGTTCCATGTCTACTCAGATTTCTATTAAGTTTCTCACTTCTCAAATCTTCCTTCTTTCAGGGTTGCCAAAACACTGGGAGAAGCTGTGATAAGCCTTTTTCGCACAGCCCAGGGATTTCTTTTAATAGATATGTGGTCAAAGACATATAGCCAGTCCAACTCCCAGCTAAATTTAAATTGTATGGTGCCAGAAATAGAATTCACAATCTTACATTACAAAAACATCACCCTAATAGAGCACCTGGGATTTCAAGCAATTCTATTTTCTCCTTGGACTAGGAGCTAGAAGCCACCATAGCAATAGCCCTGTGTTCCACCCAGGGCTAACCAGCTTTAACCCCGTGTTCCATCCAGAGCCAGCAACTAAGCCACCCCCACCCACACGAGTTCTCCAGTTACATTCTGAGAGACAAGCTTTTGGGTCAGCTGTGGCCTGGGAGGAGGAGACCATATTAAGTCAACCGTAGAGCAGCAGACCAGGTCTCTCTGTCTGCCCCAGGCTTGTCTAAGCACAGCAGTTACTGCACATGTTACTACACCATTTTCTTGTTTAGCAATGAGGGATCCCTGTGACCCTGCTGGGGCTGCCACTGCAAGCACTGCCTCTGCTAAAGAAAGCCTCCACGATCAAGACCCCGAACTTCCTGGGGCAGCCCAAGTCTGAGAATTAGGTGACAGGGCAGCATGCAGGCCTCACCCATTTGCCCAAGACAGGACACTCTGAAGGATCACCCTGGCTTCACAGGCTCTGTGTGGAATGGCTGTGGTTCTTCTGAGACCACTGCAGTCCAGGTCTCCCTCTGCCCAGTCCTGTTCCCTGCTCTTCCTTCCCATGGCTGCGGATGCTTTGTGTTCCCTAATAAATTGCATGTGTGTTTCTGCTCAAAATCAGCTTTCTGAGCTGCTCAGCCAGTGACAATGTTTAATCACTATATGTCCTTCCTTCCTTGTTGCTTCCTCCTTCCTTTCTTTCTTTTCCTTTTTCTTTTTCTTTTTCAGTACTTGGGATTGAACACAGGACCTCCACACTGGCGCCAAGCCATATCCCCAGTCACATCTTCTAGTTTCATTTCATTGCAAGTGGAAAACATATTCTGTATGATTCTAATTCTTCTAAATTTGTTGATGTTTATTTTATAGGCCAGCTCACAGTTAGTATATGGTCCATTTTTTAGACTAAAATATGGTTCATATTTATACATTGTCTCACTTGCTTTCTCATTGCTGGGACAAAATACCTGACAAACATAAGTTAAAGGAGGAAAGATTTATTTTATCTTGCAGTTTATAGAAGTTTCAATCCATAGTCATGTGAATCCAAGGCAGGGTGGCATGCAGAGGAGCATAGCAGAGGAGAAACAGTCCATGGCATGGCAGGCAGGAAGCAGTGAGACTTTCTTGTTCTTTCTGTTTTTATTGCATCCAGGCCACAAGCCTATTCAACACCCAGGTTGGGTCTTCTCTCTTGAATAGGTCTAACATCTGCACACAGAAATATGCTAAACCAATCAGTGGACTAATCCAGTGTCACACACCCATGATCCGGTATACACACTCATAATTCAGTCTCCCCCAAAAGCCCCACCTATGAGTACCTGAGGCGTTGGGGGGCATCTAGATATAAACCATAACCTATACATTTTGCAGATACTTGAAAAGATTATGTGTTCTTCTGCTGTTGCATGGAACATTCTGTAAATGTTTATTAGAGTCTACTTGTTGCTGGTGTTGCTGAGCTCTATATTTTGGCTAATTTTCTATATAGTTGTTCTACTTTTTGTTGAAGAGGAGTGTTGAAATCGCCACTACTAATTATGGATTTGTCTATTTTTCCTTTCATTTCTATCAGTATTCACTTCTCATATTTGGTAACTGGTGTATACCCATTTAGGCTGGCTATGGTTTTGGTTGGTTAACTTTTTTTATCATTATATGATATCTTTTTCTGTTCCTGGCAATTTTCTTTGTGCTGACATCTATGTTACCCAGTTCAGCAACTTCTGTATTCTTTCTCAAGTTTGAGATGTATTTCACATACCACAAATTCCTCCTTTTAAAATATATAATTCAATAGTTTTATTATATTCATTTCAGATGCCCATTTTTGGATTGGATCTTTCAATTTTGGGAGTCTGTTTTTATGAGTTCTTTATATATTTGAGATATTAGTCCTTTGAGGAACAGCTGGAAAAAATTTTTTCCCACACTGTGGATTGCCTTTTCACTCTGTTGGTGATTTCTTTTGCTGTGCAAAGGCTTATTAATAAAGTGAGATCCCATTTGTTGATTCTTTGTGATATTTCCTATGCAATCTGGGTTTTGTTCATAAAGTCTTTCCCTACACCAATGTCTTCAAGAGTTTTACCTATTCTATCTTCCAGCAGATTTAGTTTTTCTGTTTTAATATTTAGATCTTTGATCCATTTCAATATTAGTTTCATGCACAGTGAATGATATGGGTCTAATTTTTCCAGCACCACTTATTAAAGAGGCTGTCTTTCTTCCAGTGAAGGTGTTTGGCTCCTTTGTGTAAGATAGGATGACTGAATATGTTTGAAGTTGTTTCTGCACCTTGTAATCTGTTTCACTGATTCTCAGGTCTGTTTTTGTGGGGGTTTGGGGGTTTGTGTTTTTTTTTGGCCAATACTATGCTGTTTTTATCACAGTATCTTTGTAGTATAATTTCAAGTCAGGGACTGTGATGCCTCCTGCATCGCCTTTGTTGCCCAGAATTGCTTTTGCTACTCTAGCTCTTTTCTGATTCCAAATGAATTTTAGTGCTGTTTTCTCTGATTCTGTGAGATACGGTTTTGATATTTTGATCAGAGTTCCATTAAATCTGTACAACAATTTTGGAAGTATGGCCATTTTCACTGTATTGGGTCTTCCTACCCAAGAACAAGGGCTGTCTTTCCATTTTCTGATATTCTCTTCAATCTCCTTTTTTCAGAGTACTGTATTTTCAATGGAAATGTCTTTTACTTTTTTTGTTAGATTGATTCGTAGATATTTCTGTTTTTAAGATGCTATTGTGAAAGGTGTTGTTTCCCTAATTTCTCTCAGTGAGTTCGTTATTTGTGTACAAGAATACTATTGATTTTTGAGTGTTGACTTTGTAGCCAGCTATGCTACTGAATTTGGTTATTGAATCTCAAGTCTTTTGGTGGAGTTTTTGTGGTCTTTTATGTAGATTATCATGTCATCAACTAGAAATGAGAATTTAACGTCTTCCTTTCCTATCCTTGTTCCTTGAACACAGGGCCTCCACACTGGTGCCAAGCCACATCCCCAGTCCTTTTATTTTTGGCATTTATATTAGTACATATTTGCAGGTGATAACATTTATTGTGAGGAGTTCGTACATGTATATAACACATCTTAATTCTTTTTGCATCCCCTACCCCTCCTAACCCTCCCTGCTCCCTTCATCTCTTGGTCCCCTTCCCATTTGCAAAAGTCCTATTTCCATTTTTCCTTCAATTATTGTTTTAATTCCTTTTCCTTCCCTTTCCCCAGCTCTTGTTCACTTTCCCATTTAAAAAAGATCTCCCTACTTCTTAACTATCTTTTATTGTACTCTTTATTTATATTTTGTGTTTCTCATATAAGAGAAATCATGAAATACTTAAGCTTCTGTATCTTATTTATGGTCTCCAGGTACCTGCATTTTCCTACAAAATGACTAAGTTTATCCTTCTTTATGGCAGTGTAGTGCTTCATTGTGTTTACATGCCAGATTTTCTTTATCCATTCTTCTGTTGATGGGTATACAGGCTGCTTCCAAGATTTAGCTACTACGAATTATGCTGTTATAAACATGAGTGTGATATTTTTTATTTTTAGACAGGGTCTCACTAAGTTGCTAAGTTGCCCAAGCTTGGCTTGAACTTGCCTCCCTCCTGCCTCTAGGAGCATACCTTCTTCCTTAAATTCCTATAGGGTTAGGGTCTTTTGGGACTAAATTGGCCCAAACTAGTATATAAAAATGGGAAGAAATGTATCTAGTCCCAAAAGAGAGAAGATAAGAATTGAAGAGGTAGTATGCAAATACATATTATTTTCTTGCAAGAGGAGCTTCTTTGGGGACAGGAAACAAGAATGTCACCAATGTTTAACCTGCAATTAACTGCCAGAGGGGCCCAGGAGGATGCTTATTTCTCGAATAACCAGTTTCCATGTCAGCCTTGAAGACTGAGGTGCTGTCAAATAGGTAGTACAAACCCCTTTAGACTTGGAATGGCCCAGGCTGAACTTCAAGGCAGGAATTTCCTGGGTCTGCCCAATCATGAGGGCTGTTTTCAGTGACTTGGTACATGATAATAGAGACCTTAGCATCGTAAGTCACCAAGAAAATTTCTCGACTAAGTCAGTAACAACTATTCCCAAATACTCAGTGATCTTGGTCAGGTCCCTAGGTGCAGAATCTGAGACCAGGAATATTACACACATGACTTGTTGAGGGCTGGCTCACTGGTGAAATCTGCAAAGGAGTGGCGGTAAGTGGGACAAGAGGAGTCTCTAGGGAAAAAATGCAGGTTCAACCAATTTGTCAGCATACTCTAGAGCATTAATAGCACCACAGAGTTGCCCTCTGTGAACAGGAAGCCCAGAATTTCTACCCACATGTCCTTTAGTCACCGGCTGTGAGCGGTCCTTAGTTGGAAGCTGGGAGTGACAAGAAGTGCACCCGTCTAGACCAGGCAGCTTTCTAGACCAACAGCAGTTACATCCCTGAAGTGTTGGCAGCCGACTCCCACAGCAGGAGCACATAGATTTGCTGATGCCCAAAGGGAACCTGGAGGGGCCAACAGTGACTGCAACACTGACGCTGAGCAAACAGCTTGGGCATGTTGCTTTGCAGGTTAGACGTGGGCAAGCAAGACTGGGTCACAAGTGTTGTCTTGGTACCCTCCTCTGGATTAGCCACGGGTTTGGCCTCACCTTGAGATATCACTTGAGAAAGACCTCTGTTCCTGCCAGGGAGGACCCTGCTGGGATGTTTGCAGGCCCTGAAGGAGGAGACTCCAGATGGAAAAATGGAAAACAAAAGGCAGTGCTATATAAGCAGTCGTGTTTCAAGAACTATGCTTTTACAGACTGACCACACTGAACAATCCTTTCACAATTGTACCCTTTAGTAATGAAGTTCCTGCTTGGTTTACATTATTCGCATGAGTCATCAGGAATGTGTGGTGGGAGGTAAACTGACTCCTAACATTCAAAAATTGGCTGAAAGATCTTGATTAAATTCCAAATGCAGAGTCATAACATGTTACCCACCTAAGTCAAACATTCAGTTTAAAATGGATAGAGTCTTACCCAATGCCTATATGAAAGGTCAGAAACTATTTCCAATACTTTTACACCATTGCCCAACTAAATTCAGTGCCTAACATAGAAAGGGATATGTTCGGTCACTAGATCTTCATGTTGCACTGAGAAAAACATTTCCCTTCAAAGTATCTTAACTTCACATGGTTAAGTGAAGGATTTGAACTAAGCAGTTCATTTGTTCCACAAGTTTCTACTGAGTCATCTACTATACACAAGAAAGTGAATTAGAACCCCAGGATATAAGAGCAAACAAGTAAAATACAGCTCAGGATCAAAAGAAGAAAGAGAAATAATAAGGTAAAAAAATATTAATTGTGATAAATAGTATGAAGAACATAATGGATGATGAAATAGAAAATGTCAAGAAATTATTTTAGATGGGATTTTAATGAAAAGCCTCTATGTAAAAGTAACATTAAGCTGAGATCTAAAGACTGTGAGGAGCCAGCCATGTCAAGAATGTCCCAGATGTAAGGAGCAGCCAGTGCGAATTTCTCAAGTGGGGGTGAGGGAACTTAGCATGTTTAAGAAGCTGAAAGAAAGAAGCACATACATGGAGTATAATGAGCAGGTGGAAGAGGCACAAAATGAATTGAACAGATCACATAAAGAATTAATTTTTTGTCCCAAGAGCAATGGTATCAGCTGGTTGCTAAATGGAGAACTGACTAAAAGAGTGAAATGTAGGAAGCCACTACTGTACCCCAGCAAGAGATGATGAAAATCCACTTAGAGAACAGGTAGTGAACATGGACAGAAGTGGAGAAGAGATGTATTTTAGAAGTGATGGTGTACATCTGATGTGGACTCCATCAACTGTGCCTTTCAGGCAGAATATTGCTAAAAAGTCAAGAATGATGTTTGGGATCCTAACATCTACAACAAAGTGATGATGATGTCATTTACTTTTTAAGACTAGTGAGTGTGTAGGGAAAGCTATGGGATGCAGTCAAGAATTCATTGTGGGCAAATTAAGTGGATTAAGACACATCCGAGAAGATGTGTAGACAAAGCAGTTAAATATGTACATCTAGAGAAAAGTGGGACATTTTTTCCACTTAGTGATGATGATGATGATCACCATCAGGCAAGACACTCTTGAGCCTCTTAGAGACTCAGTTTCTCTTTTTCCAATTCTATTTTTATGAGTCCATGCTTGCAGTACATAATGACTACATTCATTGTGGGAAGTTGATGCCTGTATCCTCTCCTTCACATCTCCCTTCGTCTCGTAATCCCCTCCCCATTTGCAAAGATCTATCTCCCTACTTGTAGTATCTACCTTTTATTTTGCTCTTTAAATATTGCATGGTTTCTTTTATATGAGAAACCCAAAATATAAATACTCAGTTTCTTCATAAATAAAATGGGGATAGTAATACCTACCTTCATAATTCATAGAATTATTGTAAGAGTCAAAATGAAATATGTGGGTAAGCATTTTTCAAACACACAGAGAGAAATTAAATGTATGGATGGGCGTATGAATAATATTTATCATTTGGATGGAAAAACATGAAAACCAATTTGTTATACTTGAATCCCTGCCAGCCTTACTCATCACCTTGACTATACCTGTCCTGAACAGTTAAACAGACCAGAATGCTGCTTTTGTGAGTCTGTGAAGTACAACTGGCTCTAGGTTACAATTTCTATGTGTCTGTGTCTACCAGATACCTGATGTGTCTGAGAAGGTTTAAGAGATATAGCTACAAGGTGTGCCGAGGACTGGGGATGTAGTTCAGTGGTGCCATACCTGCCTGGCAAGTGCAAGGTCCTGTGTTCAATCCCGGGTACTAAAAAAATAAAAGCACTTCTGAGTATTGACAGGAAAGATGCAACCAAGACAATTGCCAAAGTTCACCAGTGATTGTCACATAGCAGTAAATACTAGGTATTCAACAGACAGACAGAAGGGGTCTATAGAAAGATACCCTTCCTTCTGCTTTACCTCACTTTCTTTATCATACTAACCTGAGGAAAAATGTTCTCCAAATAGAAACAAGGAATATTTCCCTGTGAGAAGTTTCTGTCTGAAAAAGAACACTCCTTTGCCCTCTGAAGAATATCCTTCCAGTAAAAGGCAAAATGAGCTTTGAAGTTCCAGTAAGTCTGAGGGGTTAACCCTATTTATACAGGGCTCTGTCTCAATGAACAGACCTTCTGGAGACATAATCAAGGCTAATTGATCTTCTTCATGGACTTGCTCTGCGAGACAGAGGCTGGTGTCAACACTGTCAACGTCTAATGACAGACAAGAATGGTGCTGGAGTTTAACATCAGTCAGCCTAAACTGACACCCAGGTAAGGTGAACAAAGATAATGAAGGAAAACTTCTGGAAAGCAGTTCTGGCAGCAGGCAGTGTTTGTCTCAATGACCAATTTCAGCAATAGATTTAGTCAATTGGACTTCTTTTTTAAGTATGTTGCAAGATAAAAAGATCATTGCAGCTATTGTCAGTGTGATAGTGACATTTTCAGAAATATTTTAATCTTTATCTTTGCAGTAGGCATTGATGATATTTTCAGAAGTGTGGAAAGGAAAATATTGTCTGAGAAATCTTTGAATTTATCAAATTCAGCTTTTTAAATTTTTTATATTTAATTAATTTCATCACTAACCCAAAGATGATCAAGACTAAGGTCTTCTTTACATACCAATTTTGGGAATTGTTATTGTGAAGAATATTGGGTTTCTTTCTAAATGCTAGACTAATTATGACTAGATTGAAGTAGAGAAGAAAGTTTCCTGAATCTAGGGTGATGTGGAGAGTCATGTAGTAGAAAAAAATGAATCACTCAATTAGAGGGAGATTTCCCACAATTTTTTTAGATTTATAGTAATTTTGAGGGCAAAACATCAACTCTGACCATCTTCCTTACATTAAAGATCTCCACAGTGAAGTACACAGATCTCCTGTTTGCATTTCTTTTTATTTCCTCTTTTTTGTGGTTGTATACATGTAATGATGTACATAGTACATCAGGACAGTTGTGCCTATATCTAATTTAGAAATAAAAGTGTATATACAATTACAGGGATACATTTATAATATTTATTATAGCTCACAGTTTTGGAGATGTTTTCTCACTCTCAGCAGATAACTAGTGGGGTTTTAAATATATATATAAAATGACTTGCCCTAAAATACTTCTCCTGAGTATTATAATTGCAAAGGCTCTAATTCGGGACCAGACTTTGCCTTCCTGCAAGTTAAGAAACAAGAGCCCTCCCTTCCAGCTAGACCTCTTGGGGAGCATGGCTTTGAGAGCTGAGCAGGCAATTGTGCCCCTCACCCCATGCGGTGAGAAACCGCACAGATGTCCCACTGTGTGGGGCTTGCATGGTCCACTTTCAGAGGGTGCCTCCAACAGTCACTCCCCTGCTCCCATCCCGCGAGACTTCTGGACAGCCTCACACGATGGAAGGTCCTTTTTGAATTTACTTCATCACTGTCTGGAGATGGGCTGACGCTCAGCTTCACAGCCTCAGGAAGATTGTGCTACCCACAGGGATAGATCCACCAGCTTTAACCCAGGTCACAAGGTTATCATATTTATTAACTAGAGAAATCCATGTCACAAGAACCATAATTCTCTTAGCAAGGACAACGCACACAGCTTTTAATCATAAGCAAAATTATACTGGAAGCTATTTATAAACTACAAAGAGGGCATCCCTCAAATGAGCCCAAAGTAAGTGGAATCAGGCGAAGATGACCAGATGCCTGCAGCTGACCAGAGGTCTGTTACCAGTAGGAGCCAACATTCTATAGACTCATTGTTTGGATCCATCTTCACATTGGGGTGATCTCACCATGGACTTTACTAACACAACCAGCACTCTGAAGCTGGCAGCCCCTGGCTAGGATGTGTGCTTTGCACAGAGCTTCCATAGGCACCCCGGTGCACACCTCCCTGACTCTCCCCAGTTCATCCTCAGATGATGAGACATCCCTTCTTTCTGACAGGGAATTTTTCTTCTTAGCCCATGTCCTGCTGCTAAACTCAGGTTCAATCAGTCCTAGATGGAAAGCTGGCCCTCTCGGGATACTGTATGTCTCTACTCCTGTCCCTTGAGCTTGAAGTTTAACTTTTAGAAAATGGATATTCTAATTTTCTTCAACTTTTTGGATATTCTACACTGTGCAAAAAAAATACATAAGTAAACAATTATTACTCCCTGGAACTTCAGTAGCTTTTGGGAGCAGTCAGATTCCCCAGGAGTCCTGCAGCCTTCTACACACCTGCAGATTCCCTGGTTAACCACGGCCAGTCACAGGGCAGCTTCAAGGGGTGCCCCTCGTCATGACTAAGACATTTCCACTGCATTGCCCATCAGAACTAAGAATGCTCCATGACAGGAACCTACTTTTGATAAAGTTATTATTGTAATATTGGCAACCATAGTGATGTAATAAGGAGAAAGTGATGTATTTAGACGCGACTGAAAATAAACACCACCAGGGCAAAAAAATGGGCCCATTCATAAAGGTGTTTATATTCATAGGGTCCAATAAAAGAAAATGATTTATTTAAAACCCAAAACATTTCTCTGAATAAGTTTGACCTCAGTTTCGTGTCACAGTTTAGTAGAAGAATGTACCTCTATGTATTTTCATTTTCTCATGAATATATGCTACACCGAGAGAAAATAAATAAAGACTAAGTCAGTGAAGTCAATGAACTGATGTGAATTAGTTATTCATGCTTTAAAGCTGCCTGCAAAAATGACTGCCAGAAAGTACAGGAGCTCACAGAGCCCCAAAGTCAGCTATTTTCAGTAAACATGGTTTCTACATGGTTAATAATATGTCCTTGGACCAGAGACTTGGGCCATTGCTCTGTTTTCCCATTACAACTCCTACATATGCATAAAATATCTCTTCTCTTTTTAGTGAGTGGCAATTGGCTACCTATTCTTTATAGTGATCATTTTTACCTTTGAACAAATTGTTAAATTTGCTATTGATCATGCATGAAAATAACTATCTAGCCTGAAAGCTGGAAAAATTTATCAGACTTTACAAGTCAAATTGCTATTTTTGAAGGTAAAATACCACCCATTACTTAGAGCTATATTCGACTATTTGCTCACGCCTCTTCTAGAATTCTTGTTTTCAGTTTCTTATTTAGGCAAAAAAGTAATATTTTATTTCTTCTATGCAAAAGTTTGGGGCTGGATAGTGGGGAAAATAGAAAAGTGAATCTGGCCTGGTTCCTGCCCTCAGGAATTTGACATTGTCTAAAAAGCTATAGGTGAGATGTGGACACAGTGCCTACTACGTGAGGCAGAATGAAATCAGGGTCCTGGAAAGAAGGAGCGAATGCCCTAGAAATTCAAAAGGCTCCTCCCATTCACTGGATTGGTCAGGGAGTGCTTTTGCCATGGAGAAGAAGGCATCTGAGCAGGGCACTGAGCCATGAGTCCAATTTCAGAAGACACAGATGGGAGGTGAGACATTACCAGCAGACAGAGTGGCATAAGCAGGACAGAAGTAGAAAAGCACAGGGAACAGACAGTGATCCCATTTGGCTGGACTGTGATGTACTGCAGGAAATGGCAGTGCTCAGAAGGTAAAGGTAAGTTGAGGTTAAACTGCGAAGTGTTTTGAAAGCATGGGTATGTACTCAGTGGTGGACAATTGAAAACAAAATGAACATCTGTACCTAAATGCATTTTAGAGAGATTGGCCAGCAGTGTAAGCTAAAGGTAATGAGAAGGAAGGTAGGGGAGGAACTTGATGTACTTCATGTAGATGCTTAGTGGGCTTCCAACAGACTACAGTGGACAGATGGAATGGTGCAAAGTGTCAGAGATTTTTCTTGTGTCATTTCTTAAGGGACCCATCCTCTACTCCTTTTCTAGCTACAGGAATCAGAAAAGCCAAAATCCCTTCAGATCCCCTGGCTAACCATAAAGAGATTCATTGGCTAAAATGTTAGGTGCGAATCCTAAAGAACTACGAAATTTGGAGGGGCCAGAGATCCCTGAAGTTCAGCAAGGTCCCTTGCTGATGTCAAGGTGCAGATCTAAACTGCTATGGTGAGAAAAACAAGGACAAGCCCAAACCAAGTCATTGAGAGAAAATTAAGCATTGGGAAGAGTCTTATCAGATTCCTTAGAATAAGGCTTTTTGATCTTGCATGTTCTTTTTTATGATAATCAAAAAAGTTCATGAAATCATACTTTAGGCCACATGGAAAACCATATTAAGTAAGTACTTTCACTCCATCTTAAGGTCCTTGCCTTCATGTTTTCTATTACATTGGCACCAAGTGGTACTGTTTTAATTTACATCAGCTAATGTGAAGAAACTAGAGGAAGATTATATAGGAATGACATGTTTATGTCAATTGAAGACCAGGTGAAATCTGGTGAACTAAATGAATGATTATTTTCTAATGGTTCCATTAAAGACATAGGGAAACTGAGCTCTTAGTACACAGAACCAAAGATTCAGTCACATTGGGATCACCAACTCAATTCTCTTAATCAGTGTAGAATTTCGATTTCATTAGTTTAGCAATTTTTTATACTTAATAAGTAAATCTGTATTGATTTTATAATGGTTTACTATCTATAAATGTAACAAGCTTATGCTTAGTTATATTTGGACAAATATAAGTATCTTTATCTTAAAATGAGATAAGTTAATTTGCTGAAAGGAGAATGAGTGAAATTTTTTCACTGAAATGGGCATATACATAGTAGTCCTTATTTGGAAAACATAGACCTAGAACATGCATTCCGGCTTCTGACTTAAAGCTTGCTTTTAGGGGTAGAAGTGTGTTGACTATTTGCTTCAATCACCAGGGCAAAGACAGAACTCATTTATTTCACATGCTAAGAGGTTAGCCTGTTAACTTTTCAAGCAGTAAACTTCTAAATTAATAAACAATTAAAAAGTTTGATATAGTACCTATTTGTATGTTGCACTGAACTACTTTATTTTCTTTGTGATATAACCAGACAGCCCCTCCTTTGCAAGCTATAAAATAAAACAATTGAGCTTAGATTTTGAGAATGCTTATTGCAGAAGCAACTTTTCAATATTTTTCAATTGTGCTTTTATCTCCTCCTAATTTCATTAACCGAGTAAGAGAACGTCACAGAGTACATTCTTATAATAGTCAACTGAGCAAAGAAAATCAGCATAGCCATCAACAAAGGGGCTGCATTATGTTTAACATGTTTGATGTGAAGTTTAGTGGGATTTTCTCTCACATTAATTGGGTACCAGTCTTGCCCAGTGTAATTAGCACTGCTATTCATATCACAGACCATGTGTGAAGCTGGCAGCACTGTTAGCATAACACACCTGTTTTCTCATCCCAGGATTCAAGTGAACAACTCACTGATATCCTGAATTATGTTAAATATATTTAGTAATGTTTCTGACATGTGTTCAAATTAGAAAATATCGAGATTGCTTCTCTCTTTGCTCATATCACAAGAAAATATATAATTTCCCAAGAGCGTCACCAAATATTAGCTAAATCACCTTTAAACTTCTCATCACATGGCCAGGGATTTAGCTCACTGATTTTGCTGCCTGCTCCGCAAGCACAAGGACCCAAGTTTGATTCCCGGTACCAAAAAAAACTTCCCATCATAGATGGAATATTCCATGGTAGATGGCATATATGTCTTCACTGTACAGATCTGGAGATAAAAATACAGAAGGAACAGGGGTCAGGATAGGATTTTTTAGCTTTAAGAAGCTATTACTTATCATATTCTTAGTTTCCTCCTTGTGAATAAAACCGCATGACAAGTGCTTCCAGCAAGCAGTAGAGTGTGCAAGACAGTTTAAGGATGATCAATTTCGGGATAGAAAAAAAATCAGTAGAAAATGTTATAATAACATATATATATTGAGATGAATGTTTTTTAAAGGTTATTAAATGTAATTATCTAACACAAATATAGAATCTAAGCAGTGGCAAATAATCACAGGTTTCATAAATGAAGAGATTATAAGTTTGTGTCTCTTTTTTCACTCTTAACCATGCTCTGTCAGTCACTTGTCCCATCCTGGTGCTTATTTGCCATGTCAATTGTTCTACGAATAAAAGAACCATAACACATTGAATTCTAGAATGCACAAAATACTGGAGGCAGCTCATTTCCGCTCAGCTCTAGCCTTTTCTTCTGGAAGCATATTCCAGTAACTGTTCTTTCTGGATCCCTAATGTGTTTTGTACTGAGCAAATTAAAGAAGCTTCCAATTAACCCTCTGTCCCTTCAAGATCCAGAAATCTGTCCTTTAATGAAGGCAGCTTATGCTCAACCACAATCAACAACATGCTTCTAGAATTAGTCTTACAAGCACCAGCTTCTGGTTGAGGGTGAATAAGGTATCTCAAGTCCTATTCTGACTCCAAACTGCCAGTATCTTTCCCACCCACCTGCCTTAGTGTCAGACATATCATCAGTAGTCCTAACTTTTAGTATGGAGCACTGTACCTTAAATAATCCTATTAAATTATGAATTATGAAGACAACACATTAGTCCATTGATGTGTGCAACAGAATCATCAAAATACACATGCTCAACATCTCTCTCCAAAGCATGTGGTTCCGTACGAGAAGCCAGTGGTAAATGTGTCTTAGAAAATCACGCTAGGCCACTCTGCTGTTCATTCTAGCTTCAGATCCAGTGCAGCAATCTTTGTATCCAAATTAAGCACCCAAACACAATGAAATGCATTTATCTTTTTTGTCATGAAAGAATAGAACCAGGAATATGTAAATTTGATGGATGTTGTTAGGTTGGAAAGAAAACCCTAGGTCAGGGTGCTCTGGTACTCCAGAGATCCACGTGAAGATTTGGACACCAGGAGGAGTGAAGCCAATTGATGAAGAAGAGAAGTTTTTAGATGAATTCCTCGTTTATTCTAAGGTAAACTCTACTACTGAAAATTTCTAGCCTTAAAAGTTTTCTCTAACTGTGTAAAACAGTGGTTCCTCAAAAAAATAAACAACAGTTGTCAGATGATCCAGTAATTTTATTCCTAGATGTACAGCCAAAAGAACTGAGAACTGATTCAAACAATACTTGCACAAACATGCTCATAGCACCATTATTTGCAGTGGTCAAAAGATGAGAATGACAAAAATCCCCAAACTCTGGTGAATGGAAAAAACACGTGTCACATATGTACACAATGGAGCAGTACCCAACCTTTAAAATGTGTGAAGCTCCAATACCTGGCACAATGTGGATGGACCCAGAAAACTGTGGGGAGTGAAAGAAGCCAGACATGAAAGGCCACATAGTGTATGATTCCATCTATATGAAATATCCATCAGAGTCAAATTCACTGGGACACAAACCACAACAGCTGATAGGGTGGGGAGAACCCTAAAAGCCCATGGGAATGGGATGCTAACGAGTAGAAAGTTCCTTTGGGAAGACAGTAAAGCTCTGGAACTAGATAGCCACAATGGTTGCCTAACACTGTAAATATGTACTGGATTGAGTTATACACTATTAAATTGTTACGAGAGCAAATTTTATGATTTGCATGTTTTACCATAGTGTTTTCAAAAGTGCTTTAAAATACATATGCCCCCTTGTCCAGTAACCCTGAAGAAATGCCCTCCTCAGAGAGCTTCAGGTGAGCTTGGCAGTGCTTCTGCAGCCCATCCTGCCCATCTGCATAGAATTCAGATACTGCTGAGCACGTGTGGCCAGGAAAGATGCCAAGTGCAGCATCTCAAGTTACCCTGTGTCCTGAATGAGAAGATGGCAAGAGGAAAGTGATATCAGTGTGGGTCCCTAAATGTCACTAGGCGATTAGCCTCCCCCAGAGTCTGGAAACACCACAGCTTGGCAGGCAGTGACTACAGCATGCACCTTACAAGTTAAACCTGACCCAGAGCAAAGGAGGACTGCAGAGCAGACAGAATGGCAAAGGCTATTTTCCTCTGAGAGGCCACTGTGTCCTCACGTGCTCAGCAAGGAAACAAAAGAGCCCGTTTCTCCTTCACGCCGCCCAGCTCTGCCTTATTTGCCATCCACAGTGCAGAAATATGAAAACATGAAGCTATTTTCTGGGGAATTCAGAGAATTTCCTAGCTGCCTAATTACTGGCCTGCAAAGCTGTGAGACTTGAGCAATGGAAAACAAATCGAGGCAGACAGTCCCTTGTTCTATTCTCTGTGGATCCATAGCGGCCAATCTTTGACTCAGTGCATATCACAACTGATGATCTCTGCTCCCAGTTTAGACAACTTAGATAAGCAGAATGTGTTAAGTGCACATGTGATTGGATGCAGCAAAAAGAAATGTAGAAAAACCTATAAGTAGAATTCAAGCTTTGTAAATGTATTTCAAGACAGTGTTAAATGAAAGGTCACTCAACGTCATGTTTACGATTGTTTTGTGGTACAAGATTATTGGCTATAAGTTGTTACTTTGCCCTTCCTTTTTTAATGGGCACCTGTATTTTAGGAGAATGTATCTGTTATGCTTTTGTTTTACTAGTGAACATTAGTTATACAGATTAATAAATTTCATTCCGGCAGATTCATGCATATGCACAACATTTTGATCATTCCCCCATTATTCCTTTGCCCTTCCCTCCTCCTCCTCCAAGTTGTCTTGTATTTTTACATTATAAAAGAAAAAAAGTCCAATATTATTTTTGATCCAACGTTACATAAAAATTCACATCCACAGGAACTCAGACAAATTGCCATTTCTATTCTATTTCCTTATAATCTTGATTTTTCTCCATCTGGTGCTTAACTTTCCACATCTTCTCCCATTTCATATCTTTGATAGCTGCCAGAGCTTTCTCTGGAACTTATTGAGGTTAATAGAGTAATATGCAAGTTGAAAAAAATAATTATTTGTAAGTAGAACAGAGTCCATTTGAAACATCGTAAAATTCACTTAAATGAACTTTCTATTGAAGAATAACTTTGAAGACTGCAAACATCCTAAATGTCTACCCCTATCACAAAGTGGACACACCTATATGACTGCTACCCTAGTAATGAAATAAAGAACAACCAACACCCAGAAGTCTCTCACATGCCTCCTCCAAATCTCAGCTCCACTCTCCTCCCTCATTGTGATCTCCAACACCATCATGCAGCTTGACCTATTTCTAAACTTCATGAAAATGAAACAGTACATATTTTTGTGGCTGGTTTCCTTCATGCAATGTAATTTTGTCAAATCCATTTGTGTTGTGTATAACAGTGGTCTCATGTTTATTGTTTTATAATATCCATTTGTGCACTACAATTTATTTATTCTACCGTTGGTGGATACCTGGGCTATTTCTAGTTTAAGGATATAACAAATGTCATTCTGAACATCTTTGTATATGGTTTTTAGAAGACCATACGGATGCTTCTGCTGACCGACTTCTGTTGAGCATACGCCTGAGAATGACATATAGGTCACCAGGCATGTGGACTAAGCAGATACAGCCAAATGATATTCCAACATTGTAGCACTAATTTATACTCCTATCTGTTCTGTAAGACAGTTTCAGTTGCTCCATAGTCTTACCAACTCTTGTAATTTTCAGACTTTTAAATTTCATATATTCTATCAGGTACACTGACTATATAATTGTGATTTTAACTTGTATCTGTATGACTAATTATAATTAGGTTGTGAACCTTTTCATATGTTTCTTGGCTACATGGCAATCTTTTTGTGATGTATCTGTCAAGTATTTTGCTATTTTTCTATTGAGTTGTCTGTATTTTTTCCTATTCACTTGTAGGTGTTTTTAATGTACTCTGGATATAAGCCTTTGACAGCAGTAAGTATTATAAATGCAGGCTGTGCTTTTACCAGGGCATGGGGCAGATTCTCTTAATGCATTGTGGATAGAGACAATCACAGCTGAAAGGCAGTCTCGATGGTGGCTGGTCTGTTTTCAATCATTTATGTTTAAGATTTCGACCTTCAGGAATCTGAATGAAAGTCTGAGCCAAAAACTAAGACCTATTCTCCTTGGAAGGTCCTTAATTTTCCAATTATTTCATTCCAGCCTCACGAGAATGTCAAAATCTCTGCTCATGTTCTTATCCTTTCCAGTGCTACTTGCAAATCAGCAAATGCCTCTTGTGTAAATGTCACATGGGACCAAATGTCCTCTCTATCCTTCCTTTTGTTCTGAGATTCTTGACCCTGCAAGTTCACTGCCTCTTTTTTTTCTTTGCTTTTAGTATCTCTCCAATATTTTAAAACTTCCGATGAACACACACACACACACACAAATATATACATATATATAAACATAAATATGGTCATACGAAGAATTGATTATAACACGCTAGTAAGCCACTGTTTAAAAACAAGTGCTTGGATCACGAGGTGCTGAATGTGTTAGCAAGCAGTGAAGCCTAGATGGAAGAGGGAGCCCACTGCGGAAATGCCTTTGGAGGTCATGTGTCTCTCTGCAGCTCTTCCTGCTCTCCCTGCATCCTGGATGCCATGTGTTGAGCAGCTTTCCTCTGCCAGGGATTTCTGCCATAGCATTTCTGCCTTGGAACAAGCCAGCCAGTCTGCTTTCCATTGCTGTGCTATGAGCTTCACTCCAGAGTCAACTGGCTCCATTGTTTTGGGCCTGTGGAAAGGCAGAACATGGCCAGGATCACATAGTGGTCCAAGTTCTTTACCTCACTGCAGTCAGGAAGCACGGGGGGTGGGGGGGGCGGGTTGCCAGTGCCTCCTTTAAAGCACATCCAGTGAGCTTCCTTCCTACCTCCCAGCACTAGACCAAGACTTTGGCATATAGGCCTTGGGGGACACTTAAGATCCAAACCATAACAGGATCAAGCAGTGAAAAGATGAGAACAGTGTCACGGTCTGGACTTTAACAAAAGGATCTTACATATGGCTTGATCTGGGCATCCTGTAGGAAGTATTATAGCAGGTGTGGCTACAAATTTTATATATATATTCCAGGGCAGGATTAAGTAGTACGACAAGTTACTACTCAAAATCACATACTGAATCCTAGTCAATTGAGTTTTTAACTGTTTCTTTGGGTCTTCAAATGTTTCTTTGATGCACTGCATTTAATAGCCTTGTATACAAAACAATTAGAATAGAATTAAAAGGAATTCAACTTTTCCAGCTCTCCAATTCTAAGAAATTTTGTCAAACCCAACAGGTTTGGATTATTTCTGGTTTGGATTCAGAGCTGCCAACTAAAAGTAATTTTCTCATAGATTACATGAATTCTGATTTTTTTTTATTGCCCAGCTTTCTCTGACAAGGCCAGCGTTTTGTTTCTAAGCATCTGCTATAATAAAATGAGGTTGTCTCTAGTATTTAAGAAAAAAAGATTTTTGGGATTTCAATCCCAAAAACTGATAAAATCAGCATAATACTGGCAAAGAAACAGACCCCAGGATCAGTGGAACAGAGTAGAAGATGCAGAAACAACACCAGACAAACTCAGCCACCTCATCTTTGACAAAGGAGCCAAACACCCTCACTGGAGGAAAGACAGCCTATTTAATAAATGGTGTTGGAAAAACTAGATTTCCACCTGCCAAAGATTAAAACTAAACTCATATCTATCACCATGCACTAAACTAAGATCTAAGTGGATTAAAGATCTAAATATTAAGACGGAAACACTAAACTTGCTGGAAGATAAGTTAGGCAGAACTCTCGAAGACATTGGCATAGGAAAAGATTTCATGAACAAAACCTCAGTAGAACAAGAACTTACACAACTTGCACAAAGAATCAACAACTGGGATCTCATCTTATTAAAAAGCTTCTGGGGCCAGGGATTTAGCTCAGTGGTTTTGACTCCTGCTGCACAATCACAAGGACCCGAATTTGATTCCAGTACTGAAAAAAAAAAAGCTTCTGCACTGCAAGAGAAACCACCAACAGAGCTAAGAGATAACCCATAATGTGGGAAAAAAATTTTACCAGCTGTACCTCAGACAAAGGGCTACTATCTAGAGTATATAAAGAATTGAAAAAAATCAGAGCCCTCAAATTCAAAGACCCAATTCAAAAATGGGCATCTGAAATGAACAGACATTTCTCAGACAAAGAAGTAAAAGCAGCAAATAAACATGAGAAAAGTTCCACATCACTCGTCATGTGAGAGATCCAGATGAAAACAACACTGAGATTCCACCTCACCCCAGAAAGAGTGGCTGCTATCAAGAAATCAACCAATAACAAATGCTGGCGGGGCTGTGGGGAAAGAGGAACCCTGCTCCACTGCTGGTGGGAGTGCAGACTGGTGCAAGCACTGTGGAAATCAGTATGGAGATACCTCAAAGAACTAGGATTAGAGGTCCCACTGGATCCAGCTGTTCCCCTGATGGGTATCTTCTCCAAAGAATTAAAAGAATCATACCACAGTGATATATGTGCAGCCATGTTTATAGCGGCACAGTTTGTAATAGCTAAAGCTTGGAAACAGCCCATGTCCCCATCAACTGGAGCCTGGATAAACAACATGTGGTTTTTCTGTAAAATGGAGTACTATTCAGCCATAAAGACCAAGAAACTAGAGTCATTTATAGCTAAATGCATATACATTGAGGTCATACTTTTAAGTGAAATAAATAGGACACACATGTGTGAATACTGAATAGTTTCTCTGGTGTGAAAAACTGAAAGTGTAAATAAGGTTCAAATGGTATAATTGATAATGTGAAATAGCAAGAAAAGGTCTAAAGGAGTTGGGGAAGTGGCAAGGGTAGGGGAAAGGAAAGAAGGGAAAAGAAAGAATATGAGAAAAGGAAAAAATGGAAACAAAGTCTTTGTAAATAGGGAAGGGTAGAGGGGGTGAAGGGAGGGCAGGGAAATGGGGAAAAAATAAGAACCAAGATGCATCATGCACAGGTACAAGATCCCAATGATGAATGTAACTGTATTGTATGCCTAAAACGAACCAATAAATTTAATGAAAGAAAAAAAGATTTTTTTCGTTAAGCAATACCATTTGATTAACATCATCAAAAAAGAAACGCTGTTCACTCATTTGAAGAAAAGAGGCACTGCGAATCTATCCTGCCTTTCCGATATCAGTTGCACTTGAGAAGACCCGAGTAGTTGATGAAGGAAAGCGTTCCTTTGTAGGAATAGTCAAATTTATGAAGTAGGAAGGAATCATTGAGCTACATGGTCATCATTTTGTAAACCCTAATTTAAAAAATGAATGCAGGAAACGATCATTACTGGCTCCTAGTATCATCGAGAGGGAAAACCAGATACACATTTCCTACTGGAAGTAGAAACCACATCTATAAGGAGTAGCTTGTAGGTCTAACTAAGTCTCTAATAGATACATGCAAAATCAAGAATATGAACAACACATGAAGAACAAATTATCCAGCTTTTTCAACAAATAAATTACAAAGGAAAAGAATTGGAAGGAAGGGGGAAGTACATAAACTACAAAAGAATAAAGAGAAATATCAACCAATTACAATATACAAACCTTATTGAAATCTTGATTTACATAATTGTTTAAAAAAGGTTTTTAGACAACTTGGAAAATTTGACTACTAAGTAGCTATTTGATGATATTAAAGAATTATTAGTCATGTTTTTCTCTCTTTTATTTTTTTTTTTGGTACCAGGGATCAAACTCGGGTCCTTGCGCTTGCAAGGCAGGCGGTGGAACCACTGAGCTAAATCCCCGGCCCTATATTAGTCATCTTTTAAGTGTGATTATGTTGTTTTAAGAAACTCCTTACCTTTTAGAGACACATGCTAAAATATTATGAATAAAATAATTCAGTATCTTGGGTTTTTGTCAAAATGTTCCATCCACACAGGTAGAAACAAAGAGTTGGGTGAAACAGGATTTCCCATGTGCTCAAATTACTTTAAAAAATGACAGGAATATGGGTGTTCTTTGTACTATTTTTTCCATTTTATGTAAAAATAATAAACAGTTTAAAATTACAGAACATCTGAAAAAATCTCCAAATTATCTCCCTCAGATTTCAAAGTATTTTTGTTTTCTGAGTGAATGTTAAAGCTTAGGATGAAATGCCTGACAATTTTGCAGCCCAGTGGAGAAATAATGGAGCTAGCTAGAGGTACTGGTCAGCTTTCCCTCTGCTGGGACAAAATACCTGATGCACACAACTTACAAGAGGGGACATTTCTTTTAACTATGGTTCGAGAGGTCTACAGTAGGCTGGCTCCAAGTCAAAAATATTATGCCAGTGGAGAATCAGAACACAGGATGAGTAACAATGAGAGATTCGCCCTACAAAGGCACCCATCCAATGACTCATCTCCTCCAATTCCTAACAGCATGTTCAGCTGTAAACATCAGTGGATTAAGCCACCAGTGAGTATAGCACAGCCATGACACTATCACCTGTCCAGGAGTTTCTTAATCCATCATGTTGAAAATTAAGAAAACTGGCACACAGTGTCACACCTGTCAAAGCCAAGAAGATCTTGGGACTTAAATTTCAGTCCAGGTCTTTAAAAGACCAGTTTTCCAGAGTGAGTTTCTACATTAATTTCATTATTATCTTAAGTCAGTAATGTAGAGCTTTCACCCGTTTCAGCTTTCTACCTCTTAATACAAACACTTCATGGAATGTTATAGGAGTTGGGAGGAAGAAAGAATGTCATTTTAAAAGATCTTGGCAGAATTTCTCTGAGGAAGAGAATTCTTTTGTTAAGCAAAATACCTTAATAAGTCATTTAGGTAGAACAATGGTGGTCGTCTAGAAAAAAGAGAGCAGAAAAAAAGGGGAATAAATGCCTTTTTACATTTAAAAAAAAATGAGTACAACATGGATATGCACAGGGAGCTGATACAGTAGTGGCCAAAACAGGAGCAGATGCAAAGAAGTACAGGCAGTAAAGGGACCCAGCACCCTGCAGGAACACCTTTCCAGAAAGAGAGTATTCATAAAGAAATTTCCTGTGCAGCTATGGGTATGGACCTATTTAGAACAGAAATGCCTAAAATTCAGTTTTAAAGTGGCTGCTGTGCTGTAAGGTGATATGACTACAGCCCTCCACACCATCCACACGATCGGTAGAAGCAGCTGTCCACACAGCCATGTGTGCCAAAGGTAAGCCAGCTGCTGGTGGTATTCAGTCAATGTGGGCAGAAGGGAAAGACAACTCAGAGGGAGAGATGTGTGTTCAGTGGAAGCAGAACAGCACACCTTCGTGAGCACAGACGCCCTCAAGAATCCTCAGATATGGGTGGAGACAGTAGGGAAGAAACTTAGGGGAAAAGGCTTGGATCAGTTCATCTGAGATTAAAAGAAATTACAAACCAGATGTGGTAGAGCACATCTGTAATCCCAGCTCCCTGAGAGGCAAAAAAATCACAAATCTAAGCACAGCCTAGACACCTTAAAGACTTACTGAAACCCTATCTCAAAATAAAAAATTTTAAAAAGGTCTGGGGAAATAGCATAGTGCGAAGACCCTGGGTTCAAACCTTAGCATTGAAAAAATTACAGATACATAATGAAGGATGAGGCAAGGTTGGAAGACTGGCAGATATCTGAGAAGCTAACCCTGAGAGGGCAGTTAAAACATGACTTGTACCACTATGTTCTGTAATCCTGTATTATTAATTCTTGGAAATATCCCAGAGATCCCTAAGAAGAGCACTTTTGAACCTGGTCTGCAAAGCTCTGGCTTCTCACATGTGGCTCAGAGCCTTCAGGGGCATTCATTTGGGTCTGTCTTAGTCCATTCCAACTGCCTACCACAGACCAGGTGGCTCATACACAACAGAAAGTTAAGCCTCACGGTCTGGAGGCCAGGAAGCCCAAGGCACCAGTAGATTCTGCCTGGCAAGGGCTGCTTCTTGTTTCATACATGGTACCTCTTCCTTGTGTCTTCACAGGATAGAAGGGGCAAGGCAGCTCTAGAAAGCCTCTTCTATAAGGCCACTAACCTCAGTCATGAATAAGCTAATCACCTCCTACACCATCACTTT
The DNA here is from genome assembly GCF_000247695.1 of Heterocephalus glaber. The sequence continues at coordinate 9,174,315 of NW_004624811.1, forward strand.
GAAGATTAAGTTTCAACATATGAATTTTGGTAGGACTCAAACATTCAGAATACAGCAGGCCACTAATCTGATCATTGCTTAATAAAGAAGAGTTTCATTTTAGGATTAAACATTAAGATTCCATGTCAGGTGTTTCTTATTATTATTTTTTCTGCTAAAAAGAAGAAAAAAACCATTGATACCCTCAAGCCCCTTCATGTTACAGAAAGGCAGAGTTGAAAATGCTAAGTAAATGCCTATGATCACAGAGCTGATAGTAACAGCCAGATCTTCTGTTTCCCAGTCCATTCCTTTTTCCTTCTCAGCTGAGACACTAACAAAGGTGCCAACAGGAAATTGATGTGCATTTGGGACCAGTTCAGTGTGTACAATATTATGGGTTCTTGACATTAGGCATAACTTACCGTGGATCAGAAATCAGGAGTCTTCTCAGTAGCATAAACCAGATGGTGCAGAAAGGCTTTCGGGCTACAGCAGACCTGCCCCCTCTGCCTGCTGCAAATAACCATTCCCCCAGCTGAGGATTTAGCTCAGGGACACTGCACCTCCCTTGCAAGCACAAGGTGCTGAGTTGGATCCCCAGTACCAGAGGAAAAAAAAACATTCCCCATGCAGATTCCAGGCCCAGAAGAAAGTCTGAGGCTGATGGAGAAGTCTCTATATGTTCCTTTAGCCACCTGAGAAGAGCTTCAAAGATGCTTCATTTTCTCTCCTAGAACCAGCCTGAGCAGCCTTCTCTTGGGTTTCTCCAATTTGTTCCTAACAGAGTCAGTTTCAATATTTCCACCAAATTCTGTTGTCAAAGCCCAAAATTAAGTTTTCAGGAATAATCTGGAAAGAGAAGTGGTTTGAGAATCAAAAGACCTTGGACAACAAGATAATTCTGCCAATTAGCCATGTGAGTGGAAGTAAATTGATGAAGTCTGGGAACTTCAGTTTCTTCATCTATAAAGTAGCTATAATAACATGTACATCATAGGGTATTGCAGAGGAGTAAATGAAGTAAGCCACTTAAATCATCTACCCCAGGACATTTTAGTCATTCAGTAAATACTGATTGAATTTGTTTTTTCACATTTTAATTCAGCTTCACAAAGAAGTACCACAGTATGTGATTGGCATTCCACCATTGATGTGCAACTAAAGCAAGGATTCCAGCAGCATGCAGAGATTGTGAAGATGCATTTCTGGCCTATAATTGAATTTTGAATGTGTTTCCTATCATGCTGGTCTCTCCATATCCTTCCAGAACATATGATCTTAAGAAAAAGGCACAGTTGTTATAAGGTTGCAGTTAACTGTCCGCCCAAATTCTTCTTCCGAAGGTCTCTTGTGATCCAGGGAAAGGGTTACCAACAGCAGAGACGTCTCATTTTGTGGTATCAAGCTTTCAGAGCCACACAGTTCCCCACCCCCCACCCCCAAGCAGGTGAATCCAGCCACCTCCAAAGGAAACTCACCACCCTTCCTTCTCACTGGCATCTAGAACACTAGGCCTTCCACTTCACTTGGGAGCAGCAACTCCATCTCCTTACCCTTGCCTTTCACTAGGCCCCTGTTTACGGTTCTTCCTCAACTGCACAGCTTCAGTCAGGCCCCATACCTGACTCAAATAGCAAATGGAAATCTCCAGCAATACAAGGGCTGCACCAGTCCCCTGTGACCATGCCCAGTTACCCAGTTGTCTAGCTGTGGTTGTCCTGTAACTTCACACATAATCCTCTGCTTGGCTGACAGCCATCCTCTCAAATCACAAACTCACCACTCCAAGGGCATCATTTTAACAGTTTTCCTTTATGTTCACCCAACTCACAACTCTAAAAGCCTCCTTGATTTATAAGAACAAGTCAGGGGATGCAAAATTTGAAACACACTTGCTGAACCAATTAGCAACCATGGCAATAATGCTGAGTAGCCACCCTAACACTGAGCGACTACACCATGACTGCAAGTCAGCTGGGGCTACTTTGTTCTGCAAGTATCTTCCCTAGGTCCCTGGCTTGGGGAGCAGAAGGCTTTATCAAAGGAAGAAGGTGAGGCCTCCAGGGGTTCCTGTGCTGCATGCAAAGGATCTTAAAACCTTGGATCAGAGCCCGCACACTGTCACTCCCTACCTATTCCATCAGCCAATCACAGTGCTGAGTCCACAACCCAGGGTGGTGAAATATGCAGTGCTCCTCCCGTGACAGTAGTGCAAAGGGACAGAGTGAACAGTCACCGGCCAATATTCACTTCAAGGCCTATGTACACGTAAACTCTTTATTCCTTATGCACTCAACATTTCCCTGAACTTCAACATTGACGTCTTCCTTACCCGAGACCCTAGAGTTAGAAGTAAATAACATACTTCTGTGGGTCGGCCAGTTGTCTGTCACAAAATTTGTGTGAGGTCTGTTCACCATGCCTACTCAGTATTAAATAAGAGATATGAGAAAATAACAAAGCACTGCAGCATTTGATAAGAGGTAGCCCTCTCTGTTCACTGTATATATACAGCCATCCTGAGAAGCAAATGCATGTATAAACAATGTATAACTTAAACACACACATGTCCACAAATCACAGACATTTTTGAAAACTGCCCAGTACCATGAGGAACCTCCAGGTCACGGTCTGGTCTCTCATGTGGAGTTTCTCTGTGAGTACTTGCTTTAGAATAGATAACCACAGCTATCACGAGCTATCATCACATGGTACATTTGCTACCATGGAAACACAGCACCTCTTTACAGAAGCATCCCCTATTCATCCTATAAACTGAATTCCTGACACTTTTCAAAGGTCCTACAAAATTACTTCATGGGCTCTTATTTCATGGTCATCTGTAATAGGAGATAATGCATTCTTTTGCACAAATATTATTTGCACCCCTGCTGTGGCAGAATTACCTTCATTGTGTTTCATTTTAAAACTCTAAAAAATCAAGAAGTAGGGAAAAATGGTCACACTTTAACACCCAAAAAGTAGGAGTAAGCAGAAAAGAAGGTCTGACCAGGGTTGCTCTGAATCTTCCTCCGATTTTCCTAATAGTGACATCTTACAGTCTGGGAAAATGAGTTAACAGCCTGACATAAACATGCTTACTTGTTATTTAACCTTTTAGTCTTTTGGTGAAGGGGCACAAATATTTCTTTCCTATTCTTATATGTACAGGATTTAAACTAAGTGAAATTTAGATGGACACCTAGTGAAAAATTAAACACCAACCTAGAAGTCCCAGAAGAAGGAACCACATAAAGTAGCAGAAAGTGGCAGCTCTGTAATCAGATAGATATGAGTTGGAATCAGACTCTGCTCCATCCTCTGTCACCAGACAAAACTGCTGAGACACTGCTGAAGTTATTACTGCCCAACAAACCACCTTAAAAGTCAGTGGTTTAAGAAACAACCACTTTGCTTAGTCACAGATTCGTAGGTGGAGGATTAAGGCAGTGCATAGCAAAGACATATTGTCTGCTCACAATGCCTGTGGAGGCCTGAAAATAACTAGATGGCCCAAGTGTGGTCACGTTAGAGCTGCATTTCAGCTGATAGATATTTTTTTGTGGTTTGGTTTGGTTTGGCTTGATTTGGTTTGGTTCTTTTCCAAACAGCCTCTAATGGGGCTAAGATATATCCAAAATGACTAAGATGGCTAGAAGAGCTAGTGTTGGCCAAGTCTGTCTGTCTGTCTATCTCCCTCTCTGTCTTTCTCTCCCTTTCCCTTCTCCAGGTAACCTGTCCACATAGCTAACTTGGACTTTCTCAAAACATAACCATGCCAGGATACTGAACTTCTTAAAATGTAGCTGAAGCAAAAGCCAAAGCTACCAGGCCTTTTAAATATTTGATCCAGTGCATTGGATCTACCTTCTGCCATGTGCTGTTGATCAAGATTAGTCCGAAGAGGTAATTCAGTTCAAGGAAAAGATAAAGCATCCCACTCCTTGATGGAAAGGTGGCAATCAACTTGCGGCTGTTTTTAACCCACCACAGACTCAGCTTTCTCACTTATAAAATAAAGACCAAAATATCTTATTTCATATGACTGTTTTGAGAATTAGGTAAAATGTATGTAAAATATCTGACGTTTATTTGGCATTCTAAGTAGTCTTTATTGAGAATGGGTTGTTGGGACAAAACATCTAGTAATTCTCAAGATCAGACCTTTGCTCTACCGGAAGGGAATAAGAGTATATGTTCCCAGGGATGTCAACGTTAACCCAAAATATAGTGAGTGACAGATGTCCTTCTTCTATTATCTATCTGTTAGCCTCATACTATTTGCACAACTCAGAGAAATCTAATATCCATTCTTTATGGTGCAAGAGGCCACCACTATGGTACATTAGTATCATAGTACAAGAGTTCAACAGCCCAACTGTGCAATACTCTGCGCATGGGAGAGGAATGTCCTGGGGGGGGTATAGAAGTCTAGGAAGAATCTTATTGTGAGAAATGGTCCATAAATGCTAAGCCCCTTTCTACAGACCTACAAAAGACTAAGGGAAGAATGGGTGTTCTGCACAGATGTATCTTTAACAAGACAACTCAGAGAAAAGTTGAAATCCCAAATCTAATACTTTGATAAGTTCCTTGCCTTTTAACACCTTTGTTTCTTTAACTCAGGAATGGCATATGGGTGACAGTCAAAACATGATTTTCAGGACCTAGTACTATTGATGGACATATTCAATTTTTGAGATCATGCTTACTTTAAACTCCCATTTCCACAAGTATATTCATATTGATATTGCCTGGGACTCATGTTTGGGGTTGAGGAATTAACTCATTTCACCTGAAGGTGGCCTCCAGGGGATGAAGCAGTGAAAGACCCCAGGACCCTTTCAGAAAGCTTGGAGCTTTCCAGAGGCTAAAAAGAGGCTGTACAAGACTGCCTTTCCTGAACAGTAGATTTAATTTTCTGCCTCTCCCCAAGGTAGCAGGGTGACCTGACAAGAAGCCGATGTCCATTTCTCTCTTTACATTTCTTCAAGCTACTGAAGTCTGGCCTCTAATTCCACAAATTGAACAGAACAGCTCTCTAGAGCCACAACTGACACATCCATCCACCACCACAACAGATGTCTTCTTCCTCACCCCACTTGGCCATGAAAGCAGAATTTAGCACCATTGACTTCTCGTTCCTTCTTGAAATGTTTTACTCTTGGCTTTAAGCAACACAAAACACAACTTTTTTTCCTACCAAACTCTCCTTCCCATTCCATTCACAATTTCATCTTTCTTCACTTATCAGTTAAATTTTGAAGTTCCTCAAAACTTGATCCCAGGTCTTCTCCTCTTCTCACTTTATACTCTTTGATTCCTGACAATCTTATGCATGACTATCCCTCTGTGGTTTTCAAATGGCACAAAAATGTACATTTTTGATCCAACCCTTTCCTGTGGACAACTCTTCTGTCCATGGTGACTCCATAGCATTGAAGACCCAAAATGTCCAAAGTTCAATCTGTGATCTTCCCCCACCAAGCAAGGTCTTCCTCCAAGGCATCATTTCTCTGTTTATGAAGCCACCATCCATCAGGCCACAAAACAAAACCAGCCTGGATAGATGTCATTCCCTTTTCCCTATCCTGTCAATTAATCCTATTTTGGGGCCAGGGATTTAGCTCAGTGGTTCTGCCACCTGCCTCACAAGCGCAAGTTCCCACATTCGATCCCCGATACCAAAAAAAAAAAAAAAAAAAAAAAAACTTAATCCTATTTTTCATTCTGTCAGTATCTTTCTCTACTTACCCTCTCATTGAGCTTCTTCCAATGGGCTAGTAGCTATTAAATCTCCATCAGTATAATTTTAAAAGCATAAGCCACTCATCAACTGTGAAATGGAGTAGATGGTAGATAGTGCTTTTTAATGAAATAGACATCTAGATAAAAAAATAAAATATGAAAGTACATCACTCAGAAAAAGGATAAGTCTTTTCTTGGTTTGTAGGGATTATCTACAAAAATATTTCATACTCACTAATACAATCTACTCTGGCCTTCTAAAATGTTTTCCCAGGTAACAGGAGCAATTCTTTATTACACAAATCTGATGTCTCTTATAGTTTCTCCTACCACCAACGTCCAACAGTGGGCACCTCTCTAGCCCCAGAGCCATCCTGACATATTCACCCTCTTTTTCTGTGCTCTAACTTCACAGGCCTTCTTATGGTTTCTTCTGATTTTCATGTTCTTTCTTATAGGAAAATGTTATGACCTGTTCCCTATATCTACTTCCTTCTTTTAATTGTCTAATTAACACCTCCTAAGCATCTTGCTTTATACACTAGAACACATTTGCACTGCTACATATTTTATATGAAAGTTTGGTCAAAGTCTGTTTCCTCCATTTGACTTGAAGGTCAATGAGGCCAAGGACTCTGTTTTTACTCACTTTATCCCAACCCTTGGCACATACTAGGACCTTTGTTAATGTTAATTAAATAAATCTGGATGTGAACTCAAGGTCTGATGGTTAAAGTTATTATCCTCACTGAGTTTTAGTTTCTTAATCTGGGTTACTATGAGAGTTAAGTCCATCTCAAATAATAATACCATGTAATAATGCTTCACCTATTGTTTAATAAATGGATACATGCTATAATTTCTCAAAAGAGCCAGTTTTCTGAGTGTTTAGGACTGTGTCAGTGTTCTCTGGTCTCTACCTCTGGCTTCAGCTGACTTCCTCAGCTGCTCTTGGTGAGAGTGGGTTTTTTCAGTGTTTGCTTTCCAAATCCAACTATGCCCTAATACTTGATTAGCTCAATAGCTCCCAAACTTTCATTGAATGTAAAACTGAAACTGCATAGTTGAACACTGACTTGGTCTTTATTTATGTCATTTTTCTTCCTCAGGCTATAAGTTCCTTGAGACAGGGTTCACAGGCTTCATTTTGTATATATTTTGTCATTTTCCCATGGGAGGACAAAGGGCAGTCTGGTGTCTTAGAAAAGGTTTAGGTTTGGACTCAAATATCGCCTTTTAATATTTGATAGCTATGTGAGCCTCTGCTAATCTCTTACAGGTCTAAGCTAGTGGTTCTGAAACATGGCTGCACACTGGGGTCATCTATCTTTTTTATTAGCATTTCTTAAAAATCAAATTTCTGCTTCCACCCCACCCCCCATATCCCCGAATTCTGATGTAATGGGTTCAGATTACCGTCTAGGCATTGGGATTTTTGAAAGCTTCCCCCATGGATTCTACGGCCAAGTTTGGGAACCATTGGTCTAAACCACAAAGTCTCTTATCTGGGAAAGAGTGGTGAAAATAGTTTCAGTCATAAACTGTTTATGAGACACTTTAACGAGATTTTAGCTGGCACAAGGTTGACATGTTAAAAACGATCAGAGAATAATAGTTACTGGGATTAGTTGGTGGTAATGGAAGGAGAAATACATGGTCACAAGGAATCAGACAATGAAGATTCAGGGGGAAGTTCATCAGCCTCCCTGGTGATTTAGCGTATTTAGAACCCTTTAAACGTCAGCCCACTTTCGGTATATCTGGAACTTTTTCTGATTTGCAGAAAGCACACTGCATCTTTTATTTGGATCTACCTGCAAGTGATATAGACACCTGCCTTTCTCGTCCCATGAGCCAAAGATCAACATGTCTTGTGAGTCTAATAACTGCTTAGGAAAACTTTTGTGAGGCCTTTGGCATTCACAGGGCTAACTTTAATACTTGTGGAGAAAATTTTGATATCAAGTTGCATCTGAGCCTTTGAAACTATTTTGGGTCCTCTGCACAGCAGAAGTTGGAGGCTGGCAGAGAGCCGTAAAACAAAGCCAAAAATAAACCAAAGACCATTATAAAAATGCTTTAAGTGCCAAATGCATGAGATGTTAAAATTGCATCATAATGGAGTAAAAACTTACAAAAGAGACTTTCCAAGGGTAACACTAAGTGTGCCAACCCAGGGAAACACAGTTCATGGGGAGAAGTCTGGAGAGCACACAGAGCATCTAGAAATCAGTGTTCCAGACATCCAAGGAGAATGCCTCATCCGAGGCTGTTTATTACCTACCAGGAGTCAAGAGCATTCATTTTTCCCCTTATTGGAGAGCACAAGCTAGAGATCCAAGATTCAGGAGGGATTTCCATGAAAATTAATTGGGCCACTTAGCTTTTCACCATATCCAGCAAATGCTTCCCCACTTGCCACATCCCAGACTAGAGACACATTCCCCTCACTCTGCCCTCAATATCCAACCATTCCACTGTGCACTTGAGTGCACCCGTTCCTTATTTACGGTCTGTTTCCTGAGCTCCAGGGGAGGTGGTGATTTATGCTGGTTCGGCCCTGCAGTTCACAGCAGCTAGTCCTGGGCTTCTCCCTCCTGGCTCTGCCCTCCCTGCCAGTTTCATCTTCCTCTGCCCCCACCAGTTCCCCACCCTTCCTGGCTTAGTAACTGCTACCAATTGCACACGGGCAGATTTATGCATGGCTGGGAACCAGCTCATCTCCCACTGCTGGTCTAAAAGAAGAGTATGTTCTATGTCAAAAATCCTTTGCACGGAGTCCAACTGTTTTCTTGGAAAAAGCTTCTTTTGACCCAGGTCCATAACTTTTTTAGGTTTGAATTATATGGGCCTGATGCAAAGTCTGTCAACATTTTCTTTGTGAGACTTACTCAGAGGACAGCATTATTTCTGAAGTGCACCAAGGTCTGGGGATGTATCTATCATCCTGGTCCAAGAAAATGCACTGGGAAAGAAGGCAGGAAGAAGCAGGAGGGCAGGATCCACAGCCACTTAATAAAAGACTCCAGGGGGTGAAGGGCGCACAGGCAATGAGGAAAAAGATAAGAACCAAGATACATCATGTACAGGAACAAGCACCCAATGATAAATGTAAATATATTGTATACCTAAAATGTACCAAGAAAAGAATTTTTTAAAAAATAAAAGATTCCAGTATGTATGTATGTATGTATGTATGTATGCTGGAGTTTGAACCCATGGCCTTGCACATGCTAGATACCTGCCACTGAGCTAAAGTCAATATGATAATCAAAATATTTTTATAGACTTTGATGTTGAAACAGAAAATTCAATTATGCACTCTTCTGAGGTGAACCCTTTCAGTGAGGCACCAGTCCACAACCTGGATTATCCCTAAAGATTTGCCCGGCTTAGACATGTTCTACCTTTGGACAAGCTAGCAATAGGGCAGGCATGGGCACTGACAGGCTTCAGATGGATCAAGATTATTTTAATTTAACCAATTTAACCACAGCTGAAAATGTGAAGCCTGAAACTCACATGGGGCTGCTTATGCAGAAATTCAAAGAAAGTGACTTGTTCTTTAAAAATGACAAGTTGATGGACATACAGAGGAAGTAAGTTATACAGTGCTTAAGAGATGCTCACACTTTCCTTCCTCGAAGCCCGTTAGTTGTTTCATCGATAACAAATTTCCAAGAAAATCCCAATCCCAAAACTCCTGGGTGATACAGAAGTCTGAGGTGTGACGGCGAGAGAGCTGTGGTTTTCCTTCCGTTCCCACTCCCATCCACACTTTCCTTCTTCCTGTCTCCCCTACCTCCCAAGGTTACTGCAAGATTTAAATGGAAACAAAATGCTAGGGAAATGATAACCCCTTGCAAAAGTAAGGAATTGTGCATGCCATTGTTAGCCCCGGCAGCCCATTATCACTCTTCATGTCACCTCTGCCCGCTACCCCGCCAAGGGTGTTGAAACTGCTGACTGGCCTCTGGGGCTTCCCTGAGTTGCCTGAGCCTCCCCTCAGACTTTCCCTCAGCCCTTATCATTCCATCAAACACACCATGTCTCACCACTGGCTTTAAATTGTTGCGATTAGCAAAATTTCATTAAGGTCAAAAATGTGGGGGTGTGCCTGTTAGTATATGTGGATGCTTACAAGAATATGAGCATATTTCTTTCATTTAAATATTTAAAATACTCATAGTAATTAAATCTTAAAATATAAATTGTTTTTGTACCAGGAATCGGAATCAGGACCTTGAGCTTGCAAGGCAGGTGTGGTGCCACTGACCTAAATATCTGACCCAATATACATAATTTTTGTGTCCTGCTTCCACATACCTTGATCTCCCTATCTAAATTGATCATCTAACTCAAACAAAGACCTCATTGTCTAACCCTAGGATACTATGCAGAATAATGATTAAAATAATGAGCTCTAAGACTAAGATAGCATAAACAGTGTGCCAGCACCTAGTCTAAGTGCTTTATATAAGGTAGCTCACTTAATCTCTGAAACGTAATGCTGTGGGTGTTATAGTCCCCCATTTAGACATGAGGAAACTGAGGCAGTGGGGGAGTAAAGTGACTCACCTATAGTAACATAATTAGGTGAATGAATCAGAATTCAAGCTCGTGTACCCCAGCTCCAGACTCTATGTCTTAGCTATTGATCTTAACTACATCTTTAGAGTCTGTGACAGTTTCCAAAGTGGTTCAGGTGTCATGGAGAATACATCTGTGGACACTTTGAACAACACCATTTGGCAGATGCACATAACACATAATTCCTCTGTGTAATACTGATCCTAGTATGCTTCAGATAGAGTAAGTAGGTAAACCTTTTTGGTGTCTCTTGGTACTTTAACCACAGAACCCACTGTCAAGCCGAGGTTATAAACCTTAAAGATCAAACAGAGGTACATGTACTGTTTACCTGGTATGGTAGAATGGTTCACACTAACTTTGAGATCTACAGTAGTGGCAGTAGTTATAATGTGCTGTATTGGTAGCATTCGAAATACAAACAATACTAATAACAACAACAGTAGCAAGGATCATAGTAGCACCATAATGATCAGTTATTATTTACCAAGCATCATGCTAAATCTTTTTACAGTCATTATTTTAGTTAAGCTTCATCATCAAAGACCCTTAATTAGGTATTGTTACCCTTATTTCACAGATGGAGAAACTAATATTTATAGAAAGATTAAGTAAATTCTGTAAGTATTCAAATAAGAGTATGAGATTTGAACCCAGGTCTTCGTTCAAGGTTGTATGACCATCTACTGCCAATCCAACTTTCTGACCAGTTTTCCCACCAGTAAAATGAAAGGAATTGAATTCCCCAGGAAGCTTCTAGCTCTGCAGTCAAAGGATTGAATACCATTGAAGGAATATAAAATTGGATCTTATTTAAAAAGTAAACAAAGATGGAATGATTTGATTAGACAAAGACAAAAGGGAAAAATAATCCAGCTTCAAGGAGAGAATATATGTATTTCCACCACAAAATCTCAGTCCTGTACACAGAGGTACTAAGAAGTCCAGGTGATCAAAAGCTGCGATAGCCAGAATCTAAATCAGAGACTAGATTCTCAGACAAGGGGCACAGAGGAAGCTTTATGGTGTTGCATGTTAAAGCTCACCACATATTTGAGGTCTGTACTAATATGCATTACAGCACAGGCCGCATATCACTGGTGGTAACAGACTCTGTTTTACATGGTGTGGGACACGATGAAAAAGTGATTTCTTGTCTCAGTACAAGGAGAAAGTCTCCATTTAGCATTTGTAAGCATTTAATACCTTTATAATTAATTTCCTTTTTAATGAATAAAGGGCAGCTTCAAACTCAGAGGCTTTGCAGTCTAAAATTATCTAGCTAAAATTTAATATTGTTGATCCCTTTTCATTTTCTATCATTCCTTTTCATTGATAGAAAGTGATACTTGCTTTCAATTGACAGTGATGCATTGGTTCACAAGCTTGACTGTGCATAAAAAGCCACACAGAGAGTTATTAAAACACAGCATCCAGGCCTCATCTCCAGAGAGTCTGAGTCACCAGGTCAGGGTGGGGCCCCTAAATTTGCACTTGTAAGGAATAGTTCCTACATGATGCTAATGCCACTATTCAAAGGAGTACCACCAGAGCAATTATACAAAATATTCTCTTTAAAAAATGTATTTTAAGAAAACAAATGAGCCAGACTGGAGAAAAATAGTATGTATAAATTAGTATGTAGATATGGCAAAAGTCATGAGTGATACATTCAGTTGCATTTAGAACATGCTAGCCTAGAATTCACTCTGATTGATATTCAATGGATATGGAAACCAAGCTCCCAAGCCTGCTTCTTCATCTATAAAACATGGGAGCTCAGCTAGATGTTCTTAAATATCTCTCACAACTCCATTTTTAACAGCTGTGCATAAGCATGAGCACTCAAACCAGAAGTCTCTCAGGTATCACAACGTGATACAATTTTAAGAAATTAAAATCTTTTGAAAGTCTTTTAAATTTAACTTGAACACAAGTGTAATTAAACCATTTGACTTCCCAAATGAGATTATTCTGAAAGAAAAAAAATTTTCCCTGTACTCTCATTAATGCAAGTAGCCTACAGTAGAATCAGTCAACAGGTCATATGTAGATTAATAATTTTTTCATCTGCTCGATGAAGTATATTTATTGTTGCATGATGACCTGTTTGAAGTAGTTTGAATGACTCTGAATTTCACTCTCAGTGCCATTTGAAATTCATGTAACAGATTTCAAATATGAATGGCCTAGAATGAATGTTTTCCTCCTTGACTCCTTTTGAGTGAACCTAAAAACAAGACCTTTGGGAGGCAGAAGGAAAAATTTCAACTTGGATGAAATCTAGGTACACTTTTAATTGTGAACCAAACTGTATGAGAAAAAGATCACAAATTTAGTGACTAGCGGCCCAGAGCACAGAACCATACTGAGAGCACAAATGTACCTCAGATCATAGAGCTCAAAGAAAGGGTGTCCTCATAGGTAGAAACAAAAATTGTTTCTTTGCAGCAACAAGATAAACCTTTGTGGTCTTGGTGAGGGTTTCCCTGGCTCTGATTCATTCTTAGCAGAAAGGAATAGCAAGAGAGTCCAGGATAGAAGAAGAAACACACAGGCTTGCTATCATTCCTTGACATGGTATGTTGCCTGTGCAAGGAGAAGGGATTCTGAAGTTTGAGGAGACATTGAACTCTGTCAGCACTGAAGACATAAAAGTTAATCAGCTGATGCTCAAATCTCTACATCATAAAGAGTTTCACTGTGGGCAATCAAAGCCTTATGCTACCCCAGACACTACCAACATAAATGTCGCCAAATGCTTCCTTTATAACTAGGTGTGGTAGTGCACACCTGTTATCCCAGCACTCAGGAAGCTGAGGCAGGAGGATTGCCATGAGTTCCAAGCCAGCCTGGGCTACATACTGAGTTCAAGACCAGCCTAAACTACAAAACAAGACCCTGTTTCAAAAAGACCAAAAAAAATTGCCTGCTTTATTATTCAAAGATGAGTGATCATATGAAAGAATTAGCAAACGATCTAGTCAAGTCAAAAACATCATAGCAAAACACAAAAGGGAAAAAGAAGGGGAAAAAATAATGATAAAAATACAAACATCATTTGGGCCAGTCCGTTTTCTAGAGCTCTGGCAAAAATACCAGAGAAAAGCAACTTAAAGAAAGTAAGTTTTATTTTTATTTCAGAGGCTTCAGTCCATGCTCACTTGGCTCTGTCATTTCTGAGGTTGTAGTGAGGAAGAGCATAATGGGGGGGCGGGGTACAGGAGGTAGAGGAAAGTTGCTCACCTCATGGTGACCAGGAAGTGGACAGTGAGAGAGGAGGGGCCCAGAGACAGAATATACTCTTCAAGGGCTCAATATGACAACCTGCAGTGGACCCTCGAGCTACAACCAGCCTGACATAAGAATAACTTACGTTAGGACCAGAATTTTAGTTTTAACTCTCAACCAAAGTCTTGAGTTACAACCCAAATGCTGGCCACTTGTGCTTCTAGATGGTCTCAGATACAGATTTAACACTTAAAGAGCTCTGGAAGGAACAGGGCAACATCCTTTCCTGTGTGGGATTCATTGAGAAATCCTGAGCCAGTGCCTCTCTAAGGACACTGAGATCTGCCTAGAAGAAAGTATGGCCTAAAATTATACAGGAGAGAGACCTTGAAGTCTGTGTAGAGGAGCCTGATCAACTTGAGTTACAATCAGCCCTTGCAAATGAATTGAGTTTGTACATCAAGGGTCCACTGTACTTCCTCCGAATAGATCCCACTTTCTAAAGTTTCCACTACTAGCCCATTAAGCCACACTAATGGATTAATGAACCTGCATGATCTAATCCCCTCCCACAGGCACACCTCTAAATACTGTTGCCTTGGGGACCAAGCCTTAAACACATTAGCTTCAGCGAGATGTTTCCAATCCAAATTATAACATCACAAAAATCCATTTCGATGAAGCAGATGAAAGTAGCAAACACATATCCAGGATATCAGGGAATTAAATAAAATAAATGTCATTTTAAAACAAGAGCATGAAGAAATGATAAATAAGAAGTAAAAATGATGATACATTGCAAGATTAGATCTGAAGTATCCAAATCTCAGGAAAGAAATGGAAAATAAAAATAAAGCCATCTCAGAACATGACCAAAATGAAAAAAATCGAAAGGGAAAATAGATACTGAAGAAAACATAGGATTCAGGAAAGAGAGGAAAATAAATATGGTATTACTTTTTTGTCACTGGAACCAAATGCCCAACTTATAAAACATAAAGGAGGAAGTTTATTTTTGTTCGTGGTTTCAAAGGATTCAGATTATGGTTGGCTGGCTCCAAGGCAGGAGCATCTTCACAGAGGGACCTGGCAGAGCAAAGCTGGTTAGTTCATGATGGCCAGGAAGCAGAGCAGGGAAGGAGCCCCAGAGGAGAAAGGGCATGGTCCATATATGTCTCCATGGTCAGGCTTCCCTACCCACTTAGACGCACCCACTCTACCCACCAAGACACACCCACTACCCACACACACTACCCATTATTATGCTTTAATCATCTGTGAGGTGGCTCCCAAGCCAATCAAGTGGAGAATTAAGCTAAACTCACAAATATGAATAAAGAGTTTTACTGAATTACTGAGCAAATAGAAGATAAACAATCACACATCCTTTAACCGTGGGGATACATCCTGAGAAACGCATCATTAGTCAGTTTCATCACTGAGTGGCATCACAGAGTGTACTTGCACAAACCTTGGTGGGATACGTCAATCTTTTAGTGTGGTCTCTGATGCAAGCAAGAGATGTAGTAAACCTACGATGTACGAGGCTGCTGTCAGTGCAGCAAAACTGTTTTATAGCAAACTTTTTATTTTAAAAAAAGCCTAAAAAGTATAGTTGAGTCAATACACAAACCAGTAACAATTATTTATTACCCTTATCCAATATCGTATATGGTAGATGATTGTGTGTGTTATATCTTTCAACAACTGACAGCAGAGTAGGTTTGTTTACACCAGTACCACTATAAAAACACAAGTAATGCATTATATAGCAACATAGCAATAACAATGACATCTCCAAGTGACAGGAATTTTTCAGCTATATTATAATCCTATAAGATCACTATTGTATATGTGCTCCATTATTGGCCACATAATTATTAATTATTAATAATTAATTTGTGGTCAATAAAACTAAAACTTGAAGGTTACATTACACTAAAAAAACCCCACTAAATCAGAGAGATAAACATCATGATATACTTTAGGAAAGTAATTAAATTCAAGTTATGAAATAATTATTTGAGTAGCTCTCCAATATTGACCATGAAATTGCCAGAACCCTATCAATTTAACCTATAAATAATAACAATTTCTTCTGGTTCCATATAATTACACAAGTTTGGAAATAAAGGTTGAGAAAACATGAGAATCTAGTACAATATATTGACTAAAATTAAAAGTATTATTTTATTCTGAAAAATATTTTAATAGAAATCTGAGTGTTTTTAGCCAGGAATAGTGGCACACACCTTTAATCCCAGAACTCTAGGAGGCCAAGACAGTAAGGTCACAAGTTCAAGCCCAGCCTGGGCAACTTAGTGATTAAGCAAGACTCTCTCCAAATAAAAAATAAAAATAAAAAGGATGGGTATCCAGCTCAGCACAAAGGCCCAGTGTTCAATCCCCAACACCAACCTACCCTCACCACCACCCCCGCCGAGAGAGAGAGAGAGGGAGAGAGAGAGAGATTTCGGATTTCAAGATTTCTAGACAGCACTCCTTAAGACTGTCAAATACAAAATCCCCACTGAGCAAAGGAGATCTGAGCAAAATATGACAAATATATGCAATGTGTCTTCCTGGATTGGATCCTGAAAAAGAAAAAAGTACATTAATACAAAAACTGGTGAAATACAATTAAAGTCTGCTATTTAGTCGGGAGTAATGTGCCACAGTGGGCTTCTTGGCTGTGAAAACTGTAAAATGTTAATAGTGGAGGACGGGGGATTAAGAATATACAGGTACCCTCTGTACTAATTTCACAACTTTCTACAAATGTAAAATTTTATTAAAATTTTATTTTCTTTTAATGGGATTAAGTATCTACTTTTTAGAAAAGGACAAGAAAGGATAGAAAAGGAATAAAACAGTCATTTTGTTAACTTAAATTTTTTAAAAAATAACGTTTTCAAATTAATTCACATGGAACTTGATCAGAGTCTTCATTTATTCTATATATTTCCTAACATGCACAAGAGTACAACAGATGTCAAGTAAGCTTTTACATACTCTCACCTATCAACAATTTTCACCATTTTGCTGGTCTTGTTTCACTTAATATTAAAACAACAACAACAATGCAGAAAAAATAAAGTAGATGTAAAGAGAAATCAATGATTTGGAAATCACCTGCAAAAAGTGTAGTACTGGGCGGGGGATTTAGCTCAGTGGTTCCACCACCTGCCTCTCAAGCTCAAGGTCCCAAATTGGATCCCTGGTACCAAAAAAAAAAAAAAATGTAGTAATAATTAAATTCAAGATCTGGGTCTTTGAAAGACATATCAAACCAATAAACCATTCACAATTTGACCAAAAAAAAACATGAAAAGATACCTCACAGGAAAAGAAATAAAAATAACTTCTAACATTTGAAAGTATATTAAATATCATTAATAATAAGAGATATATAAATAACAGGGGTTCATGGGCAGGATAATGGCAAAGATCTAACAGGTGATATCATGTGTTGGCAAAGGGAAAAGGAAAGAGCCACTTCTGTGTATTGTAAATGGAAAAGTGGACTGGTAGGTTCTTACTGAAAGATGACTTGGATAATCTTTCCAAATTAAAATATTCACATGCCCTTGACCCAGCAATTGTGCTTCCAGGAAATTATGCCACAAATGCACTTACAGAAGCACATGAAGATGTATGCACAAGGTATTTATTAGTAGAACACTCCCCATAAAAAGGCCGTATTTGCATATTGGTAGTAATCCAAATGTTTGATAATAAGGATTACGCTTTAAAACATTATAACACATCAAAATAATGAAATATTATGGCATAATTGAAAAGCCTAAGGCATTTCTACATGTAATATAAAACAATCTCCAAAATACTCTAGCAAATTTAAAAGCGAGATCCAGGTGAATTTGCATAGCATAGGGAAAGGTGTGTATAAAATGAAGAGGAAAGGAAAGGAAAGGAACCCCATTTGATTTCGTAAAATACGCAGACTTGGATATTTTTGTTTTCCTCAGTAGCTGAGTGGATTTAGCTATGCGGAAGCACCACTTTGTGCCTGAGTGTGAATCTGGCAAAAGTTTCTTTTCTTCTGCCTTCCTTGGTAAAGAAGCCTGGTACCAATGTTCATCCTCTTCAATATGGCTGGATATGCTCCTCACCCTCACCTTCCTGGGTGGGTGCAGGCATTTCCTAAGTCCATGACAATAAGAGAGGTTTTCAGTAATTTCACTCCAAGCTAGGAGAGAGATAGGCACTTTGTCATAAAAGATTTGGGAGATATCCTTGTGGCACATAAATCTTAAGAGCACAGAATGTCTGACTGTTTTATTATTAGGTACTTACTCCCAAGAAGACCCCACAAAGCCTTTTCCATTCCTTTACACCCTCCCTGACCCTAACAGCATAAGCATAGAGGGGAAAAAAATAATGTTGGACACAGAGCCTAGAGAAAAGAAAATTTCAAAGGGGACGGAGCTGGATAGAAAGAGACGCTTCTGAGGATGCGCTCCAAATAGGTCTTTTCAACAGTTTTGAAGGTTATGTGTTAGCATGACATTTGGCTTACTATGAAGAGTTACGACAATGAAAGTCTTTCTGTTTCACGCATGATCTGAAGATCGATTGTCAGACCATAAGCTCTTTTTATAGGCTTGTTGTCCTCCCAGCCACAGCACCAGCCCTCCACCACCATCAGCAGACCTCAGCCCCAGGCCTAGACAAGAGCCATAACCCAGAGAGGTGACACTGCTTTAGGGTGCTAACTCTTCTGGTATCGTATCTAGCTGCTATTATTGACAGAGGCGGAAATAGACGGGAAAATGCCGGGGGAATTCTCTCAGCCAGAATAGGAAGCATCCAAATCCATTTACTCATCCACACTGGTGGTTTTGATGGGGAACTGCTGACTTATCCTCTTGGGGTGCTCTCAGATATGCACAGTCAGAGTTCATCTGGTGTGACACAGAACTAGTATTTTTGTTTGCATGATTATAGCATTCAACATTTTGCCTTTCTCTTTTGCCCATAACCAATAATTCAGTGAGCCAAGGGATAATTCAGAAAAAAGAGATCCTTTCGACTTTCCTTCCACCGGCCCACCTGACCTCTCTCTAGGCCATCTTTCTCTCCTATGGTTTCTAGAACAAACCACTGCAAGCAAGACAATGGCATTCTGGAATTACATGAAGTGCTGAAAGTAGGTGATTATTTTCTTAATTTAGGTAATTAGTATACATGGGTTTTGTGGCTTCTGTGAAGAAATTAAAGTACTCAAGAAGGGAAAAATGTAATTACCCAAAGGCCTTTTTTCTTTCTCAGATTTGAATCAAGAAAACCAGAGTTCTGACTCTTTCTTTTAGCTATAAACACTCCTTAACTGGAAAGGGTTTAATTTAACATTTGTATTAATTTCCATACACAAGATTAATATTTTCCCCTCTTACTACATATCAAGTAAAAGGAAACAAATTATTACTAAAGAAATTCCCATATTCATCTACTCAACACTATCTTGTGCTTCTTTGCATGCACCAAACATTCTAATTACAAATGTTACATATGTAACCATTCAGCAAATCCAACATCTTCTTGGCAAATTTCAGTCAGTATCTGCATCAAAAACTATATTTTTAAAGCTATGTGTACATATGTTTACATGTAAAGATTAAGAAATGTATTAATCTAGGCCCTACCGAGGTCCCGAGTTGCACAGAAGATGCCAAATCAGCCCGGGCCCTGGCAACTATCCACTGGACCCCTCACCCCCCACTCCTCTGTACAGCCACCTGGTTCCACACTACAAAGACGCAGAGGACACCAGACCACCAGACCATGGTACTGAGTCCTGTTGCTCCCGGCCCAGAGGTAGGGGCTTCTGAGCCGCCATCCCACTGCTCCTGGACCAAAGGAAGGGGCTTCCGGGGCATCATCCTTCCCACTGCTCCCAGCCCAAAGGAAAGGGCTTTGGGGTCACCATCCCTACTGCTGCTCCTGGCCCCTGTCCCACCTCTGCCAGCTCGGAGGAGGTAATCCATGCAGGCGCCAACAGCCCCCATCCCAGTTGAAATGAGAAAACATCTAAATAAGTCTCAAAACCAGACTCCCAGATCACGACAGCAACCCCAAAGGGAAGTGAGATGGAACCCCCTGAAACTCAACCACCTGGACCCACTGAACAGGCAACAAAAGGGGATCTGGAAAAAATGAAATCAGAAATAATTTCTCAGATAACAGGAGAAATTGTGCC
>NW_004624811.1:9218260-9230674 GCF_000247695.1 Heterocephalus glaber
AAACAATAGAACTACCTTATGACCCAGATATATCACTCTTTGGTATATACCTAAAGGAGTTAAAGTCATCTTACAATAGGGATACCTGCATAGCCATGTTTATTATGGCACAATTCAGAGTAATCAAGATATAGAACAGGCTTTGGTGCCCATCCACAGATTAATGGATAAAGAAAATGTGTTATTAAGATTTAAATTATGGGGCCAGGGATTTAGCTCAGTGCTTCCGCCACCTGCTTCAAAAGCACAAGGTCCTGAGTTCAATTCCCGGTACCAAAAAAAAAAAAATGAAATTATGTTATTTTGCAGGAAAATAGATGAAACTGGAGATTATCATGTTAAGCACAATAAGCAAGAATCCAACAAATAGCACATGTTTTCCCTACTATGTAGAATCTTAAAAATGGATGGTATAAACTAGAAGGGAAACTGCTATTAGACAAGAGGAAGAGAATGAGTAAGAGGGAAGAGGAAAGGAGCTGTCAGAGCGAGTATGGGAGTTGAATGTGATCAGATTATGCTATATGAATGTATGAAAATACCACACTGAAAACCAATGTTTTATAAAATTAATAGGCACTAATAAAACTATTTCTTGAAATGAACTGATTCAATCAATATGGCTGGCTCTCAAGAGTATAATGTTCAAAGGATGAGATAATGTTTGAAAGCAGTGCTACATTCTGGCATCTTTATTCATATTTCTAAAAGTATTCATAAACTAATCCTAGATAACAGTTGTGTGTGAAATTCTCTGGATAGGAAGGAATTGTGGATCCCACAGCTCATACAAAGAAGGGGTGCAGGAACTGCCACACGGTTTTCCTGTCCACGTCGTGAAAGTCCCATACAGTCTACCACATCGTTGTTCCGTCATCCTGGGGTAGTGTGGTCATGACTTTTAAGGCAAAGCAATAGTTTCACTATTGATGGTCCACGGAGTTCGGAGCAACTTCTCAGTCATTCATTCAACAGTCCATCAGAACCCTCCTTGCCGCACATCTCACAATGGGGAATGGACCCTCCACTCCTCACTGGACAACAATTGCAAGGAAGTCAAGGAAATATAGTCTCTGCATCATTTATAGTCGATGGATGACTCCTTCTCAATTGACTGCACGTTTCACCAAGGGGGAAAGGAACAAATATTCCCTGAATTCCTTGTATGCTTCTCCTAACAGTATGAGATCAATATCATCCTCATTCTACAGAAGAGAAAACTATGGAAGTAATGTGCCCAAAGTCATATAGCTGGGAAGCAGCAGGTCAAGATTTCAAAACTCAGTTGCCTTTATTTTAGAGAAAATTCATTTAAATAATAAGAACAATAACAGTAATAATACAGATGGCAAGAAACACCATGCATCGCCATTATAGTAAATGAAAATGAAAATTCTGGGAGAAAATGGAAGGGCTTTTGTTAACAGATTTTTGCCAGCTCCCTCCCTATTCCTATGCTTACTGGTAGTACACGGTGACTATGGAAATCTCCCCAATTGAGACTTAGAAGTCTATCATCAAACTTAAAGACCACATGAGCCCCCCCCCATCTCGTTAAAGGGCAGATTCAGATTGCAGGCATGGAAAAGAGGTGAGGCTATACAGATTTATGAGCTCCTCAAGATAACGATCTTTCTGCTCTGAGGGCCATACTTTGAGTAAGAAGGAATTGCAGAATATCTAACTATTTTCAAGTGATGATGGCCCCCAGGGAGAATCTTCCACTGATGGAATTCATTAAAACCAGTTGTAAATGACAGAGCTTGCAAAATATAGTTTTTTCTTAGTTCTTAGCTCTAGATCTTCCATAACAGCACCAAATGGAGGATTTATCTACAAAAAGGATTTCTCTCCACTTCTTCAAACTTACAGGTTTATCATTTTACCAAATATCTGTACAAACTCTGAAGTCTCCTTTTTTTCAATGCATCACACACGTTGATGTCTCATTTAAATATGGAGTATAAGGAATAAGCTAGTTTCAAGATGAACTTTTTAACTACGGATCCTTGGTTCAAACATTCTGCTTTGTTTAACAGGAATAGCAGCAATTGTTGGATAACTAAGTATTTTTTATTAAATCTCTGATCTCAATAAAATGATCCAAGACACTTAAGGATCTTTTGAGAGATGCTTTTGTATTCTCACCTTCAGTATAACACTAAATTGAAGTATTCCAAAGCACTGTTTCAAGCACTTAGAAAGGACTATATTCCAACAACTTCCTTTTAAATTCATAACTGAGCAATTTGATACAAATATTTAGATAAGCTAGGTATGTGCTCTGCTATACAGTAATTTTAAAAAGAATGGATGTCATTCTTATCTACTCTGAGAACATAATCTTCTAAGGTAAAGAAGATAAAAACATATATTGATCAATTATAATCAGATAGTGTGTTAATTGATTATAATTAAGCCAAAATCATGTTTGGCCACTGCTAAAATATGGGTAATATTCCTGCCTGTGGTAGTGAACCCTTGTAATCCCAGCTATTCCAGAGTCTGAGCCAGGAAGATTATGAGTTTGAAGCCAATCTGGGTAATTTAACAAGACCCTTGTCTCAAAAAAGGAAAGGGGAGGAGGGTAGAGGAGGAGAGGGAAACGAAAAAAGAAAAAGTGGGTAAATCCAAACAATCTTGCTTCTTGGGTTCACTCTTTTAATTAACTGCAGTGTGTTTTGTGGCTGACATTTCCTAATAAATCAGAATGCTCACCAAAATTTAAAATTTTACATAATAGAATTAAAGAAACTCATTCTCAAAATCTTCCATGAACAGTGACTATTTTCTTCGCCTACCCAAAAATCTACTCCTTTTTCCTTAATTGCTCAGGTCTTTTTAGACATCCACATAGGAACATATCACATGCCTCTGCCTCCATGAGGCCAACTGTTTTGAAGGAAACCAACCCTACCTGTAGCCAATCAACTTTATTGAGTATTCTTTACCTAGGCAGAGTAATTTATGCAAGGGTGGACTCTAGATCCAGCTGGAAGTCAACAAAATTCGTTAAAAGTTTTGTTATCACAACCTGGGAATAAAACTTCCAGACTATTGGAGGGAAGATGCAAAAGAAATCCATTCTCTTCGTAGTAACAACAAAGCCATCTTCTAACCACGAGGGGGAGCCACTCTTTTGAGGCGGCTGACACCTTGGCCAGGCTAGAGGGAAACTACTGGTTGTTCCATAGAAACTCCTTCATACACCCTTTTGATCCTCTCTCTAACCTATATTCCTCTAACTGATCTGAGGAGACATTCTCAAAGCCTTTTAAATTGGCTTACTTGAGTTGCAGGTACACACTGTGGCATTTCCCCTGGCAGTATAGTCCAACACGTCTGTCAAAGAAGGAAATGAGGTCACAGAAAGGATGACTCAAACACTTCCTCTTTTTGGAACTCCAGGAAATAAAATAAATTTCCCAATGCAATAGTTTGCAGTACCTGTCTTCTTCTTCATGAAAACTGGGAGAGTCAAGTGGCATTGTCCATATGTGATACTAGCATACTGCATGTTTGCTGGATTACTCAACAATCTCTTTTACAAGATTGTTGGGTTTTTTAAGATGTTAAAATACACAGTCATCCTTCAGTATCCATGGAGAAATGGTGCTGGGACATCCCTATAGAAATCAAAATCTGCTGATGCCCAAGTCCTTACATAAAATGATATCTACAGTACACATAACCTACCATATCCTCTCAATACTTAACAATACTTACTCACAATACCTAACACAATCTAAATGTTATATAAATTGGTATTGTATTGTACTGTTTAGGGGGGAAAATGACATACATGTTCAGCACAGATACAATTTTTTTCAAAATATTTTCTATCCAAGGCTAGTTGAATCCACAGATGTTAAGCTCATACAGAGGATCAGCTTGTCATTTAAAGAGAAATATACATTCATAGCAAGAGAATCCTTTATCGTCTCTTTACAATGTCTCTATCCATTTTGGCTCTCTCTCCCCTTGTCCAACCAGAGATTCCCCTAAGCACAATTCTAATATTAAGTTTTGTAATTGTTTTCACCTTTTTAAAATTAGATAAACATTTCTTTGTCCCCTGGTAGGTGTGGCAGATTCACAGTGATCATGGTCAGCAATCTTTTGTATGTACCTCATGGTCCAGCTATGAGTGACAACCTTTCCCATGCAAGGTGAGGAAGAAACAGAGAGAGAAGGATACAACCTTCCTTCTACAAGACTTCACTAGATATCTTGTGCTAGGTTATGCTATAGCAAGAAACTCTAAAATATGGGGGGCTTAGAAGATGTTTTTCTCACTTTCTTCCCAGGCTATCTGTTGTTTGGCTGAAGCTCTAGTCCACATTTCCTTCCATGAGGAGACAGCTATGGGCTGAATTTGTCCCTTCAAGATTTGCATGTTGGAACCCTAATATCTAATACCTCAGAATATAACCATATTTGGAGATGAGGATCATAAGGCGGGCTCTAATGCAATGTGACTGGGATCTTTATAAGAAGAGGAAACTGGACACAGACAGGGACAGTGTGAAGACAGACAGAAGACAGCATCTACAAGCCAAGGAAAGAGACCTGGAGCAGACCCCACCCCCACCCCCCAGCCCTGAGAACATCTCTCATAGCTAGTCTCTAGAACTAGCTGAGAAAGAAATTCTAGAACTAGTGAGAAAGAAGTTTCTACTTTTAAGACCCCAATTCTGTGGTTACACAGGAATCCAAACTGAAGAAGCAGTCTTCAGCCTCCAGACAAAGGGAGGAGGGCACTGTCTGATATACACAAAGTCTCTGGAAGCACCTGCAAAAGCATTGATGCTTTTGCTCATGCTCCATTGGTCAAAGCCAGTCACATGACTAAACCTCTCCATTAATGGAGAAGCAAGGTCTAGACCTCCTGGAAGGAGAGATAGCTAGACACATGGCAGTAGGGCAGACAGCAGAAACTGAAAATATTAACACCATCTAACACTACATGCCACTTCAAACCACAACAGAACAGTTTACCAGTGTTCCAGTATGTGCTGCACTGGCCTATTTGTATCATTGAAATCTCTAAAAGTTTTGCCTTCATAGGCTTAGACTGATTATTTCTCACAATTCTGTGGATTGATGGGTTCAGCTGGGAAGCTGCCACTTGGGGCAGCTACAGTGAGAGAGAGCAGTGTAATCTGAAGGCCTACACAGTACTGGACATCTAGGACATTTCATTCACATGCTGACAGATGATGCTAGCTCTCAGATGCAAACTCAGCTGGGTCCCTTAACCAGAACAGCTGTACATGGCCCCTGCATGGATGTGGAGCTTCTCACAGCACAGCAGGTAGAAAGCAGCCTCAGAACCTGACCAGATTCAGAATGAGAGGCTAGACTCCCTAACACCTTTCCCCGCACCTTGTTAAGCACCCAATCCCCTCTGCTTGGGACCTTCTCTCTGAAAGCTACCTCCCTGCACTTGAAGAACAGTCCTTGCAAGTCATGGCTGCTTTGATTCTCATACCCCATATCCAACAAGGCTTTAAGGTGAGCTAGCTTGCCACTTTTTTCCCTACCTCATCCCCAAAATATTGCTCCCCCATCTCTAAAATTCCTCAATTATATGGAAGCATGCGTTAACAACTTAAATGTCAGATTAACCTGCCCTTGTGACAATAATCTCCCTTCCATTCATCTGTATATCTTAGATCATGCCATTCCTAATGACTCCAAACCTTCCACTTCAAGAATCAGACTTAGATCATTATTCCTTATTTTTCTTGCACGTCCTTCCAACAATACTGATCTGACATTCTTCAACCTCCCACCTTTGGAACCGCCCACCAACTGCCCCTAACAATCTGCGCTGTCTGTTATGCCCCTCATGATCTCATTTGCCTTCCGTCCTGATAACATTTCACAATCCATTACCATATTTCCCTTGCGTACACTCACTTTATTCTTGTTCCTCTCTCCTGAATTACCCGTCCAACAGAATCCCAGCCCAACAACATGCCTGAACATGGAGGAGAAAGCCCCGCAAATGCACTTCTGCTCATGCATTGAATGTCTATGCACACTTAGGTGGAGCCCAACTGGAAGTCAGCAAGCCCCACC
Organism: Heterocephalus glaber; assembly: GCF_000247695.1. The sequence continues at coordinate 9,224,345 of NW_004624811.1, forward strand.
CAGCACCTTCTGACTTAGTCTGCTCTCTCATGCTTTAGGAGGTCCATTTCATTATCATCCCCTTCTGTGCAAACCTCAACAACCTCCCTAGTCCTCATTTTCAATTTTTGTTCTTTCTGCTATGGAAATTAAAGCAAACCAAAAAGTTACCTGCTATGACAACCTATCTCAAAATTTGATTGGAAAGATCATGAGTATTCTGCGTGTCTGAGAGAAATGTAGGGAGACAGACAAGAAAAGTAGAGAAAATAGGGCACCTCAGCTACGTCCTTTCCGTCTTAGTGAGCCGCCTCTGATTTGCTGTGCAGGACTCCCAGCAGCAGCAGCTCCTGGATATACAGAATTAATACTCACCTCAAGTTGTGGAACATGGAGCCCTCTTTCTTGTGGTACTGACTATTAAACCCAGTGCCTTTCCTCTGACCTACATTCCCAGTTCTTTCCAAAAAAATTTTTTCAGACAGTACAGCTAAGTCACTAAATAGTCCAGGCTAAACTTGAACTTGCTGTCCTCCTGCTTCAGCTTCCCAGAGTGCTAGGATTACAGGAAATGTGCCACTACATGGCACTGGTTCCACCTCTCATTGCTGCTCAAACCTGGAAATCACCACCTAAATGCATAGCTTGAAACTGCAGGGACAATATTCTCCTTATAAAATGGCATCATCAGCCTCTATGCTTCATTTCTTATAATGAATGCAAATGAATGGGGAGAAGGGAGTGGTTTGAGTCCTTTGTAAATCTATTTGAACTCCTGTGGGGAAAGATGTAAATAGAGCTACACATTCATTGTACAGGCACTGACGTGATGTTATCATCATTAGTAATAATTTAATTATATCAACTAATTGTTATTACATTCTCATGCATTCAAGGGAAGGCAAATTTTGTCTTCTTGCTATTTTTGCCATTAAAACAAAAGAATAATGCTGTCCTGGCTGATAAGAATAATGACTGCACCTGTCAAAATAGATTTATATCTTGAATCTCAGGCAGCCTCTGCAGCACGTTTTTGCCAGGAATATTCATTTATTCCGTTTTTATTTCTTTCTGGGTTTTTTTTAAGGGAAGAAGACAGAAAGCAGATTTCCACCTCTACTCTTGAGCCTCCCTTTCTAGTGATGCTCGGGGCAACAACCCTTCAAAATTAGGCAGCAATCAGTGCCAATTCCTTTGGTAACCATTGTAATAACATTAACGTGATGAACTAATGGGATATTAATGCAGTTGTAATAGACATTTCCATAGGAGTTCCATTGTAATTGAGTAGGTTAATAATGTGCCTTCATCTATGCTTGGCAAGTGCAGTGGATGATGAATAGGGAAAAGCAGAATGTTGATGACTTTCAGCTTGTAAGGTGCTCGCTCTTTCAAAAGAGGAAAGGCATCCCTGATTTGGAAAGCAGCACAGTGAACATTTGAGAGAACTGAGCTCAGAGTGTCAGAACCTCTAGTCTTCCAGGCACCTCAAGGCCTTTTATGCATTTAACTTTCTAACCAGTAGTAGATTTGGAGAAAGAACATTTAAGAGATTAGATAGATAGATAGATAGATAGATAGATAGATAGATAGCTATTCAATGTATGGTTCACCCATTTATTTGACTTAGTTTATCAGTACCTGGTGAATTATAATTATGGGTGGCATGGCCTTGGAAATTCAGCAATGGTACAATCAACATTGAATTTAAAGGAAAGAAACGCCACTAACAGACACACACATACACACATAGAAGTACACACCCGTGCACATACACACACACACACACACACACACACACACACTGAAGAGCGTCTTGTTTAAGAAAAATAAAGAAATAAGGACAAGATACCAGAAGGAAAGAAATAGGGATGCGGTAGTGAAAACAAAAAAGGCAAAAGCAAGATTAAAAAGCTAAGATATTCAGAGTCTTTCAATTGGATTCAAGAGGATACCTACAAATAACCTTAGTTTAAACTCCACTGGAAGAGAGAGAAGCGAAAAGAGCCAGGCCTTTGTAGGATTATTTATTCCAGCAAACAACAGCACATGGTAACTCAGAGCCTTTCTATTCCCTGAGCTAATATTTGGAAGACATTGTATCTCAAGGGCAAATTCTAAGTGTTCCTTTTCTCTCTAAAGTAAAGAGGAGAGGGGGAATATTTGGAGGTTTCTATCATCCAAGGATAAAAAAGAAAATATTGATGAAATTCAACACTGAACATTATGCAAGGAAGATAAAAAATTAAAGGGAAAGTGTGATGATAAAGCTTCCCTTACCAAATACCAATAAAGGCTGTGTAAACTCATGCGATTTTTTTAAAAGCAGACTGTTGTTAAATTAACTGGCAGCATTTCAAAATCTCCTTAACACTGACAGTTGCTGCCAATTCTCTCCCTCTTAACTCACCCCACCCCTTACAAGAGTCCTACTTTTCTGGACAGCTCCTAATGGCCTCTAAATACAAGGAGGAGGTAGTCAGAGCTTCCACCAGTCTTCCCCAATTCTGCTTCCCTGTGAGATGTAAATGGCCCCATTTTCTCTGCTGCTCTTGGGAGAGGAGCAGCCTCAGCGTGACTGGCGCAGCCCTCTGCACGGAGGCTGGCCATTCGTGTCTCCCTCGGCATGCCCGGCTGCCCTTCCTGAGAAGGTGAATTGCTCTGCCTCTGTGTTTACCCAACATTGCACTACCTGCAATGGACCTTGCCAAATTTTTTTTTGTTTGCCTGTGAATCTGACAGCAGTGAGCGTTTTCAACATAAAGATGTTGAGGATATTAAGTAGACTGATGGCGTAGGATAAAGACTCACTTTGGAACGCAAGAAAGAGGCCTTAATTTTCTAATTTTTCTACATCATAGCTTTGAGACCTCATCTTTAATCTCTGCATTCAAGCTTCCCCAACAACCTTCCTTGTTGTTTAAAAATGAAACAACAATATCAAAGGGTATGTAAGACACAAATAAGAAAAACTGAAAAGTACACAGCAAGATATCAAGAATCCTCTCTCACTGAAGTGATTTCCTGCATTTTCAAGGAACATAGAACAAGTGCTATCTTTTCCATAGCAATGAAAAATAGTTCGGACTATAAAACTGTAAGTTTTGCTCATTTCATCCCAAATTTTAAAAAGGCTGAGGTGGGGAGCTGGACCACTTTCTACACATCTCCCTCCAGAGACTGAGAAGCTCACTCAGGAAGACAGAAGGGAGCAGCAGACACATCTGTACTGCCAGGAACTGACTGGTGGGTTTTGAAGGTGCTATTGCTGGGGTAGCACCTGCAGCTGGCAGAAAGTGTTCCAAGCTCAGCAGCCCTCTTCCTGATCCCAAACCACTCTGGTAAAACCTTTCTTCACTAGATTTTTGCCAGCAGATCTGAACATCCATCTTTTCCTGGTTATCCTTTTATGAGCTTCTGTAACCCGTCATTGAGGTTACTTCCTAAAACAGTGAACTAGAGACAGCTTAGCAGTGACTCTCCATTTAATTCACCTGTAATAAGCAATTAGCATGTGGAAGCTCTGTGCCAGGCACTAACAAGACAGCACAACTGGGGGCTGTGGGACCATTTCCTTCCGTCTTGGCCAGGGGGCGAGCACCACTGCTCCTCCACTGCAGGCAGGCAGCTCACCAGGATTCATAAACACTGTATCAGTAAGGCATTAAAGATACAAAGTTTAAGGAACAGAAGACAATTTATTTGAAAGGACAAGAAACGGGACAGAGAGCTACCCTGTGAGTGGGTAGGGAGTTCTGGAAAGATAGAGGACCCGAGGGCCCTTTGTTCCCAGCTGCTTTTCTGCTTTTTCTTTTTGGTACCGGGGATCTAACTCGGGTCCTTGCACTTGCGCAGCAGGTGGTGAGACCACTGAGCTAAATCCCCGGCCCCCTTCCCAGCTGCTTTTATCAAGTGGCTAAAAGATCCTTCCCCCTGGAGCTTGTCACAGCCTGATTGACTGTTTCAGGCCCTAAGACCCTTAATTTGGGTACCATTGTTAATGTGCGAATTCCTAAGTACGCTTTATTTGATGTTCTCTGTCCTTTCAAGCCCTACCTCTGAAATTTATAGGCTGTTTAGGAAAGACTGTACACAAAAGGTTGAGCTAGCAATTAAGCAAAGAGGAGCACAGTGATATGCATCCTGGGCTCTGTCCATCTTCTTATAGGGATACCAGTCCTACTGCGCTAGGGCCTACTTAGGACCTCATCTAACCCTAGTCACCGCTGTACAAAGTCCTAGGTCCAAGTAAAACCACTTTGGGAGTCAGAACTTCAACGTTAGGGTGTTGAAAGGGCACAACTCAGTCTATAGCATCTGCCTTGAATGATTTTAAGGGTTCTCTGAACTTTCACATTCCATCATGGAACTCTTGCCCTTAAAAGTACCGGGGAATAAGAAGAGAGATGGAGAAGGCCTAATCAAGGTGCATTGTTTTGGGTGAGGAGGAAAAAGAATCTTAGCTCATATGTTTTCTGTGTCCCTCTTCCCTCATTAGCGAAGAGTCTGTGTTTATCAGAAATAATTAAATAATGTACCACTTAATTCTCTTGTATTAAGAAACATACCAATACTCCATATGGCCAGAATATGCAGCATTCTAATTCCTGTCCTTGCTGTTGATTAATATGGTCATTTTGAACATTACAATTTTCCTCTATTTTTAGAGGAAATCAAATATTGCATAATAAACTATACTGCAAGCAAAACTATGCTATGCTTCTCAGCAATTATAAGTAACCAGATCAACCCTAATCGAATTGGAGAAAGATTTAGACTCTATTGAATCCATCAACGGTGATATAAGGCAAACAGAAGGAAAAAGACACCCTTAACCAAAGATGTAGATCATTGCTAGCTCTGCCCATACCTCCTCTGAACAGATTTGGTGATGTAGGACGCCCTGGAAGCTTCGGGGATAGGACCCAAGGGGAGTCCAAAGTTTGCCTAAACTCACCATGTCAAGAAGGAGAACCATGGTTCCCAAATCCTCCAGGTAGCAGGGCTCATAAGGCCCAACCATTAGCCCTGCTTCCTGTCAGACCTGCGGAAACCTCATAGGAACCTTTTTCCTTTCTTGGGCTGTTTGGGTGGAGTTTTCCTTTTGCAGTTGAAGAAAGCACTGCTACAATTTTAGGTCTAGAACTTCAACTTTTCTGAACATTCCGATGCCATCAAATTTAGGAAAACATGCCAATACTTGAATGCTGCTCAATCCAGTACCTCCTAATGAACTTTTTGTTGGTATTTTGTTTATTACATGTTACATGACCTCTTCTGTTACCGTTCTTCACTTTCAAAACATGTGGAAGCCTAGGTTGGTGCTGAATCGCCATAACAAGGTGATCTCCACTTGGCTTGGGCTGTGTTCATGGATTCACCTACGAATAATAAAACACACCTTGAGCTAAAGAAAAGCACTGGTCAATGTTTACCAGGAGAAAAAAAAAAGAAAAATCAGTCGATGAGTTTTCAAATCAAGGTTCTTACCCTTCATTTTGAAGCTTAACATAGAAGAAGAAAAAGCCCAGAGCTAGGAATTATTAGAAGGCTGAGCTGCTGGTGCAAGCAGTAACTAGCACTTCCAGTAACTAGCACTTCCAGTAACTAGCACTTGCAGCTTTCTTACCTTTCTAATGAGGGTAGCAACACTTTCTCCACTGGTGACAGGGTCAATTCAGAGATTCAGTAAGGCAATAGGCGAAGAAAGGTAACTGAATAGTTAGAGCTCAGTGTCAACAAGATGCTCTGTAAAATTATGTATTATTTACTGCTCTAAGTACAATTTTGCCTTGACTGTCTTAAAGTAAGCATTATGCTTTCATTTTGAATTGTAAATATATGACATTCAAAATCTATGGGAAATCATGCAAAATCTTGTGACAAACAGCAAATGTAGTCTCCTTGCTGTTCCTGACCTTGGGGCTGACTTGCAGATGAGCTGGACATCATAGATGACATCAATTTGTCTTCCTCATCCACACTCGTCCTTCCTCTCTTCCAATTTCAATCATAAGCATCATACAGATGGAAGATAAATCTATTCTTCTTAACATCACATTCCCAGTGGCAAAAAACACACGAGGCATTTAATAAATATTGTTGAACAGTTTTCAACTAAATAAATAAAACCTCCCTGAAAACTATTCCTTCTTTATTTTTTCTTTTTTAAAATTTTATTGGTACATTTTAGGGATACAATAAAATGACATTCATCATTGGAAATTTGCACCATTACATAATCTCTCTTGGTTCTTATTTTTTCCCCATTCCTCTGCCCTCCCTTCAACCCGTCCATCCCTCCCTATTTACAAAGTCTTTGTTTCCATTTTTCCATTTTCTCATATTAAT
>NW_004624811.1:9231173-9243139 GCF_000247695.1 Heterocephalus glaber
CCCACCAGCAGTGGAGCAGGGTTCCTCTTTCCCCACAGCCCCGCCAGCATTTGTTATTGGTTGATTTCATGATAGTAGACATTCTTTCTCGGGTGAGGTGGAATCTCAGTGTTGTTTTCATTTGCATCTCTCATATGACCTATGATGTTGAACATCTTTTCATACATTTATTTGCTATTTCTACTGGTCTGAGAAATGTCTGTTCATTTCAGATGCCCATTTAATAAATACTGTTGGACAGTTTTCAACTAAATAAATAAAACCTCCCTGAAAACTATTCCTTCTTATGCATTACTATAATACAAATTTTCTCTTCCCTTCATTTCTACCTAGGGATCCTCATAATTTCTTTGAATATACATATATGATTTTACTTCTTTGATTGGATTAAAGTTATTGAGATCAGAAAATTTGTCTTTGACTTTCTATATTGTCTCTTTAGTCTTTAATGCAATAGATGGTCAATAAATAGTGGTTGATTAGTTGGAAATTCAGTGAATCAACTGAAAATTTTATTTTTTTAAAGGGTCCAGTTAGTTGTGGCATGAACCAAATGATCAACTGCTCAATCTTTCAACAACTGAATAAACTCCTCTCATATTTTGAGAAACAGTGATTTGAACCAATATGTTCACATAGGAAACTAGAAAAGTCATATGATTTTTAATTCTAAACTTTCTTTTTCATATTTTATACTATTTTATTACATTCTCTGTACCCTGAAAATCATCTTTCTTTTAATGAGTGAAAGAATAGCAGAAGACTATATAAGAGACACCTTTGGGTAAGGAGGACAGGAAAAATGTAAAGTGCTCTAGTTTTGAGAGGATTGGGGAAAAAAGTATTCACAAAATAAAACAAGTCAGCATTCTCAGTGCCAGAAAATGACGGTGACCGAAACCGTCTTTCTGCCTGTGTGAGCACTGGCCCCTGTCCCCACTCTGGTGCTGGGTAATGCAGAGATATAATTTAGGATGGGTTCACAAACAAAATGGTCAGTAGTTCAGCACAAACCAAACATGAGCAGACACATTTCTAAACCCAACCGTCACGCCGCTTACACAATCTGTTGATCCATTGAACAAATATATGTTGAAAGATTAAGCAGGAGTTGACTGCCATTCAGGAAGATAAATGTAGAGTAGACTCATTTTCCGCCTGACTTAATGCTTAAGGATTTGTATTAGAAGGCTGTTGGGGAGGGGGGTTGCCTGAGGGAGATGGGAAGAAGGGAAATTCCAGTCACCCAGATCTTTAGAATGAGATTATCTTGCCAAAGACCTCACACAGAGGCCTTTACCAGCCATCTTTCAAACTCTGGACTGTGGTCTTTTCCTTCTTATTCTTTTATTGTGTGTGGGGGGGGGGGATCCAAGGAAATAAACGAATGCTCCTGGAGCACTTGCGGGGCTATTCAGGCCTTGTTGATGGAACAATAGGAGACAGAATGTTTTATACAGTACAGTTTGAGATTTCAACATGGGAAAAGAGTCGGCTTGTCAAAAAGGTACATTGTTATCCGGCTCTCTCAGAAAAGGTTTGTGAGCCATTAAGCTATAGAGAGAACCAAAAGCCTGCTGGCAGGGCCACGGCCACCCTGGGCAGAGAGCAGAGCCAGCCTTGACTCCTCTCAGACTCGCTGACACCTTCCTTGGTGGCAGTAGGAGGCCAGGCTTCTGCAGCTGCATTTGTCTCGCTTTGCTGGGCTGCAAAAGGCAGCATTTCACTGCTGTTGATCCTGTTACAAGCATCCAAGCTTCACAAGAGAGTTTTGTTAGGACAGAGGAGGGGGAGAGCAGGACAAAAAGAAAGAAGGAGAGAAAAGCGGGAAGTGGTAGTGAGAGAATGAAGGGGAAGGGCAGAAGGTATGGGAGGAAGGAAAGAAGGAAGGAGGGGAAGAGAGAGGCATGAAGAAGGGAGGCAGGAAGGAAGGGATGTTTGTACAAGGCAAGGTGAATCTGCTCGACGGCTAAACCTGGAACACAGACGCAATACAATAACACAGTCATGCATCTTCCTTGTTTGGCAAGCTGTGGACAATTTTCAGAGACATACAACTCTGGCCTAGTCTTTGAAATGTATTCAAAAAGAAAACCACTGAGCACTTCAGAAAGGATCTTGACCCACCAGAGTCTATGTGCCAATAAATGCACTGGAAAGCAATTCACGTTGATTCAACATTTACTGAGCTCCCACATGGGTCAGGACACAAGAGCAGAAACCACAGGAGCATACAAAAGCCCTATCTTTGCCCTTACAAAGCACATATGCCAACAGAGACATGCAGACCTGTACAGAACGGAGTCGAGAGATAACAGTTCCTCCAGGACAGACACATTTCCTCATGTATTGAAGGATAAGTTGAATCTTCCAAATCAGGGAGCATTTTTGGCAGGTGCTAGATCCGAGCAGTGCTGTGGAGAAGGAAAAGGAGGTGCATGTGGGAAGCTTCACACAGAGAGAGGGTAGATATGAAGGCCAAAGAAGAAACAGTACTCAGTGTAGGCTGAGAACATCTTTATTTGCCAAACAAAATGATGAGTTTAGAAATCAAGTGGGTGTTGAGTAAAAAAATGACTGATGAAAGGTTTTCAAATGATTTTTATCTAGTTATAGGAGCCCCTGTCTTTCATTTCTAAATAAATCTAGGCAAAGAACTGCTGAAATATAAAGGGATGCACATAATTCTGTAAGTCAGACTTCTTCCAGTTCTTGTTCTTTTTGACTTTTAATTTCATTGCTTCTTATGAAATTTCCTACCCAAAGTCATCATGGGCTTCCAAGTTCAAAAGGCTAACAACCAATACATGCTACCCCACTGTTTTAATTTCTTTCTTTTTTTTTTTTTTTAACTGGAAAATTTTGTAGAGCTTTTAGATGATGCCACACAGTGGGTGAGTGTGGACTCTTTGATACAGCATGCCAGTTTTCTCTTCAGTGTCCTGGTTACTACCTTTATCTTCCATGACCACTTGACTTTCAAGTAAAACCAATTCTCTAATAACTTAAGTCTCAGTCAATGTTTGGAGCTGTGAGTGTGTAGTCCATTTTCTTCATTTGTTTATCCTAACCAAGTATCATTGGCTTTGAATTGTTTAATCTTATGCATTGGATCTTTCCTGTTCTTAGACAGCTAGAACTTGAAAAGCCAAAATGTTAACGATAAGGGTAGAAAACAAGAAAGTCAGTTCACTGGGCCAGAGGAAAGTTTTTCTTGCTATGGCCCTTTTCCACCCTGTCTAACAGCACAGAATCGGATATTACTCTTCCTAGAGTGGCTTCTGCGGTGAGCTGCCTCATTGGACAGGCTGATCTGTGTGAAACTTGCACTGGTGGAAATCAGCCTTCCCAGTAGATTAACAAAGCCTCCTAAACCTTTCCCTCCTCTCCCCTGGAATGCACAGAAAGCATGGAGAGCATGTTGCCCTCTCGCCAGATCCAGTCAGCCCTCATCCAAGTAAGCAGCTCTGTCACTAAAATGCCTGCACAGGTGACTATGAGCCAGCAGTACATACACGTTTTTCTTAGTACAAAAGCACAAAGGGAGAAAACAGATGATTCACGTAACTGTAGTCTGATATGCATCTCTGGATATCCGCTGTCTCTACTCTTGATATACTGGTTGACTAGAGCCCGGCCCACAGGTGCCCTGAGGCATGTGCTCTCAGTTGTAGATCACAGCTGAACAAACTGCTCTAGAGTGGGAAGGGTCAGGGCAGTGTAAACAGAAATCAGCAGTGACCTATGGAGTCGTCTCAAGACATAATAAATATTGTCTTCACGCTCCTTCTCACTTCCGCTGATTCGGGTGTTCTTCAGCGTCATGGGGCTCATCCCAGAGCAATATTTCAAGACCAGCAGACCATTGTATTTGGAGCAGATTTCCTAACTGCACTTTTAATTTTGGCAAAATAGCTCCTAGCTTCTTCTGAAAATGTCATCATGCACACGGAGCCTCATTGAGAAAGAATAAGACACTTTTTAGAACACTCCATTAGCTTTGGCGCCCATTAGTTGTGCTATTCTGGAAGAATTTCTACTAGGTTTAAAGGATGAAAACAGTTCTTTTTTTCAGTCCAGAATGAAATCTGTGGCAGAATCATTAACTTTTAATCCCCTTGAAATTCTCCAATGACAATTTAGTCCTCCTGTATTCATTTATTAAGGGGCATCTAGGCCAGTTCTAGCCTCCTGCCAAAGCAGGGCTGGCCACCACCCATCCTGTTCCTTTCCCTGGACAACCACAACTCAGTCAGGGGAGCCTGTGTGAGCCTGGCCATGTTGGATGAAAAGACTCTCAGATTTAGGTCACCAAGCTGTAACTGTAAGGAAACCATAGGCAAGTCTTTTATTCATCAAGGTCTATGTCTGCACTCTGACTTCCTAAAGTAGTTTCTGGAATGTGGAGCTCCCTGATCAGTTTCTCCACTCATCCAAAAGCAACAGACCCCTCTGTTCCTCCTGGATATGAAAGTTTGGCTGCACTGCCACAAGAAAAAATGTTTTGTGAGATTTTTCTTTTTTGAGGCTTAAAAACAATCTCACACATGCATAAGAAATACTTATATGGTATTTGTTTCCCAAACATAACTCCAATTTCAAGAACTGGATTCCTCCAGTCACTCCTAAACTTCAGGATTACCGCACGTGGGATCACCTTTTCTAGAAATTTCTTGTGTCGGCACTCCCTTCTCTTCACACAGCACCTGAGCTCCCCCACACTTGGCATTCAACGCATGTAACTGCCCCATACTCACAACTGGTTACTGTAAGACAGGAGCTTGCTCATGCATGTAGTATCAGCACCTCCTACCACACTGCCCCACACAGTAGGCACTCAATAAATGTATGTTGTACAAATGAATAAGACGAAGTCTAGGGCACCAGCTCAGGACACTTAAAGTCTGGTGAGGGTCTGTGGCGATGAGATGAGAAGGCTCTTTTCCTCCCTCCGTGGGTCTTCTGCCTCTCCTTCCAAGTCACTGGGCACTGTTCTGAACCCAAGGGGAGCCATGCTTTCTGGGAGGTGTATGCTTAGCGACTGAACCAGTGGATAAGCTTCTCTACACTGTAAAGGCTTCCCAGGTAGGGACTGTGCCCAAGCAGCTTCAAACTTGTGATCCTCCTTCCCCAGCCTCTTGACAAGCTGGAATTACAGGTATGCACCACTGTATCCAGCTCATAATATATTCTTTTTTTTTTTTTTTTGGTACCAAGGATCAAACTTGGGCCCTTGCACTTTCGAGGCAGGTGGCAGAACCACTGAGCTAAATCCCCGGCCCTTACAATATATTCTTGATAGGAAGAGTAGAGAGTAATTCTTTTACTTCCTCCTTAAAACCCACTGGTATCTTGGGCTGTGGGTATGTAGATTCCTTGAAAAGAAAGGCGAGATAGAGAAAAGAAGAAAGAAGAACAAGAGGAGAAAGAAGAAAGGAAGAGATTTAAAAAGGAAGGAAAGAGGCCAGGGATTTAGCTTAGTGGCACCGCACCTGCCTCAAAAGCACAAGGTCCTGAGTTCGATGCCCAGTACCAAAAAAAAAAAAAAAAAGGAAGAAAAGAAGAAGAAACCAGGGCGTGGTGGCACATGCCTGTTATCCCAGCACTCTAGGAAGTTGAGGTAACAGGGTCTCAGGTTCTAACCCAGCCTGGGCAACTTAGCAATTTAGCAAGATCCTGTCCCAACTTAGAGAAAGATTTGGAGATGTAGTTCAGTGTCAACACCCTGGGCTCGGTCCCCACAAAAAACAGAAGGAGGAAAGAAAGGAGGGAAGGAAGGAGGGAGGGAGGGAATAAGGGAGGGAGGGAGGGAGGAAGATGTTAGGAAAGAAAATAAAGGGAAACATAACTGTGTCCAACATAAAAAATGATGGCATAATCAAGAAATAATGTTAATGAATATAAAATGGTAAGCATATTTTTTAAAGATGAGATAAAACAGAATTTAGAATTCTATTTCTAGCAACATGGTAGACTAATCCCTCCAAGCATAACTAAAACGTTGAATGAAATATTTAACATGTCATTTGAATGCATGGCTTGGCTGGTAGGAAAATATAAGGATGGATCAGAGGCCAAAGATGAAAAGTGTGAATCTAAAAAGATAAGCAAGCAGTAGAGAAAGCAGCAAAGAACACTCCGGTGGCTACGGTTCCCTTTTTTTTTTTTTTTTTTTTTGGTACTGGGGATCGAACTCGGGACCTTGCTCTTTTGAGGCAGATGCCGGAACCACTGAGCTAAATCCCCAGCCCCTAGAGCTCCCATTTTGCTGAGCCACACCCACTACCACGTGGGGCTCTAACAAATGAACTGGTCAGACTGGAGAACTATGGAATACAGCTGGACGCATTCTCAGAGCTGGAGGAAACGTCTTCCACACAGCACGCACAGAGGAGACACTCACCTTTCATGCTGCTGTTCACTTGGGCCTTGGACTTCTGTGAAGAGACTGCATTTTCCCAGGAATTCTAACCCCAAGACTTCTATGTTTGTTTCTGTTACAGTTCTTACTCTCCCTGCAGCTACCCTCCTCTTCCCAAAAACGCTAGAGGAAAAGTTTCCTTTTGATGCTGCAGCCATCATATCATACCATGGGCTATGAATGCAGGGGACAAAAAGGAGGAAGACAAACCAACTCCATTTCTCAGAAGTTCTACACACTAATGCTGACTACAACAGAGTTGTATGACCTTCCTTGGACATGAAGCATGACATGAAATGTATTTTAGAGCTTTAGGGTTCTAGCTGGGTGTGGTGGAACACGCCTGTAATCCCAGCACTTAGGAGGCTGAAGCAGGAGGATCATCTCTAAACTACATAGCAAAACCCTATCTCAAGAAACCAAGCTGTCCCCAAAAAAGAAGTTCTATGGTTCTATTAGTGAGGAAAAATTGAAGAATAAATACTGAGGGTTAGGATTGGAAACAAGCCTTGCTTCTGTCTTCAAATACCGTGGTGATGTCCCAAAGGGGGAACTAAGGTAATGTTTCTCCTTTGGACATCTTGGTGGCTAGTAATAGAAAGAATTTTGGAGACTTATTGTGGGAAGAATCAATTTTGTTTTGTTTCTTCTCAACTTTTCATTAAAAAAGCATAAAAAATATGTTTGAAATTGGAAATCAAGTTCTTAAATAATAAGAAAAAAGGAAGAAAAGTCCAATCCAGGAAATCATATAAACTGCAATTAAATTAAAGTTTTTTTCTGAGCCAACTAAAGTCCCTAGGATAGACAAAACTGATCCAAATGGAAGCAGCTTTATTGTTTCTTTCCTGTTTTCTTTTGTTTTTCCCTTTTTACAACAGGGTCCTCAAAAGAGTATAATGCAAAACCCTTTCAACAGCTAGAAAACAGGGAAAAAACCCAATATAGTGTTTTTATGGGATTTTTTTTTTTTTTTAGGTTTTTGACTAATGCACAGGAAAATGTAATCTTAAATTTTTAAAAGGTTAAAAATAGAATAGCATCTTTTGGCAAACACACAGTTAATGTTCTAAATGATCTCGGTGGAAGAGGATTATAAGTTTCTCTTTGTACAACTAACTTCACATTATTAAAAAATCAGAGCCCAAAATGAGAAAATCCACAATGAGGGCATACATCATTTCTCGGAAATGAAGGAGATGCTTCATTTTTGGTGCTGTGACTCTAGTAATCTGTAAGAAAAATTAAAATGCACTGTTGTACAAATATGAAAATGATAGTGACTGATGGGAACGATACGTACTAAGTTAGAGAGAACTAAGTGCTGGGTTGATTTGGGGATGCAAGGGGCACGCGTCTCCCGCTGCAGGCTCTCGCACCGTCACACATTCTTGCTCTCTTACCACACCTGTTACAGAAACCTGCGTGTGAGTCATAGCAGAGGCCATGTAAGCACAAGAGATTTCCAAATAATTCAGTCTTATAATCTGAATATCCTCACTTACTTCCTGAACATGTACAGCAAAAAAGTTTTTAATCCAGTGTCACAAGAGGGGAGGAAAGAAACAAAAAAGCTCTGCTACAAATGGGTTGCTTTTGGAAGAGCAGACATGATAGATACATTGTGTCAGCCCCACTTGAAATGAATCTAGATGTTCAGTTTATTCCTTAACAAGCAGCAGATGATGCAGTAGCCCTCTGTACTCCCGTCACATAGCCCTTCCATCTGAGAACACCCGGGCACAAAAATGTAGTTTATCTAGTGGGCTTAATTTTCTGAAAGAGTAGGATTATGAAAAATATTAAAGATACTAAACTAAGTCATGTCTTGTTATGGGTGTATTTTCTAGTCTTATTTTCACTCAGTGTAAGTGGATCCATATAGAAAGGCTTGACCGAGTGAAGACCAAATGTTTTTTCTTTTTTTCCTGTAACAACTCCAGGAATAGGCCATCCTGTTCTTACTATTTCTGTTTTTCACTCTGCTGTCTTTAGCATTTTGCTTTAATCCTCATGGATTCAAAACAGCAGCTATTCCTCCCAGCATTCATCCACATTCCAGGCAGGAAGGAAAAATAAGTGACAACAAGGAAATGAGAACGTTGATATGAGGAAAGCAAAACATTCCTAGATATTCCTAATAAAATTCAACTTATGCCTCATTGGCCAAAAGTGAGAGAAAAGCTGCAAAGAAGGCTGGGGGGTGGACAGTTTCCAGTAGGCAATTTGCTATCTCAAGAAAAAAAGAAGGAAGAGAGAAAAAAAGAAGAAAAACAAAACAATCAAGGTTCTGATAGTAAGGACAAGAAAGAATGGCATAAATATCTAATGCCACAGTTCTAGAATTCCAATCCAGGGAGAAAGTAATTAAGCTCCTCCCAGGAAGGTATAATGTCAGATACAGCATTGATTCTCCAAATGCTGATACACAGAATGTACTCATTCAAAAACTATTTCTCAAACTCCTACAATATGCCAGGGGCTATTTTTGGTGCTTGGGATACACCCAGATAAAAATTCTTGTCCTCTTAGATCTTCTGGCAGGCAGAGACAGATAATAAGATTTAGTCACAATAAATATGGTCTAGAGTTTGTTCGAAGGTGACAAGTCCTGGGGGAACGGGGGAGCAAAGTACAGCAGATTAAGGAGAAAGAGGGGTGCTGGTGCAGACGCAGGTTGAAATAAAAATGACACGAGGATTATTTGTTAATTTGTTCCTCCTCTTTCTTTCCTTGGATCCTGTTAATTTCTGGAGAGTATAGTAGGTTTTATCTTGAAAAATATAGTTCATTATTTTTTCAACTCTCGTTCTTCAAAGTGCTGAATCCACTGCTGTTATTTACACAAGAAATGTCAACGATTGTGTCAGGCAGTATGGGAGGCCAGACATGGCTTCACACAGGGGGAGCTGTTTGCAATTTACTTAAAGGTTTTAATTCTATAAAGAAGAGGGAAAATGCAGTGGGGGACAAAAAGCGCAAACAACAAAGAGAAAATGCTCTCCTGACCTTGTGCCTGAGTGTGGGCCGCCTGGCCTTTCTGCAGAGCGTGGCTTTGTAACAGGCATAAGTTTATCACATTAATTCTCCTCTGCTTCAAATCACAAAAATAAGAACTGTACACACACACCAAGGAGTTACATTTCATAGTAAAAAAAAAAAAAATCCAAAATCAACATCTCCCAAGAGATTGGGGTTTGATTGATTATTATTTAAAGTCTGGGTGGGTTTCTGACCACTAAATATTTGCTTAATTATCCCAGCAACAAAGAGTGATGCTCTCATTAGCAGGGGTTACAAGCCCATCTGTGTTCTCTGTTGGTTTTTTATACAATATTGTAAACCTGCAAATTGCATGTACAGTTGGAAGTCAGAAAACTGTAATTGCAGCTCTGATATTCATTATCCCATGAACCTGGGCAAAGCAATTTTTTCCCTGGGCCCTGGTCTATTTGTGGATAAATTGTACTTAATAGTACTCCCCTGCAATACATGATTTCAATATTTTATGTTAAGCCAAAAAGCCCTGCCTCATGTACTGCTCAATGGCAGAAATGCTGCCCTAACGGACTTGGGAGCTGAGGGTATTACACAGAGCCTGAAGAACCTGCTGGTCGGCTAGAGAAGCCTTCTCACTTTGGAATTTGCAAGCACAAGAGATCACATACAGGCCCATCCCGGTCCCTGAAGAAAAGCAAAAGGAAATTTTCCTCAAGAGGAAACATCATGAGCTAAGTTTCACAAGTGTTCAGGGAGATGACCTAACAGAAGTTACTGGATCATTATTCCAGCAGGGAAAATACAGATTCTATAAGGCCTGAAGCTATTACATGGCGTGAGGGAAAGGCCGGTGCTCCTTAGTAAAAAGGAATGCTTAACCCTGACTGTGCCTGTAGAATGAGAAGTGCCAGGGCACATTATACATTCTAAATGGAAATTATCACAAACATCTGAAAATGCATACAACTGCTGGTTTTCGTACCCTCTGATATACCTTTATAATATTTTCCCTACATAATTATCTGCATTTTTGACCAACATCTTCATAGAGTGGCAGTTTTGCAAACACATTTCCTGAAGTAGATTGATTTACCATGAGCTGTAGTGGCAGAGCCCCACACTCCACAGATCCATTGCAAAGCCCTTTACTAATCTTGTAGTTCCTCAATTCCTACCATAAAAGAAGAAACAAAAGCCTTTATAATTGGGCCTGTTTCATTATTGGGTTGTATTCCTAAGAAAGAATTTATATTTACTAGGCTTCGATGAGAACCAAATTTCTACCTAGACTTGGAGGTGGACAAATTTTCCACACTAGCTCTGACTCTGTATACTTCAAAGTTCATTTTTCCTCCACTGCTCACCCACTTCATTAGTGCTGGGCCGTATAAGACACATTCATATTGCTGGAAGATTCTTCTCCACACCTTCCTGGCAGAACACTAGGTCACTCAGCACAATGGGCTAGCAGGTGGTAGGAACATTCCATCCACTATGAACTTCCAGAAGTGACTGTAAATCACATAAAAAATGCATCTGCTGAAATCCAACTACATGTGTTCCCGACTTGACTCCAGATTCCCAACACTTAATGCCCATCCCGGTGCCACCTGCACAAGAGAAAAAGTAACAGGAAGAAACTGGAAAGATCTTAAGCACTATGTTTAAAGTATCTTACTTTTGCTAATTTTATAGAAACCTTGCAGATGAGTTGCACTATATCTAAGCATCGTTCATGTAGTGGTAAATCCTCTCTGGGTCTTGATGGCTCCATACTGCCCCCTTGAAGACAGTGGTGCCTCAAAGGAAACAGATAGTGTACAACAGTGTGAGTATTAGTTGTAGTATTTTGACATTTCCAGCTTCCTTGACTCTGGAGGTGTGTATTCTGGTTTGGACTTCAGAGGTCACAGGTTATCAGTCAGCTATGGTTCCCTCATGTATCTATCAAATCGCCCCTCTAAAAATGCATTGAACATTATCATCATTTTTAAAAATATGCCAAGACTTGCAGTTGATTGAAAAATAAGTAAGCCACAGTCCCTACCCTTAAGGCACCTAGTCTGGTAGAGTACACCAAAACATAAATAAATCATGGTCTAAGGCAGACAGTATTGGAGAAACAAAGAAAATACATGTCTTTGGAGTCCAAAAGATCAAACTGTTGGCTGTTAACTTATTTTTGAGTAGCTTTATAAGCCCTGATCCTCTCTGATCCTCAGTTTGCCCAATGCAGTTATAAATATTCATCTCACAAGAAAAATATATGGAATAAAGGAGGTAAAATTACACAAAACTACCTAAATAAGGTTGTCTATAGATATGACTCAGTAAACCAAAAACAATCTTTTTTTTTCGTTATTAAATTCTTTTATTGGTACATTGTAAGTATACAACACAATTACATTTCTCATTGGGAATTGTCCCTTGACATAATGCATCTTGGTTCTTACTTTTTCCCCATGCCTAGCCCTCCCTTCACCCCCTCCACCCTTCCCTATTTACAAAGACTTTATTTCCATTTTTTCCATTTCTCAGCATTTTT
>NW_004624811.1:9248089-9295773 GCF_000247695.1 Heterocephalus glaber
TTTCGACTGGCGGGGAGTGGGGGGGGGCTGTTGGTGCCTGCACGGATTACCTCCTCTGAGCTGGGAGAGGTGGGACAGGGGCCAGGAGCAGTGGTAGGGATGGTGGCCCAAAAGCCCTTTCTTGTGGGCTGGGAGCAGTGGGAGGGATGATGGCCGGGAAGGTCCTTCGTCTGGTCCAGAAGCTGTGGGATGGCGGCTCAGCAGCCCCTACGTCTGGGCCGGGAGCGGTGGGAGGGATGGTGGCCCGGAAGCCCCATCCTCTGGACCAGGAGCAGTGGGACGGCGGCTCAGAAGCCCCTACCTCTGGGCCGGGAGTAGCGGGACTCAGTACCGTGGTCGGGTGGTCGGGTGTCCTCTGTGTCTTTGTAGTGTGGAACCAGGTGGCTGTACAGAGGAGCGGGGGGTGAGGGGTCCAGTGGATTGTTGCCGTGGCACGGGCTGATTCTGCGTGTTCCACGTGACTCGGGACCTCGGTAGGGCATGCGTAGACCTGCCTGTCTGCAGCGGGCTGATTCTGCATCTTCCACATCCCCAAGGAGAATTCGGGCATCCTCTCCAACCACCTGTCCTCGCAGCGCCGCCTCTGCCTTGGGAGTGTGGGGCTGGTGGGCTGGTGTGCACGCCACCTCTGGGAGCCGCTCTGGAGGTGGCCTCCCTTCCTGGGGTCAGGTGGGGAGATCACCAAAAACAATCTTATTCTTGTATATATCTACTTTTGTTCAATTGTTTAATAAATCATGGTTGGAAGTGGAATAATGAATAACAGTGAGTGAGGTAAGAAAAAAAAGGAAGCAACAGAAGAGACCCAAAAGGATGGACTTGGTGAAGAGGACCAAGGATGGACAGGACAGGAATCATTCAAAGACAAGAGACAGAAACCCAAATCCAACTGGCTTAAGCAAAAAAAAAAAAAAAAAAGAGGAAATGGGTGGCTCATGAAACTGAGAAGTCCCAGGCAAATTTAGCTCTAGGTGGGCAGAGCCCTCGGAAATAAACAGTATTCCTAGAACCATCTCTCTCTCTCTATTGCTTGGCTCTGCGTTTCTTCATGTTGGTCTTATTCCTGGGTAGGTTTTTCCCATGGCAAACGGTCATTCATGGATCCCGGTGTACCTGAGCCCACACCACCAAGCTCTGTGGAGAGGTGTCAAGTTTGGAGTGTGGTGATGAGTTCACCATGGAGATCAGTAGAAGGTGGTGTGTAAACGGGGGAGGCGTAAGCCTGACTCGAATCCCAGGAACTGAAAATGAAGACAAGGTGGATTGGAGCACTAAACGAAGTCCAGCAGTTAAGTAGAAGGAGGAAAAGGACCTCTTCAGAATTCTCCTACAGTGCACCTGTCAGGGAGAAAAGAAAACAAGGGCAAAAATGGAAACGTTTGCTGAGTGCAAACTGCCCTGGTGTCTGGGGGGATACAAAGGAGAGAGTTTGATTCTGGCCTCAAGTAAGAGAAGTAAGACAGGTCTGAAAAGCAAACAATCTTAATCCAAGCAGGTGGTGAGGAAAGCCCTAAAGGAGTCAATGAAGGCCATTCGTTGAGAGAAACCTGAGGTCTCTTTCAGCCGGAAGGATTGGAAACTTCTCAGAAAAAAAAAAGATGCGGCATCAGAAATGGATTTGCCAGGAGCAGGTAGGAAAAGCGGTTTGCAGAAATCATCTGAAAGTCGGAACATTTGGAAACTAGCCCTCACAGTGGCCTTTGAAGCTGTAGCATTATTGAGGGTTCTGGTACATCACAGTTTCCCATCAGTTCACACATTATTGTGTTGGTCGAAGTCAGATAAGAAAAGTTACAGGATGCTCTGTGTTGTGGCAAGAGCTACACTGCCTGGGCAAAGTCTCCTTTTTATTTATTATTTTCATTATTTTATTTTTCCTTTTTTTTATAGTACTCAGGATTGAACCTAGGGCTTTTGCATGGACCCATATCCTCAACCCTTTTTTATTCACTTCGAGACAGGATCTCACTAAGCCATTAAATTGCCCAGGTTGGGTTTGAACTTATGATCCATTTGCCTCAGCTTCCCAGAAGGCTACGATTACAGGTGTGTCCCGCCACACCTGACGAAAAGTCTCCCTTTATATTCTACTGTCTCTCCTTTGTTGCTTCAATCACCAGTTTAACTAGATCTCTTTCTTTAAGTGAGGCAAAATTTTGATCACCTAAAATTAATCGTGTTGAAGTGCATAATTCAGTGGCATTTAGTAAATTCACAATGTTGTTCAACCATCACCTTTATCTAGTTCCAAAATACTGTAATCTCTCTAAAAGAAAAACAGTACCCGGCTCAGTGTTTAGCTCAGTGGTTCCTCCACCTGCCTCGAAAGCACAAGGACCCGAATTCAATCCCCGGTACCAAAAAAAAAAAAACCCAAAAAACAAAAACAGTACCAAGTAGTTCTTTCCCACTGATCTTTATGGGTTTATCTATTCTGAGTATTTTATATAAATAAAATCATATAATATATGACTTTTTGTGTCTAGCTCCTTTTACTAAGCATATATTTTCAAAGTTAACTGGACCTTTTTTGATATTCCTTCCCATACTCTAAAATGGAGCTCTACAGATTGACTGCAATTCCACACCCCAGCAGCCCCCTGGAGGAGGGTCTTTGGCCAGCCAATGTGCACTCCTCCTGGGAAGCAATGCCTTCAGAACTCTTTGAGGTCCTTCTCTAGCTATCAGCAAGTATTTATTGATACACAATGCTTAATAAGTTAGCTGATTGCATGTTTGGGGAACATAGGCTTCAAAATACATTTTTTGGCCAAACAGAAACCCTTCTCCAAGACAGTCCAGCACAAGAAGTGGGTTGCTTCAGGGTCAGGGAGCCTAACTTATGCTCACCAGCTCAGCCTTCACCCTACCCTCAGTTCTGAACCCTTTACCACAGAATTTTAAATCTGGAAGGATCTTAGACACTATTCTTATTTTTTTTTCCAATGATGCAACTGATGCCCTAGCAGGTTAAAAAACAAGAATTACACAAACTAGAACATCAGAGCCCATTTAAAAACTCAGAAATGTTCAGGCTACATTCAGTTCTGTCTGATGAGGCTGGTGTCCAACACTTTTCTCTGTAGAAGCAAGAACCAAATGGAAGAGGGTAGCAGATCTAAAGAAAACCTGCTGACCCTAGAACTGCTAAGTATCGTGTAGCAATTTTTTAATATCTGCAAATAATAAAGGGAATGGTATTGTACTTTATAAGAGAAGAAAAGCAAAAACTGAGAGCAAATTTGACCGAAATTATGAGCATAGGAACAAATGGGCAGTACTTTCTATCATATAGACATCTGCAGCTACCATTGGAGTTATTTTTCCCTGAGTGGAGTTTCTCCTTTGTCAATATGGCTCATATCTTACTTCTGTAGAGATACAATGATCTTCATCCTGCCAGCTCATTTCAGATTGGCTCCCAAGGGCACTGAGAGCAAATGAAGCAGTAATAGAAGGGGGTGGGGTGATATTAGAGGAACAGAATTTAGGATAAGGCAGAAGCAAGGGAATCCTACTCACTCAGGAGCAGCTAAACTGCTGTTCTCCAAACATATGGCTTCTGAATGAGAGTACAGATCCTTCTAGATAGAAATGCAGGCCTTTAAATACCGCCACAGGATTTTTTTTTTTTTTTTGGTAACATAAAGTTAATGATGCTTAAAATATGCACAATGCATACCTCCATGGAACACTGAATTATTTTGATGTCTGAACTTCTGGGGATGGTCTATAAAGAAAATAATTCAGAAGTCAAAATAGATGAAACTGTTAACTCCAATTAGGGAGGGGAGGAAATGCCCCAGGTTTAAGCACAGCCCAACCAAGGGAGAAACAAAACAATGCTCAAATGTGCTCATCTTTGCTTTTTAATCTTGTCTTTGAAAGATTGACTTCCTGGATTTTTGCTTTAGAGATTCAGGAACACTTCCTCAAGGTAATTTACCTCTTGCCTTTTAACTCAGGGGAAAGGTACTTTCGAAAACATGCTAACTGGGCCTGAAGTAGTCTAGCATGGAAATCCTCTCTACCTAAAACAAACAAATAAATCAAAAACTAAACAACAACAAAAACTTCTAGCTAATATTTAAGGTTTCAAAAGCAGGGTGGCTTCCAGTCTTACTAGGATGATCATTTGCACCCTCCTTCAGCCACATATAATACAGTCTTTATTTGGCAAATAGCAAAGTCGTTTCCCGGAAAGTCAAAGGTCAGCTTTTGCTGTATTAATAGTTGCTCTGGGAGGGTCAGTGTTGTGCTGTCCTACATTTTTTCCAGGTCCTGGAGATGCAATTTCCTACAATCTGCAGGCAATTTCCCACCAATTTTCTCGGGGAGCTAATAGGCTGTGACAGGAGATGGAGCTAGCAAGCAGCAGGCAGCTTCAGAAAAGACAAATTGCATCCTGCCACCTAACTGGGCAATCTAGATTGACAAAGTTTATAGCTTTGTAGTGTTATTGGGCCCCATGCTAACAGCAAATCATTCACGCTGCTCACAGAATTCCATATTCCCTTCCTTCTAAATTTGTTATTGCCACATATCACTTTGTAGCACTTTCCTAGAAATTGCACCGAAAGGAGGATCACATATATATTAGTAACTTCAGTGTCTCCTAAACTGCTTACTAGAAATTATTAGCATTCAACAATTCCTACTTACAGAGTTAGGGCTAAACTAGTAATTTTTAAGTGATGGGTAGCAAGTGGGCAAGAGATGTGAAAAGGGATGAAGGCACCGTGCAACAGGTTGCAGCTCTTTGGCCAGCAAATGGAGACTGTTTCTTATGTGTAGTAGATCCACCTCTCGCGTACAGTCAGATGCATTTCAAAAAATAATACCAGCTCTTGAAAGACATGCTCACAACACTGATTTATGCTTTGCCTAGATTGTTTTTCAAAAGCTAACCATTCAATATAGTAGCAGAAGTGTTTCCAGAGAATTAAATAGAAACATTCTTATTTTTATTTAAATCTTTTTTGCACATGTGGTGATGGGTAGTGAACCCAGGACCTAACACATGCTAAGCACGTGCTCTATTACCAAGCTTCACTCCCAATCTTAAATCTTTTCTGTTATTACATAAATAATACATGTTCAATCTAAAAGATTTAGAAAGGATAGCTAAGATAAGGAAGGAAAAGCCTGATTAAAGAAAAATCTAGTCATTGCAGCAACTCAAGCATTTTTTAAATTAACTTAATTTATAAAAGACCTACTCTGTGGCAGGCTTGGCAAATCCTGAGCTACAAAGATGAATAAGACAGAATCCCTGCTGCTGGGGATTTCACAGTCTAGTGGAGAAGACAGGCATGTAAACAGATAAATTGCAAGATGTTGTGGCAGCCGCTGCCTGAATGCTACTTTTGAAAAAAAGGGGAACAGACTGCCTGCAAAAGTCAGTCGAGTTGGCTGTGGTGAGAGGCAGAACAGCTCTGATAGAGTTAAATGTGCAGGGAAATCAACAGCTGAGAGTCAGGCAGCTCAGTTTTCCCAACCTGGTTCTATTCAAGAGGACCGATATGGAAACAGTAACCAACGCACTGTACAATTATTTGCGTCCAGAGACAGTCAGTTGAAAAACGTATAAACAAAAATGTTTTGGTCAACTGGATCTACGCTCTAGTGATTTTACTAACATTAGAATAATTACACTCTTGTCTTTGTTATAAGAAGGCTGGCCAGCTGGGGTGAGACTTAGGGTTCCAAGGGCCCCTGCAAGAAGGGGTTAAGAGCCTGTATGTGCCGAACAGAGTGCAGAATTGCTGGCTGAGCTTGTGAACTGTATTCTTAAATGACGTCTACCTCCAAAGAACTTCAAGAAGTCTGAAAAAAAAACTCCAAGAAAGCTAATCACTTCCTGAAGATTATAGAAACATCTAATCTTTACAGATTAGTAAATACTGAGGCAGAAACACCTGCCATCTCCATGGGCCAGATTAACCGCTGGAAGGCAAAAATACTTTCAGCTGCATTTGCTGATATTGCAGAAACCTCTAAAAAGGTAGTGTTATAAGGCTTTTAGTTTTCAGCTCATTATCATATTTGATATGTATGACAGACAAAAAAAAAATCACTTCAAAGACAAAAAGAAACCAGTTTTGGATGGACATTTTCCAACCTTGTGATTTGCAGGGCCGATCTAAGCAGATCACCCCAGCTCACGGGTTGTGGAGACAGGCAGGGGAGATTTGCCCAAGAAACAGAAATGTAAGGCAGTCCGGCGAGGTTGTGCCCTCTGTGGTTTCTTCCACTTGCTAGCTGTGGGATCTAAATTTCCTCATCTGTACTTATTCCTATCCTTCAAGGCTTATTTCAGTGATCATGACTCTAATCAGAGATTCTTTTTAATCTGAAAGTGCCCAGAGGTAGGCCTCTAATAATCCTTTACATACACTACTCGACTGCACAGAATGAAGCCTCTTAACTGAAATATTAATACAACCATGCCCCAGTAGCCATGGAGAACTGGGTTCAGGACCCCATGGATACCCAAATCCATGGGTGTTCAAGGGACTTAAATTAAATGCAGCAGTATTTGCATAGATCTTATGCACATTCTCCTGTATGTTTTAGATCATCTTGAGCTTACTTACAATATCTTATACAATGTAAATGCTGTGGAAATAGTTGTTATTGTATTGCTTGGGAAACAATAACAAGAAAAAACGTCTGCACATGTTCAACACAGGTAAGATTTTTTCAGATTTTTCTTGTCCTCAGTTCAGTACGTGGATGTGGAGCCTGCAGGTAGGCACAAGGGACCAGCTGTGCTCTTTGGTATAAAATGGTCACTGCCCACATGTCCCATCCCCCAGGGCAGTTCCAGAGTGGGTCCGGGAAAAGGCAGCATCTGTCTGGCTCTTCTGCTGTAGAGCTAGGTTTGAAGACTCCTGAGATCGGTATAGGTGAGGGAGGAGGAAGGGACCCCAAATATATACCCATAGCAAATAACAACCATCCACCACACGTCTCTAAGGGTGGTGACAGCACATTGTAGAAAATGCATGGGAACCAGCCCTCACGTGGGAATTCAGCCAAGGGACCTAGTCAGAGTATTTTGTTTCCTTCACTGTTACAGTACAGGTAGTTTTAAGGATTGCAGGAAGAAATCCTCGCGGAGCTCACCCCGTTACTGCCAGCATCGGCAGAGTACCCCATACAAGGAGGGCTCGCAGGAAAGCACAGCCTGTACGCCAGGGCCGCTCCACCTCCTTTTCCTCCTCTTTCCGTCTTCTTCCTGTTCCTCTCCTCATCACCACTTCCTACTCCTTCTCCCCAGGCAGCAGTGGGTGCTCTGTTTTCCCTGGCCAAGCCCTCCCTGACTCCCAAAGTGTGAAGACCCCCAGATCTCAGACACCACCCAGAGTCAGCCCGAGCCCTGGGTGCAGGGCCCTCGCTCTCCCTCTTCCTATCTCTGCCCCTGCCCTTGCCTTAAGCATGGCTTCCAGACGGGCGGGCGAGCCGCAGTTATTGCTCCGTGAATCCACGCCCTCACTTCCTTTTGCTATTTATCGATAGAATCATTTTTGAACAGATTTTGTACCATTTCCTGTATGCCACATTGACTCCTCTCTTTCCATAAGCGAGACAAATGTGAGCCTCCAAGTCAATGCCAGAGGAACAAGAAGACCCAAAAGGGCACCCTTTGGGCTTGAAAGAGTCACAGGGCTTCCCTAACTGTTGTACTTGCTACTTCAAGCACAGGAATGAAGTAGAAGAAAAGTTTAGTTCATTAAATTTCTTTTCTAAATAAATATATGTCAAGGCCTTGTTCAAGACGCACAGCACTTTATATTTGCCACCATCTTAAAATTAAAAAGAAACATATCTGAGCACATGGTCATGACATTCATGAACTTAGATACAAAAAGCTCAGACCCTATAACTTCTCTGAGGACACAGAAGAAATGAACTGGTAAAGGTCACTAATGAGGAAAAAAAAATACGTCTTCCATCTGTACTTAGCTTTTTTTTTTTTTTGGTACCGGGGATCGAACTCGGGTCCTTGCCCTTGCACAGCAGGCGGCGAAACCACTGAGCTAAATCCCCTATACTTAGCTTTTAATACTAAAAATATCTGTTACTGAATCTCAGAATCTTAAGTGGAAATGATGTTGAATAAAATTAGTAAGGCTTACAATTTTTCATGATATGAATAAATGAGATAGAATTAAAAATATTTCCTACTTAAATTAGCACTATCCAGTGGGAAAGAAAATTAGTTTATGCTTAGTAAAGGATACATGAAATTTTACTATAATTCAGCCCTAAGGAATTTTTTAATTACCTCAGTAATGAAAAATGTAAAATTACTATAAGCACATGTGCTGGGATCTTTCAACACCCAGTCTTCAGTTTAAGCCACTTGTCATTTTAATATCCAACTTCATAAATACAAGATTTCCAAAATATTTGGCCTTTCAGAACAAGACAGCGGAGAGTAAATGCTAGTATCTAGCCACAACTTGCACTCAACAAGGGGAAAAATGGATTGTACAAATCTGACTGGATTTAATGCCAGCCAGCCATTTATTAAACAGAAACAGTGACAAAAATCACAAATTCCATTGCTCTCTGTCTTCGGAATTAGGTCCAACAAATAAAACAGAACAACCTTCACTAGTTTGTGTGGTCTGGCAAAAGATTAAGCCAAAAAATAAAATATTTTCCCAATCAGCAAATGTTCCTACGAATGGATTGGCCAACAACCCCAACTGCCTTCCTTTGAATTATATCTCACATGCAATCCCATTTTTCCAAGGAACCATTAGTTAAGCAGAAATACTGTACATATTCTAATGTGTTCGGAGACCTTAAGGGAATTGATGCATCTCAAATGAATGCCTGAGGGGACCCTAGTTTATTGCACAGAAGATAACTCTTTCCAGAAAAGGAGCAAGCTTCATTTGAAATTAAGATTTGGAGATCATAAATGGAGTCAAGTGAGTCACGAAGTCCTTTGTAATGTGTGGCCCATGGGAGGCAAATAAGCCTTTGCAGGTTATTTGGGGAGTAGAGGAAGGTCTGAAAAAGGGACTAAAAACTTGTGTCACTTCAGAGCTTGTTAAGTGTGTGTGTGAAGGGGACTTAAAGGCTTTTCCTGGTCACTGTGCGAGAGAGAGGGGTGGGGGGAGACTATGAGAATGAACAAATGTTGGTCGTGTTCCAGAATATCTTGACGCAGTTAACCACAAAATAAGTTATTAGCTTATTGTAAACGCAGCCAGTTTTTAAAGTCATGGAGTAATCCACTGTGGATTGCAGCAAGGAAGTGGAACAAAGTGTGTGAAATGAACAGATGGATTTGATTTTAAACAAATTAGACCCATGACAAGGGATGTAACAAGTCATTTTTTAGTTTTCCATGCTGTGGGTTAACTTCCCTTTGTGACCTTTCTAGCCTGCGAGCTCATTGTTCCTACCAGGAACTCAGAACTTTCTGGAAGAGCAGTTTTTATGCTTTGCAGCTATAAACAACTGTCTCCTGCTCTTATTAGATGATCAAATGAGATGCCACACGGGTTGCTACAACAGGGTACAGTACTTAATAACTTCATCTCCAAACTATTTGTTCCTTTAATCTTGTGCTCATTCCTGAACATGTTGATAATGTAAGAGCTAATGTTCTAGAGATGCCACACCTTGTAACCCTGGATGCTGAGAGTCATCCACAGTTCCACGTGGCCATCGACATGGCGGACACCCACCCCAGGCAGACGTGGGGCATGGGCCCTCTTTATTCCTTCCACCCTCTCCCTAATCCCTCCCCCTCCTTCCTTGCCCCAACTCCCAAGTGCTCAGGGGCTGAAAGCTGCTGGAGTGGGCTCCTCTGCAATGACATACGCCCTTTCACCCAGCCCGAAGAAAGTAAGTTCGCACTGTTAGTATCCACTGTCCTGGTATGTTCTCAGGAAGACATCCACCTCCTCTAGTTTTAACTAGACTTTGTCGGGGGTTTTTTGTTGTTGTTTTTGTTTTTTGGGGGGGGTTTTGGTACCAGGGATCGAGCTCGAGACCTTGCGCTTGCGAGGCAGGCGCTGGAACCACTGAGCTAAATCCCCGGCCCTCTAACTAGACTTTGGATGGAAGGAATGGTTGCATGTAAATTCACACTAAGAGGTGAATGACTGGCTCCTTTGACCTAAATTACAAATCTCCTGAGTCTTCCCTCTAATCCACCTTCTCAGAGCTACCAGAGCTACCTGGTGATCTGACCAGGTTTTGACAATTTCCTGTAGCCACAGAAAATGTTGAAATCCTCACCTTCGCTTCACCTGTATCTTTGTCCTACCCATCTACTTTATCATCTCTGACCAGGATATAAATCCTGACCCTCCGTCTTCTTATCACACGACCCTTACTGAAATATTGAACTTGTTTTTAACTCAACTCAATACATTTTTCAACCACTATCATTTAGCAAAATCTAAGGTTAAAAATCTCAGCTCAAGCCATCTTCCCCATTTAGAAACTTCCCCAAAGTACACCTGCCTAAGGTCAAGGATGGCTTTTTGGTGTCAAAATCTTACCTTGTTCATGATAGTGACTCACAATCACATTCATTGGATTTCTGCAAGTTCAGCCTTACCCAAATTATTCCATTAAGTGTCTATGAAAAGTAGCCGATACGACATTTGTATTAACAGGAAAACAAAATACTTCAGCACTGTGAGTAAGTATTCTAAAATGAGAGTATGTGATAGAGAGAAGCCAACACAAGGAGGAAACTTGTAGCTTGTTCTTGTTACCCAAATGAGGAACCCTGAGGTCTTGTCCTTCAGTCTCATCCCATAGTTATGCACTGGGTAAAAGCCTAGTAGACCCAGGTGTTTTGTTGCTTGCCTGTAATTCCAAAACTCTGAATGCTGAGGCAAGAGGATCGTGAGTTCAAGCATAGCCTGAGCAACTCAGAGACTTAGCAAAACTTAGTAAGACCCTAAAAAGAGTAGAGGGGTTGTAGGTCAGTGTGATGGTACTGGGTTCAATCCCCAGTGCCAAAACCAAACAAAACCTAAAAACATAATGAGACTGAGGCAAGAGAGGCCCTACCAAGGCTACAGGGATTAGATCAACCCCTCTAACCCTGTATAACCTGGTGTCCATTGTCCACATCTCCAGATACATGCTCCAAACTCTTCTCTTCCCTACCAACAAGACTTTATTGGCCTTGTTCTGTTTTATAGTCATGTAGAATCCAGAAAATGTGTGGCAGAAGCAGCATGAGAGAGGTGACAGGAATGAAGATGGCTTTCTCCTCCTGGGATCAGTCCTCAGTTCCCTTCTGTGAAGGAATCAGCCATGGCAGAGGAAGCAAAACAAAGAGCTGAGTGGGTCACCAAGAATGAGGGGGAGGAGGGGAAATGGAAACACCACCCGGCTGGTCTAGAAGATTGCTGAAGTTCAGAAATAAGAAGCATTGAGGCTCCAGGGAAACCCAAATTAGGCAACAGAGGAAGGATCTGTTGGAAATCCTGCTTTGGGCTTCTCCAGAACATAGACTGGCTTCATCCAAAACAGACAGCTGTCTTGAGGTGTGAGTGTGGACTGAGAAGGGCACACGGAAGCCTTGAGAGAGCCTGGAAATGTTCTCTATCTTCATCTGTGTGGTGCAGGCTTGACAGATAAAATACAAGGCAACTTATTACCCCTTGGAACTATACTAGTACAAAAAATTGTTATTCATCTGAAATTAAAACCTAAGTGGCTACCTCGAAGTTTTACTTTCAAAATCTGGCAGCCTGGGTGTGGTTTTTGCACAACCATAAACCAGTTGTCCTTACCTGGGGGTAGTTTGCCCCAAGGAGCACTTACGGACATGGGAGATATTTTGGATTGTCATGACTGGGAGGACATACTACTGGCACCTAAAGGGTAGAGCCCAGGGACAATCCTAAACATCCTGAATTGCATGGGACAGTTCCCCTGTAACAAAGAATCACCTATCCCAAATGTCAATAGGGTATAGCTCTGTACAAATTCAGCAAAATGACTTGCTGATATGTTCCTCATCAAACATAATTCTGAACCAACAAAGTTATTTCTTTGTAATATTAGGGACCTTAAAATGGGTAAAACTTTTGGATCAGGTGGAATAATGTATCACAACATTAGACTCCAGTTAAACTTTTGTTCACTGGAATGTGTTTCCCTAATTTAAGTCCATGGGGAGACTGAGGGACATTGAGGCACCAGGATTTTTTGAGTTGCATACATTTTTAACCTTACATATGATCTCACAGTTTGCTGGGGAATCCCACAAAACCCACAGGGATACCATGAGATATTTTAATTTTTTAAGGGAAAACCAGAGTTACTAAGCAATTGCCAGACATTGTGCAAACTGCTAGCTCCAGCGAGTTCACAAGCTCAACATTAGATCCCAGAATGCAAGGAGTGGCTGTGTTCAATCTGCTCCCAAACCGAGAAAATAAATCCCAATGAGCAGGAGCATCTTGTGAGTAAGTGTGGTCATCTGAAAATTTTTTCCTTTAAATTTATGTGTATTTGTTTAAATGTCTACCAAGACTACAGGATGCAGGTATAATTAAGTTGTTAATTGTTAGTTGTTTCTATAGGCTTGGGGTATCATGAAAACAATACTGTGAAAGAGAAAGTTTAGGAACCTCTACCTAAGAGAACTGAATGCTTGACTAAATTCATTGCTATTTACATAATGTACAGCATATTATTTTGTAATTTTTGGTTTGTTTTGGTTAGGTGTTTTTTTGGTTTTGGGTTATTTTTTTTGTTTGAATGTTGGGGATCAAACCCAGAGCTTCATGCATGCAGGGTAAGAGCTCTAACCCTGAGCTACATTTCCAGTCCTATTTTGCAATTTTGGAAATAAATGTGTCTCACCTCCTTAAGAAAAGGGATTGCCTTATTCATCTTTGTCTGTCCAGACTCAGGGAATGTTTGCTAAATGAAGAGGAGGAAATTGCTTTTTAAAGAGGGAGCTTGTTATTCTAAGCAGAATGTGGGATTTAAGTCAAGGGAATAAAAATATGAAACCCTGCAAAATGGAAGGAAAAGGAAGAGAAATTTGGGATCAGAAAACTTGAGGAAGGGGCCATCCCTGTATCCTGACTGGACACAGCAGGTTCAAGCAGCTTCCCCTTTGTGGCTGGGGTGTGGTCTTCCTATAAGCACAAATGGCATAAAATAAAATTCCTTGAGCTAAACATGGGAGCAGCTGATACCACCAGAGCTGTCTCATAATCATCAGTGGAAAACAGTCCATTCACCTCGAGTTAGCATAGAATCCTTCAGCTCTATTCCATGCATTGCTACATGGACATGCTCATTTTGTCACCTGCTTCTTACTTAGCCAACAGCAAGGACATCACTGGCCTCCTGAGCCTGGCCCAGGGTCAAATTCACCAGCTTTCTAGAAGGCATCCAGGCCTCTCCACTTGTGCACAGGGCAGTAGTCCCTTGACCTTTTGCAATTTTCCTTAGTTGTGTCATATCCAGTCACTTGCAGGCAAGCACAGTTAGTTGTACTGCCAAGTGCTTCTGGCAAGGAAGTGAATGGAAATGAATTGAAACTATGTACCTGCAGACAACTAATGAGGAAGACTCAGACTGCAGCAAAAATCAATGAATTTTTAAAAAGGAGGTCTGTCGGGAAATTAATGGAACCCAATGGGCCGACCATAGAGAAGAATTCTCTCATATACACAGGCTGAGCCTGACCTCTGATGTGTGCAGCAAGTCTAGCGCTTGCCTACTTCCTGAAAAACCACAACCTTTCTTCCCTCAGTAGCAGGGTTTTTCAAGATTTAATGTATTCACCCTCCACCCAGGGATCCTGTTAATTTGCAGATTCTTACTTGGTAGGTATGGGGTGGGGCCTGAGAACACACATTTGTAACAGAGTTCCAGGGAGTATCCATGCTGCTGCTCCTGCTGGGTAGCTGGCACCTAGAGGAACATAGCTCCTCAGGTGTGGCCCTTGGATCAGTGCCCTCTAGGAGCTGGTTAGAAATGGACAATCTTCCTCACTAGCCTGAATGAATCAGAAACTCTGATGATAGGGCCAGAAATACCAGTTTTAATAGCCCTCTAGGTGATTCTGACACATTCCAAGGTTTGAGAACAACTATATTATAGAGCTAGACTATGTTTTCATGTTCTTGTCCATCTCTACCATGAAAACTTTTCATGTTAACCAAAGCCTGAAATTTGTTGCCTCCTTCTAAATCGTCATCTCTTAAATTCCCTTTTTTTTTTCCCGGTGCCAGGGATTGATCTCAGGACCTTGCGCTTCCGCAGCAGGCACTGAAACGACTGAGCTAAATCCCTGGCCCTTAAATTCCCTTTTTGTTAACTTTTCACATGCTCTTATTTGTCTTCCAAATTACATCAATAGCTACTGTCTTGTCTTCCAAACTATACCAAGTGCTACTCAACAGCAGGAGCCATACCTTGTTTAGCTCTGCATCTCCAATTTAGCAGGATATCAAGAGACATGCAGGAATTCAATTTATAGTTTGAGTAACCCTTTCCAGTGAATAATAGGGAGGGGTAGAGGGGTTGAAGAGAGGGCAAGGGAATGGGGAGAAAAATAAGAACCAAGACATATCCCAAA
Source organism: Heterocephalus glaber (assembly GCF_000247695.1). Next base: position 9,262,683 of record NW_004624811.1, read on the forward strand.
TTCCCAAGGATGAATGTCATCATATTGTATACCTAAAATGTACCAATAAACTTAATGAATAAAAAACATATATATATGTATGTATTTGTATTACTTATCTAATGCTATACAACAGACCACCAATAATCTTAATGGTTTAAAGCGACAATACTCATTTCTCGCATCTCACAGGTTCTGCAGATCAAGAATTTGGGACCAGTGTGACTGGCAGTTCTGGTTTGGCTTGGAGCCTTTGATGAGTTTGTAGCCCGAGGTCAAGCAAAGGTTTCACTAAGCCTGAAGGACCTGCTTCTAAGACAGCTCACTCATGTGGCCTGACAATTGTTGGAGGGTGTCAGCAAAGACCTCCATTCTTGAGCACAAGGTTCTTAAGTGACCTTCCAATGTGCCAAGTGGCTTCCCCTAAAGTAGCAATCCAAGAGACCAAAGCAGAAGGTCCCACGCTGCCATCTGCTTAGCCTTCTACTAGTCACATAGGTGGGCCCTGATCCAGTGTTGGAAGGGTTGCAGCAGATACTGCATTTGTTCTCAAGGACTTCACACTCTTGGGGAAGAAGATGAATAGTAAACAAGTTTACAATAAGGATTCAAGACAGAAACACATGTACGAACACAAAACAAAATGGAATGAGGTGGAATGAGAGGGGGCCATTAAATGATGGGGATAGAAAATCTATGAGGTGGTGACATTTGACCTGAATGATAAGGACTTTCTTACGGAAGCCAAGCATGGTCGTAGCTTGAGCAAAGGCACTGGGTCAGAGGGAAAAGCTTGGTGTGTTTCAGAAAGAGAAAGAAGGTGTCACACAAATAGTAAAGAAATAGGAAAGTGTCAGTAAGGCAAGACAGAATGCAAAGAGGCCAGAAGCAACTGGGAGGGCTGGTGTCTCCACGGCCAAGGAAAGAGCGTGTTTAGTTATAAAAGGTATTGAGAGCCTGGACAGGAACATAAAGAATTGACCAATTTTTTCATACAGTGAAATGCACAAGTCTAAGAGAAATGTGTAAGCCTAACTATGCTAAGTGTACAGTTTCACCAGGTTTGACAAATATGCTTATGAAATCCATACCACAATCAATATATAAAGAATATCATCCTAAAAATTTGCCTTGTGCTTCTTTCCAATCCACTCCCTTCCACAAAGCCACAACTGTTTTCTTTCTTTAAGGTTTTTGTTTTGTTTTTTTCTTTCTTTTCTTTCTTTCTTTGGAGCTGGGGGTAGACCCCAGGGCCTCACACACACCACCCAAGCACTCCACCACTGAGCTGTAACCCAGCGGCTCAACCACCACTGTCCTGATCTTTTTTTAAAATCACGGTGTAGATTTGCCTATTCTAGGTGTTCATATTAATGGAATTTACATTGTGTACTCTGTTGTGTCTGATCTGGCTTTTTTCATTCAATACAATAATTAGGAGATTTATTTATATAGTTGTATGTCTCAGTAATGCATTCATTTTATTGCTGACTAGTTCCATTGTATGGATGTATCACAGTCTGTCCTGCTCATGGACATTAGAATTTGGGGCTATTATGAGTAAATTTGCTATTGCTACACAAGAAAAAAATGGTCAACAGATTTGCCAAGGAATGCCTTCAAGGCCTGCTCAAGAGCAGTATCTGTGAAGTAGGTGCGAATAAAAGTCTGATCAGCGTTGAACTGTTACCAGGAGGTAAACAAGTGGAGGTAACTGGTATGGAATTATTCTGCAAAGATCTGATGTCACCTAAAAACAAGTAGGGCAGTACCTCAGGGGCATGGAGTTAAGAAAACTTGCTTCGATTTCGTCGGGGACTTGTTTTATATTTTGGTTTTTGGTTTTAAAATGGGAGACTTTGGTTCATGTCAGGGAGACCGACATGACAACAAACATGGGTTGGAGGATCTGAAGGATATGAGAAGGTTGAGCACCCACCCTTCCCCTGGAGACTGAATTATATCTACACCCAACTCCTTTGAGGTAGCTCATTGGCAATGAGAGAGATTTGTGTCCAACATACTTGGCAACTGTAGTTCTTTTGTTAACTCTTCTGATGCAATCCTGCAATAGCTACTTTTTTGTAGAGTTTATTCTCCTAAAATACGTAATTTTAAATTTCCACTCATTTAGACTTGTTCCCTTTCTTCTACTCTTCTGCTTATTCCTACCAAACATTTTCCTTCTTTTTTTGGTCATTAAACACATTCAGGGGTGAGATTTACAGCTCAGTTTCTGTGTAGAATATCTCCAGTGATCTCAAGAGATATTGAAAACTTTCCTGCCGATTATTTAAACAGTGAGAGTCATTCATATTAATTAAAAATATAAGCTACAAAGAAGGGCTTTATGGACAAAAAAATATAGTGGAGCAGTGAGTGCTAGCAACTCAGCTTCTTCAGGACAAAGTTTCTATAGCCTGAAAAATAGTAGCTTGGAGAGGAATCAAAGCAAGAAGAAGTTACCTGTGAACCAGGAGGGAACTGACCGGGAGGGGTCTCCAGGAGGGAACTGACAAAAGGAGAAGAAAAACGTTTTAAGTGATACCTAAGAAATCACATCACAGAGGAGAGAGGAAGATCCCTGAGCCCGCAATGCCGCAAGCAGAGACTGGAGGGCCGGCAGCTGAAAGACCAGGTGAGGAGGAACTTGTGGCTCACAGAGAACAGCAGAACCTCACTGGGGTTGAAAGAAGCAGCAGCAGTTGGGGCCAGTGGGGAAAACAAGGAACACTGCCTCCAGAGTGGCCTTCCACATTCAACAGTGCTGAGTGACCTCTGTGCCCTCCACAGGGGTCACGGTGGGTGCCACTGTCGGGAAGGACTGAGTGTTTGAACCTGGGCACCAGGGCAGCTCCTTGGCTGCAAGTCACGGTCCACACCGTCGCATTCCCAGAGTGGATGAGGGAAGGACAGCCACGGGAGAGAGCCTACAGGAGAGAGCAGGCTAAAGGGTGCCTGGCTAAGGGACCAGACCTGGTGAACTCGGACCCGGCTTCTACCATCGGAGGCCAGGTTCGGCCTGGGTTACACAAGATTAGAACCTCACACTGGCACCCTGTTCTCACTGTAACCCAGTGTCTGCACACAGCACCGTCTTTGGGGTGGAAAGCCATCCTAGATTTCCAGCATAAACAGAGATACATCATGGCTTGAGCTCTGCTACTTAGTCCTAGGCTGAGAAAAACAGCCACATGTTCGAAAAATAGAAAACTTCCTTTTATTTTTCACTTTATTGTATTTTTAAAATTTTTTTGGTTTCATTCATTTCTCTTGTTGCTGTCTTCCTCCTTTTGTTCATTTTCCTCCATTTCTATCCAGCATTTCCCCCTTTTTTGTTATATGAGTGTGTCTGCTTGCATGTGTGTGCTTCTCTTCCTCTTGCCTTTTTCTTCCAATATGGTTTATAGAGGGCAAGGCAATTTTCCTCTGTCCCTTTTTAATCCCTTCCTATCTTTATTCATATATTTGCACAGACCACTCTTGTTTCTTATTTTCTTCTCTTTCTTCTCCCACTTTTCATTTGTCTCCCTTTACCTTTCGCTCTAATGTTCATATCAGTCATAGAATCATTTTCCATCCTCATTCTCACTACCCATTTTGTACCCAGTTTCCCCTGTTATCCCCATCTGGACATATAGCACACCTTTACCATCATTAGGATCCTTTGCCCCCCTCCTACTCCCTCCTCCCCATACCACATTAACAGAAGACTTTAAAAAAACACCTTTTGGTTCTCTTCCTCCCGCCCTGCCCCCTGGCATTACCCAGTCTCCAATCCCCTGGGATAACTGCTTCTATAAAATCACTGTTGAATGCTGTTTTTCACAGTTAGAGAAGACATAGCCATCACATTTAGTGCACATGAACTGTGGGTCAATACTTGGGCTATTATAATGCTTAGACTATCACCATGGAATTCTTCTCTAGGCTAAAGGGTGACCCAAGGCAGGGTCTCATGGTCACAACTAGCCTTGATAGATACCACTATAATGGATTGTTCCTGCTTTAGCTGATTTGATTGCATAGGAATAATCCTGACTCAGTGGACAATATTGTGCCAGTGAACCTGTCTGCCAAATCCACCATCACACACACAGGGAGAGGGACAGGAAGAATTCCCTACCTAAGAACTCAGTCTGGATTAGACTTTGAAAGAATGCTTGCGACCTGCCTGGGGGAAGTCCTGAGTCTGAGTTAGCTTCAGTATTTCAGTGGAAGGATCAGAGGAGTTACCGGGGTGTGAGCACTCAGACGCTGGCAAAGGAGCTGCTTGGGAATCACATATGCAATGTCTCATTGGAATATTTAATCTGTGCTCCCATTGGGCATCTTATAGGTTTAAGTTTCTGTATGTTTCTTGATTTAGTAATCTGGGGCTATTTTATGTTTTTAATGATTATGCTTTTAATGACTGTATGTTTTTAATGATGTGTTTATTAGGTTGTTACTTTTGTGTATTCTGCCATTGGCTCTGATTTCACAGGTGGCTAGATTCTCTCTGTCTCAGCTCCTTATCTAGCTTCTTCACCTCAAACCCCCGAAACAAGATTATTAACATATCTCTTTATTCTTTTTCCAAACACATAAGCTTCTCCTCCCAAGTCTTTAAATTCCCCATACTTAGCTCCCTCACAGCCATTCCTACCCTCTCTAGCATTAACACAGGATTGTCCGAATCATAAGCCTTTGGCTCTCCTGTGTCTTCTTAGGCAGCCTATGGTCCCCCCATCAGCAGGTTCTGACAGCCACGTGCTTTCCTCGATCACAGAGTGAACCTCTTTCTGCCATATCTTGCCCTTGAGCCCACAGATGTCTTCCGGTGGTTCAACACGAACCCTTCAACTCGACTCAAAGCATCACAGTAGAATCAGCCTCTGCATCAACCCGCATCTGCCTCTATTCCTCCTTCAAGTCTCCCTAGGGTCTAGCACTCCTCACCCAGCCAACTCCCATTCTCAACCCACCCCACCGCCTCATCACAGAACAATCACGAGCACTGAACTGTTACTGTGTGCACAGAGGGTAGACAAAGGGGGCAACCCTAACTGTAAGAACCACCGTATAGAAGTGTTGTATGATTAGCTGGGAGTGTGGCACATGCCTGTAATCCCAGCACTCAGGAGGCTGAGGCAGGAGGATCGCCATGAGTTCAAGGCCAGTCTGGGCTACACAGTGAATTCAGGGCTGGCCTGAACTACAAATGAGACCCTGTCAAAAAAAAAAAAAAAGAAGAAGAAAGAAAGAAAGAAAAGAAAAAAGGGTTGTATGAATGCTGTTATAATTGGAAGTAATTATTTTGGCCAAACATGGGGGGGGAGTCCAAATCACTTGAAATACATAATAGAAGGGATAAATACTAGTGCTGGACGTACAAAGCTGAAAATTATTTACAGGGAGGCAACATTCAACTAAAAATCTCCATATAAACTAGAAATTCACTTCTCTAGTCCTCAACTTATAGAATCCTCCCCCCAAAAACAAGGGGAAAATATTCACAGGAGTGGGGGGAAATAAGAAAACAGAAGATCCTTGAATTTTCCCAACACTCCCAAAGCAGATCATGGGGTCACAAAGGGAAAAGAAAACAAATACTGAATAGCAGAAATCTATGAAAAGTTCATAGAAAGGATGAAAAAATAGATGAGTTCAAATAGGAAATGAATCAGAAGTTCCCAGCAACCTCACTCAATACATCCATAGTGAATTTGGGGGAAATACATAAAAAACAAAAACAAAAACAAAAACACTGGATGAACTAACCAAAATAGTTTAAAATTTGAATGACAGATTCAACAAGGATATGGAATCCTCAAAAAGATGTCAGACAGAAATACTCAAAATAAAAAACTGTACAGAATACATAAATTGCAGAAATGACCAATACGAAGACAGTGTCAGATTTTTATTTTATTTATTTATTTTTTTTGCAGTACCGGGGATCAAACTCAGGACCTTGTGCTTGCAAGGCAGGTGTGGTCCCACTGAGCTAAATCCCTGGCCTCAGTGTCAGATATTAAAGACGAAATAGTGAATTATGATGAAGAGTTCAAATAAGTCAAAAAGAAGATAAGAGAACAACAGATTATTATCATTAACATACTCCTAGACAACCAATGAGTCACAAAAGAAAATCAAATAAGAAATTTTAAATGTTCTGAAAGTTAATGACAATGATACAACTTACTGAACCCTATGGGACACTATGAAGGCAGCTGTAAGAGGAAAATTCATCAAAATCAATGCTCACTTAGGAAAAAAAGAGTCCTGCTTTTTTTAGTTGGTAGATTCTTTATTACTATGACAGTCTCATTGCTTGTTATTGGGTTATTATGGCTGAATTCTATAAAAGCTTTAAGGATGTTATATCACCAGTGCTCCTCAAGCTCTTCAAAGAAATTGGAAGAGATGGTATGCTCCAAAATTCCTTTATGGAAACCAGTATCACCCTGACTAAAACCAGGAAAAGACTGAACTAAGAAAGAAAACTAAAGGCCAATCTCCTTAGTGCACATAGATGTAAAAATTCTCAACAAGATACTAGCAAATATAATGCAGCACATTATCAAAAAAGATTATATATCATGATCAAGTAGGTTCTGTCCCAAAGATGCAAGGATGGTTCAACATACATGAATCAACAAATGTACTACATCACATTAACAAAAGCAAGGTAAAAAACCATATGATCATATCAATAGATGCAGAAAAGGTGTTGACAAAATCTAATGCCCCTTCATAATAAAAACTCAGAAGAAAACAGATATACATGGATAAGGACCATGCCTGTATATGATAAAAGCTATTTATGACAAACCAATAGCCAGCATCATACTAAATGGGGGGAAACTAAACATTCCTCTAAAATCATGTACAAGACAAGAATGTCCACTACCACCTCTTCTATTCAACATAGGACTTGAAACATTAGCCAGAGAAATTAGGCAAGAGAAAGAAACAAAAGGGATACAACTGGTCATGAGCCAAATTAAACTTCCCTATAAAGGGCAACATTGAACCTAACTATTGAATTTGATTAGGTTTATGCTCAACTTGGTTTGCAACCAGAGTCATGGAAAGAATTAAATCAGTGAACCAAGGTACCACTGTATAGGAAAGGAAGATCTCAAATTATCATTATTTTCAGATGACATAATACATAGAAGACCCAAAGAACTCCACCAAAAAACTCTTATAATTAACCTCTTTCCAGTCCAATTAAGTACAGAATGACCAAAAATTGAGTTTTTTCATTAATTTTTATCAGACAATATAATAGGAAATAAAAATGACAGTTTTGTCAAATTTAATCAATTTTTCTGTGTATGGTATATCTTAAAATATTCAATACACAATGCAATATTACAACCTGTACAGTAGTATCTACTCTCTTTCAAAATTCTTTTTGCATCATCTTTCTTTGAACAGCACACTTTACACTGTCGTGTTGGCCTTTCCTTTCTGTGGGTTGTGTAATTTCAATAAAATGTCTGCCCACTAAATGTAATGGTAAAGACATCAGTGATGGACATTCTGGTTGGCATTTCACTATCCTGTATTTTTCAATTATTTGGTCTATTAGACCTAATTCAAATTTGAATGACTTTTGAACTCTTGTTTTGAATAAATAACAAACAAGTTACATGTTGTTTGGTCTAGAAGGTGCACAAATATTTTATAATAATATTTTTTCCTGTTTCATTACAGTATAGCTTGTTAGATATTGGTCAACTCTGCCAACACCACCCATAGAATTATTTTAAACATTGAGACTACTTTTGGAATATTTTTAGTTTTGGAATGTTTGTTTTAGTTTTGTTTCTTCTTTCAAGTTCTATCATTCCTATATTATGAGTAGTTGATGATAAGGACATGTCTTTTTTGTCTTTCCATTTTATAGCACAGACTTTTCCTGTATGATGAGCTAACATTTCTCCCTTTTCCAGTTTTTTCTGTTGTAGATGTTTTGGCACTTCCTTCCTATTCAGTCTTAGGGTTCCAAATGTGTCTGTTTTGTATTTTAAAAGAATATCACTGAGTTCTGTAGAAGTATAAAAATTGTATCTAATGTACTTATGATAAAGTTTTTATAGTCTACACCCATACCACTCCGAATGCACCCGATCTCATCTGATAGAAACTGCAAACATGTACTACTAACATTTTTAAATAAGAATTGGAAAAAAAATAAAGAAGGATTTTAAAAAGATAAGTAGCCAGAAAAGTCTGTTGTTGCTCAGAGGCACCCGGGGTCACCACATGCTCCTCTCAGTGGTTGAATGCACAGTCCTCACAGTCTTCATTTTCCCCACTGTATCTTAGGAATATTTTTTATTCCAGGTTGTGCGAGACTTAAAAGAGACTGGAAACTTCTGACTTTAAAAACGTTGAATGGGAGTCAGAGTCAGACCAAGACTTTCCTTCTAACCTGGGGGCTGAAGCCAGGGCCTTGTCCTGATAGGCAGGCGCTATGCCACTGAGCCACAGCTCAGCCAACGCCCAGCTTCCTTGCTCTTCTGGCTCCTCCTCGGTGGTCTCCAAGCAGCCTCCCATCCTCATCAGCCCTGCTTGTATCCCTTGGAGAATTCCTATTCTTCTTTTCCAGCTTCGTAGAGGACAGCACTATACTTATATTTAAGGTTTCTTCCGAGAGAAAGGGAGTAAGCGAATAAAATCAGTGATCCATACATGTGTTAGTTCATGTCAGTCTCCCTCATTGCTGAGTTAGTGGGATCCCCACTCCTGGGGCAGACAAGTAGGAACCGAAGACCCTAGCCAAGAGTCCACCCTCCAAATTCTGCAAATGCTCCAAATATTATCACCAGAGGGTTCTGTGATTAGCAGAGTGATCTTAGATTTAAACTGTTTTAATTGGAAAAACAAGTCCTTTTCAAGACGTATGCTTGTCTGCAATGATCAGGCATGCACCGTTATCCCACAAGGAAACCGGCCCAGGGCTGAGTAGTATCACAGTCACAGGACTCCATGCAGCCCAGGACTTGGTCCCTCAGCAGGCATAGACTGTGCTGCCCAATCCAACGAGAGACCCGGGGCTCCTCCCAGAACACATGAGAGGACAAACAGCAGGAGCTGCACCAAGCCTAGAAAAAAGCAGATGTTTTCTTTCAAAAGTCTATACATGTTAGAAGAGTTGTGTCTGAAACCAGCTTCTGTTTTTGCCTTTTTCAGTTACATTTTGCTTTGGAAGAAACGACCCAAAAAACTTAATACCTTCGAGCAACACTTTGCTAATTTTCACAGTTCAGGTTGATTGGCAATCTGGGTTCATGCCAGATTCAGGGCCACCATGAGGGTACGGGGAGTGAGGTATTGTCCTGGGTACAAAATTGAATGAGGCACCAGCAACTCCAGAATCAAAATACATACTATTTGATGCAATATTTTAAACAACAAAAATGAATGCAAAAAAGTCTCGGATGAACACAGCAGGAAAGTCCCAGGTAAAGGCTGATCCAACAGGACCAAGACTATGGTGAGCAGAGGGAGGTAGTGCTGTGGGGGTTCAGGGGGATCCTGGCTTTCTTTAAAATGCTGTGCTCATCATAGGTTCTTAAATAGCTTATATTTTTATAAGTTTTAGGTTCACAACAATATTGAGTGAAAAGCACAGAGTCCAGATACGCCCCCTGTCCTCCCTGGAATCCTCGTAGTCTTCCCTCCATCAACACCCTGACTCAAAGTGGTGCATTTGTCACAACCAGTGACTCCACACCGCCACAGGATGATCGCCGCAAAGCCATTGTTCACACTGGCAATCGTTCCTGGTGTTGTGTATCAAATAGGCTTGGGCAGATGTATAAAGGCATGTATCCACCATTGTACTATCAGTATTTTACAGTCCTAAAAGTCCTCTACATTCTGCCTGTTCATCCCTCCCTCTTCTACTAACCACTGGTAACCACTGACCTTTTTTACTGTCTTGAGTTTTATGTTTTCCAGAGGGTCAAAAGTTAAAAACCTGCAATAAGCAGCCTTTTCAAATTGGCTTCTTTTACTTAGTAATATGCATTTAAATTTCTTTTATGTTTTTATGGCTTGATAGCTTATTTACGTTTAGTGCTTAGTAAGATTCCTTTGGATGAACCACAATCTATTTACCGACAGAATATGAGTGTATGTGTAAGGTCAGGAACATTGCAGGGCATGGGGGTCATTATGAGGACCTGGCTTCTGCAGTTGTATGGACTGAGATGTCTGAAGACCCTGTGGTTAGCAAGCTGCAACTCGGGCTGGAAAGTTGATGGCACTATTTCAGTCCAAAAGCAACACCCCGAGTATCAGAAGAGCCCACGGTGTAAATCCCAGCCTCACTCTGCGTCCAAAGGCAGGAAAAGACTAACATTCCAACCTAAAGGACAGAACAAATTCTCGCTTGTAATCATTTTGCTCAACTCAGGTCTTCAATGGATAGGATGAAGTTGATCCACATTAGGGAGAGTGCTCAGCTTTTCTCAGTCTACCAAACCAAATGTTAACCTCATCCAGAAAAAATCTGGGCATAATCAGAAAAACATCGAATCAAATACTGGGCACTTCCAGGCCCAATCAAATTGACACAGAATTATTAGCCATGAAATCCACTCATCTACTGTAGGACATTTTTGTTGTTTCTAGGTTTTGACAATTATGAGTGAAGCTGCTATACATATCCATTGCAGGTTTTGTGTAGACACAAATTCTCAACCCACCTGAGTGAACATCAATAGCATTGCTGCTGCAGCACACAGTAAGAGTATGGTTAGATTTGTAGGCAGCCACCAAACGGTCTCCCAAAGTGGTCATGGCATGTTCCATCCTACCAGCGATGAGTGGAAGCCTGGTTGTTCCATATCATTGTGTAGTTTTTGCATTAGCTTTGATATTTTAAATACTGCTCCAAACTTAGCTCCTTCAGGGCAGAAACTATTTTCTTTAAAGAACTATGGCAAGAAAAATATTTAGTAAAATGCCTGATATATATAAGCTCAATCAATGTTAATCACAGAATTATTGTCACGTTACTCAGATGGCATCTACCGGTTAATTTCACATAGCATTTGTTGAAGTAAAAGTTTTTTAGATTATTGAAGTACAGGTGCTCCTAGACTTAAATGACATTATATCCCCTGCAGCCCATCATAAGTTGCTGAAAATGTGCTGAATACATCTAACCTACCGAACACCAGAGCTAGGCCTAGCCTACCTTAAATGTACTCTGACACTTCCATTAGCCCATAGTTGGGGAAAGTCATCTAACACAAAACCTGTCTTATAATAAAGTGCTGACTATCTCATGCACACACAAAGGCAGTTTGTAGACATGATGGGATAAGAAACCAAAACACACAACATCCCTAAAACACTGGCACACGGCACACTGGAGAGGGTCAGTTGTTTACCCTTGAGATTGCCCAGCTGATGGAGAACTGTGGCTTGCTGCCACTGCCCGGCTTCAAAAGAGAACATTGTGCTGCATAGCACTAACCTAGGAAAAAATAACAATTGAAGTACCCTTTCTATCAATCGCATATTGCTTTCACAATCATCACAAAGTTTAAAAGCCATATTGAAGCATGCATGGTAGCTGCAAACCGCCTAACTTTCTCATCTCTCACCTACTCTGAAAGCACACTGCTGTTGTTTCATCAGGCTCAGCCAATCTGTCAGTGGGGACCCTGTTCCTATCCTGTATTTACCTCCAACCCTGCAAAGGTGGCATCCAGAAAAGTCAAGTCTTAGTCGAGGTGGTGGTACACACCTGTAATTCCAGCATTCTGGGAAGCTGAAGCAGGAGGATCACACATTTGAGCCCAACTTGGGCAACTTAGCAACTTAATGAAAACCTGTCTGAAAATTTAAAAAAAATTTTTTTTGGAAAGGGATGGAAGCTGAGTGAAAAGGACCTGGGTTCAATCACCAGTGTCCCCTCCTCTCAAAGAGTCAAGTCTCGTGTTTTTGATAGCAAACGCTTCCACTGGATCCTGGATAGAGAAAAGAAAAAATTTTCTATTCAGGCTGGAAAAAGGCCAGTTTTCTTTGCCTTTCTGTGATGGCGGGTGATGAGGATTTGCATTTGCTGAGATTCTATTTAAAATAACATTATGACTCAATAAAAACAGTGCCAGGCAGCTTCTCTTTCACACGACTATAAGTCACTGTGGTTGTTTTCTATTTAAAGTTCAGAAAAATAAAGTATAATTCAGTACTGACTTTAGAGTTTGTGCCAATGTTTTTATCAGCTCTAGTTTTATTTAAAAAGATCATCATTTATTTCTTCTGTAATTTTCCTCAAATTTTTACAATCCTTGAAATGTTGATCTGAATGACTTAAAAGATTTCATGTGCTGGCAAATCACAGAATTGTAATTCTCAACACTGAAATAACCATATACCAGAGTAGCTCACAATGCAGACAGTGATGACGATCAAAGCTCAGGAGACAGCCAGTGGAAAGGCTGGGAGAAACATTCCCCATTCTAATAGGACAGTCACTGGTATTTTTGTGGCTGTGCCAAAAAGCTATTCCAGAAATTCTCACAATTTCGCAAGGCAAGCCACTTAATAACCTGCTTTTGAACAACTGTCAACTGCTGACATAAGGAACCACATTTACTACATACAATGAAATCTCTGTTCAAATCAAATCAAAGGCCTCTTTACACACATTTCAGCGTCTCCCAACCTAACTCGAAGAAATCCTATGTGCACCGGGGGGCTTGAGCCAGGCCCAGGTGGATTGCCTGGCTCATTTCTTGGTCAATCTGAGGAAAGCAAGATGACAGGGAAAAGGGGAAGTAGTGTTTCCTACCATTTAGCTTGTCGTATTAGCTAAATGGTGATTTCTCTTAATGTCTTTCTGTACTCAGAAAGGGGAGGAGAGGCCAGCATCAAATCCGTCTCAGCATTTTCCTCGTGTGAGTCATTTGGTCAGCTGTCTCTTCATCATCTTGCCCTTGGGAACCCCGTGAGTTTGGCAGGCGCAAAAGCTTGCTCAGCTCTTGGTGCTCGAAGGGACACAGCTGACCTCAAGATAGTGTGGCCATGCACGGAGCTCCTCACACCTAGGCATCCCATTAGATTCATCACACAGGCAAGCCTGGTGCTAAAGCATCAGAGTTCATATATTTTGTCCACTATTAATAGATAGCAATTGATATTTACTAAATGCAAATCATTCATTGTGGCTTAAAATGTCAACAGTGAACCTTTAACAGATTTAATTTACATGATTTAAATCTAGGATGTAGTATTAATAGAAGAGCTCAGAGAAGAGAGCATGCTTAATTGTATCTTTATTTTAACAAATGACAACTGGCAAGACTAAAATTTATGAGTGATCCACATATCTCTATAGCAAATTTGAGGATGAAACCCCCTTAAAACCCTCAGACCTTTTTGTAAAATCTGATAAACAATGTTGGATAAAAAATGATTTCCAACTATTCCATTCTGAGAGCCCTTTAAAAGTCAAACATCTACAATGGAAATAAGTTAGTAAACAATGTGATCAAATTTGGGGGGACAAAAAGATTAAAAAATAACACCACTACTGGTATTTAGCCCCTATGTACTGAAGGTCCACATCTTCCAAATCTGGAAACTTGATATAATAGTAAGTTACTGTTCAGAGTGGACGGTTACCATGCTGCTAAGTATTAGTACAAAAATGATGAAGGTAAACACAAGAAAAGGAGTATTGCATATTAGTAAAGTAGGTATCATAGAAAGCAGTAAAAAATCACCTGGCCATCAGAAATTGCACTCCCTTTGATAAAACATTAGGAAAAAGATCTTGGCTAGGTGCGTTCCATTTTATTCACTCTTCAAGCCCAGTGGTATGTCATGGCTTGTACAAATTGGCATTTGCAGATATCAAAAGGACACCTGGCACCTAGACAGACACGTGAGTTTGCTGTCAGCTGCTGGCTGTCAGTGGCCTTTCTCATCCTGTCTCCATGGAAATTGACATTAGATAGGTGGGGGAAGGGGGAATTATGGGTCATGTTATCTCATTATTTCAAATAAAATGTTGGAACCCTTTTCCTTCTTTGCACCCATCTGAAACCTGTTTCCCTGGCAACAGGATCAGGGATGAAGCCTCCAGGAGCTGAGAGCAAGAACTCTTTGCTGGCCCAGAAGAGGGCTACCACTCCTTCAATCAGCCAAAAGGTGCAAGAAAGAATTAGAAGTGGCCCGAGACTTCCTAAGAAGGCTTAAAAATACAAGGTTTTATTTCAGAATCTAGTTATTCAAGTAAAGCAAATATCCAGGTAGTGAGGTCTCCGCAGACCCTAAAAACCGCCATTAGATGGATAACTACCTAATCCCACCAGGGCCACACAACGCCTCTTGCCACAGCTCAGACCACCTGCTGGTGTATTTTCTTATGCATCATGCTCACTTTTCTTAGGGGAGAAAAAGAAAGAAGGAAATTCCAGACAAGGGCTCATTAGGTCATTTTTTCCCATAGATCATCGTTTTTTCATACTGAGTGATTTGCTTTCCAAGGGACTATAGCTGTTTTTAAAAGGATTTCACTGCAGAGGGTATGTTAAATGGAGAATGTGGTGGCACTGAAATGGCTGTCTACTAAAAAAAATAATAATATACAAGAAACCATAGGGGAAAGGAAAAAGTGGCCATTAAACTAAACTATTAAGAATGGCTACACTTTCCATTCCAAATGTGAAGTTATGTATCAGGGCTATTACAACTGCAGAGGGCTGTGCCGTGGATTCAGTAGAGTGGCCACGTAAATTGAAAAGCAAACTAATATCTCTTCAAGCTCTGGAAACCACAGGAGGAATTTGCTCCCAAGTGGAAAACTCGAATCACTCACCTGAAGAACAGGAGTTTTCTTTGTCTTTCTCATCAACTGTCTTTTATGCAGAGCAGGATATGGGTTGCTTCATACAGTATCAGAAAACTAAGGGGATATAGGCTTGGGCAGGGACCTAGCTCTGGAGCTGATTATCTGTATTTTGGGAAGGGAACCATTCATTCCCTTCTTTAATAGTGCCATATAAAACATTCTCTATAAAAGGTTATACCTGAAATGCTTGATCAAAATGAAACTCTGGATTGAGATGCTTGTATTAGGTGGAGGAAACGTATTTTACTTATGTGAAAATAAGAAAATCAACCACAGATATGAAAAATAACCTTATAATAATACACTCGCATCTCTGATCTGGCAGTATCTATTCTTTTTTTTTTTGGTACTGGGGATTGAACTTGGGACCTTGCGCTTGTGAAGCCAGCACCGGAACCACTGAGCTAAATCCCCGGCCTGCAATCTCTGTTCTTGAAAAAGTTCTATATGTGAAGATGCTTAACATAGTATCACTTATTAAAGTTAAAATGTGGTAAAAATAACCAGGCAACATCACACCACTGTCTAACAAACGATGATGTGTCATTTAATGGGGTCAACAAGAAGACCTGAAGACAGCAGAAATGGGAGATAAGGGTATATGATAACTAACGAGAAGGGCAGAATACAAAATAGAATGTATGTTGTGCCTACATATGTATGTTTGTGGAAATAAGGAAACAGAAATATTAGGATGAAAAAGGTTTTCTTTTTAAAATGTTTTGTAGCCTCATCCTTCAGTCATCTATAACACAAGGCAGTAATTCAATTTTTGGACCCACCCTGCTTTTGCAAATGGTTTTGACTGTTGACTGTTGCCAACTGCATCTATTTCAGAGCATAAAGTAACACTGGGTCATTCCACAGGTTACCTCTCTAACCAGACCTAGACTTCCAGAGCCAAGGGATGCTCAGCCCAGAGTGG
This sequence comes from Heterocephalus glaber, assembly GCF_000247695.1. Next base: position 9,278,459 of record NW_004624811.1, read on the forward strand.
ACAAATCAGTCGTCAACAGACCACACAAGGCCTGAATCATGTGTGTGGCTCCCTAGTCTGGACACGCTGCAAGGCACTGCAGGGTCCTAAGGAAGGTAGCTGTGAATTCGGCTATTTCTAGGAAAAGACAGCAGTCTACAGGTCCTGGAGACTGGAGTGGAGCCTGCCCTCTCTGCAACCACCCAGGCCACTGAACAGACTGAGCAAGAGTCACTAACAGCACCAGTCCCATGATGTCCACGCTTGAGCTAACAGAGACGGCAGGGGTAGGTCCAGGGGTCACCCAACCTGGGCCTAACTGGAAACTGCTCAAAGAAATGCACATTAAATTCTCAAAATGCAGTGTCCCGTTTAACACCTTCCACAGCCCTGCGAGGCGGGCCGCGTCTCCACTTGTGCAGCCGAGGAAGCTCCTGCAAGGGGCTAAGGAGGTGCCCGGTCCACTCTGAGGCACCCCATGTGTGTCACTCCCGGGACCTGGCCCAGGCTGGCCCTGGCTCCACACACAGGCTCTTCTAACACACCAGTGCCACTGGGCAGCTTCCACCGCAAGTGAGCGCACTGCTCACCCAGCTACAGAGCTTTATTCTGATAGCACAGAGCAGTCCAGGTCCTAACCATCACATGTTAAGAAGGCTTACTCTCACTGCGGTTTCTAAATACTATAGTTCAGGTCGAAGATCACAAGGGCCCATGTGTCAAAGGCTTGGTTCCCAGCCAGGCACTACTGGGAGATGGAAGAAACTAAGAGGTGGGGCTGAGGAGTCTGCCGGTCACTGGGGGCATGTTCTTGAGTGACAGAATAGGACCTGCCCTCCAGGGCCTCCAGGGCCTCCTGCCAGTGTGCTACATATGCATGTGTGCACACAGACATATACACACATACAAACACATACACACCCAAAGCCCTAAAAGCAGTAGGTGTGTCAGATCATCAACTCCATAACTATGAGCTGAAATAACCCTTTCCTCGTGTTACAGTAACAGAAAGTACATTAAATTACTCCTCTGAGGCAAGTAAAAGATAATCGTGGAAAATCTGTAACATATTAATTTTGAAAATAATAGGTTCTTAATACTTTAAATAGAATGCAATTGATACAACAGAAATGTGTGGAGAAAATCAGACATTCAGGTTAATTGCCTAAACTATAAAGTCTACGAAAGTTGGGTGTCACGCTACATGCCTGTAATCCCAGCACTCAGGGAGGCTGAGGCAGAAGGATCACAAGTTACAAGCATAGCCTGGGCAACTGAGACACTGTCTTGAAGTGAAAGTATTTAAGGAGGCCTGGGGTTGTAGCTAAGGGTAAAGGCCCTGGATTCAACTGCCAGTACCCCACATCTCCCCCCAAAAGAGGTCTATGAAAACATTTCCAGGAACCTTAGGACAAACACCTACTGTTCTTACAGATGGGGACAGTGAATGCGCTGACTTCTTCAAGATCCTTTAAAAGAATAAATCTCATGCAAATGAAAACGCTGATTCCACCTCACTCCAGAAAGAATGGCTGCTATCATGAAATCAACCAACAACAAATGCTGGCGGGGCTGTGGGGAAAGAGGAACCCTGCTCCACTGCTGGTGGGAGTGTAGACTGGTGCAAGCACTGTGGAAATCAGTATGGAGATACCTCAAAGAACTAGGGCTAGAGGTCCCATTTGAACCAGCTATTCCCCTGCTGGGGATCTTCCTCAAAGAATTAAAAAGAATCATACCACAGTGATATGTGTGCACCCATGTTCATAGCAGCACAGTTTATAATAGCTAAAACTTGGAAACAGCCCAAATGCCCATCAACTGGAGACTGGATCAAGAAAATGTGGTTTTTTAATAAAATGGAGTACTACTCAGCCATAAAAAATGAGAAATTTGAAACATTTATAGCTAAATGGATGCACATTGAGGCGATACTCTTAAGTGAAATAAATAGGACACACATGTATAAATACCGAATAGTTTCTCTGGTGTGAGAAACTCAAAGTGTAAATAAGGACTAAAACGTATAACAGATAATGTGAAATAGGAAGAAAAGGGGCAAAGGGGAAAGGGAAGTGGGAGGGGTAGGGGAAAGGAAAGAAGGGAATGGAATTAATATGAGAAAATGGAAAAATGGAAACAAAATCTTTGTAAATAGGGAGGGATGGAGGGGTTGAAGGGAGGGCAGGGGGATGGGGAAAAGTAAGAACCAATGGAGATTATGTAAAGGTGCAAATTTCCAATGATGAATGTCATTATATTGTATACCTAAAATGTACCAATGATTAGAATGAATAATCGATAATGTAAAATAGGAAGAAAAGGTCCAAAGGGGTAGGGGTAGTGGGAGGGGCAGGGGAAAGGAAAGAAGGGAAAGGAAAAATGATGAGAAATGGAAACAAACTCTTTGTAAATAGGGAAGGGTGGAGGGGGTGAAGGGAGGGCTAGGAATGGGGAAAAAATAAGAACCAAGATGCAGCATGTAAAGGTACAAGACCCCAGTGATGAATGTAACTGTATTGTATACCTTAAACGTACCAATAAAAGAATTAAAAAAAAAAAAAAGAATAAATCTCAGCTGGAACAAAACAAAATGGGAAGAGGAAATATCATCTATTGTTATTAATAAACGTTTTAAAGAACACTAATGAGGTGGACCTGAGAGAAGCCACCATTGTCAGGATTTGCTGAGGAAGTACATCGGGCTTGACGTTTTCAGAAGACAATTGGTATTATATAGTATCAAGGTTTGGAACCATTTTATCTTTTGACACAGTAATTCCATGTCTTGGGGTTAACCCCAAGGACAGGAACAGAAATAGAGAGAAGTGGCACATAAACATTTTCTTTTTATCTCAATATTCAAAATAGCCTAGTTTTGAACCTAATAAATCTAATAAAGGAACAATGGGAAAATTATTATATACCCAACTTTGCAAATTGTGAATAAAGAAAAATAAAGCAAGCTTATAAAACTATGTGGAGAAACGGGTGTGGTGGCACACACCTGTAATCCCAGCACTAGGGAGGCTGAGGCAAGAGGATCACAGATGAAAGAGAGCAAGAGAGAAAAGAGAGAGAAAGGGAGGGAGGGAGCAAGAAACTATGTGAACAAAGATGTAGAGCAGAAAGAATGACTTCTAACTTTGGAGTCGGACCATCTGGGTTAAAATCTGACTACCAACAAGCAGCTCTGCCACCTCAAGCCAGTTACTTAATCTGTTTGCTTCAGTTTCCTCATCTGTTAAATGCAAACCCAGTAAGTACTTCATGAGGCTTTTGTGAAGGTTCATTGAGAAAATACAAGTGCGTAACTGCCCTTGGCATGTAGTGAACACTCGAATGTTAGCATTCAGTCAGTATCCGTATTATATCTGATGTGCCTGGCATAAAAATGACAGCACGCTTTCTAGGTAGACCAATGGGTTTTTATTTTCTTCCTTGGCCTTGCTATATTCTCTAAGTTGAAAACCAGGGGTATAGAACATATTTATGACTTTTTAAAAAAAGTTATCAATTAAAGCAAATAGGAATATTTTTCTTAACACATGGGTGCATCCAAAATTTACATGCAATTATGTGAGAAAGTATGGAAGCCCTTGCCTGGCATGGTGCCTGACTGGCACACAACAGCTCTTCCGATCACTTTTAAAGGACGGTGCTGCTGAAGGCCAGTCAATGTCAAACTGGTAATTCACATCCAAGGCTGATGAGTGTGGCTCACCCGTCTCTTCCTGTTGATTTTCCCAAGCAACCTCATGCCCCAGTTCTTCCCTGCCTGCCTCACCACAGTAATTCCACCCAAGTTATTCGCCCAGAGGCTGCCTTGCTGAGGCCACATTCTCAATTCAGTCTGCATGGCTGATGGAATCTAGTACGATCATCTTTAGAGTATAAACTCCGAAGCTGGCAGCTTGGCTGGGCATAATGGTGTATGCCTGAAATCCCAGCTGCTTGGGCAACTGAGGCAGGGGGATCATAAGTTCCAGGTTAGCCTGGGCAACTTTGTGAGATCTTGTCTCAAGGTAAAAAATAAAAAGGGTTAGAGAAGTATCTCAGTGGTAGAGTGCTTACCTAGCAGGCATGAGCCCCTGAGTTTGATCCCCAGTTCTGCAAAAAATAAAAACAAAGTCGCCAGCTTTGCTATTTTGTATTCAGTCAGTATTCCGATTTTCACACAACGATTTCTAACTTTTAACTCTGCATCACCACCCATTATACCCCAGTACTGTCCACTTCAGTAGTGTGTACATTCTTGAGGGCTCCACTACATTAGGTCATAGAATGTGTATCCCAAATCTTCAAAGATTTGCAGTGCTTTGGGAGAGGCCTAAGCAAAAAGCAATTTTTAAGAGTTCAATTTTGCTTTAGACCTATTATACATCAAGTCATTTTTGAAAATTAGGACTATCAGAAGAACAGATGTCACACAACCTCAAAGCAGTAAGCTTTGCATTTTAAACCTTAGCCACGAAGCCTAAAACGTGGAAGGGTTCCAGGCTTAGAACATGAACATACTCAAATACAGTTTATTAAATCAATAGATCCACTATAGAGGTTACTAGCAGTTCTCCCAGTGTGGTCCCAGACCAGCAGCCTCATGACTACCTGAGAATTTGTTTCAGAAATGCACATTCCCAGGCCCCACTTTGACCTACAGAATCAGAAACCCTAAGACTGGGGCCCAGAAATCTGAATGTTAAGTAGTCCTCCTGGTGTTTCTGATGCAGACTAAAGGTTGTCAACATCTCTAGAAACATGAACCCAAGTAAGAACAAAACATTTACAATGGACCCTTGACGTACGAACTCAATTCATTCTCGAGGTCGGGTTGTAACCCAAGTTGGTCAATTGAAGGCTCAGGTCCCTCCTCACCTTCAAAGTCTCTTTGCTGTGTACAGGCAGATCTCAGTGTCCTTAGAGAGACATTGGCCCAGGATTTCTCAATTAACTCCACACAAGAAAGGATGTTGTAATGTTCCTTCCAGGACTCTTAATGGTTAAATCTGTATCTGAGACCATCTGGAAGCATAAGCAGCCAGCATTCGGGCCAAGTAACTCAAAACTTTGTTTCTAAGTTAAAACTAAAACTCTGGTCATAACCCAAGTTGTTTGTATGTCAAGCTGGTCATAACTCAAGGGTCCACTGTAACTGTTTTTAAGTGCTAAGATAAAATATGTAGCCAAAGAAGCTTTGGCTATCTGTATAGTTATGTTCTTTGGGGCAGAAAATGACTCTAAACCAAGTTGCATATTGCTTGAAGAAGAAACTGTGGTGATCCTAGGATTTCCTTAGACATTATTGAGAAGTAACCAACCCTAACTAACCAAACTAGAGCAGAGTTTGAAACGGCATCATTCAAGCTCCTTCCTAGGACAGTGTCGAACCTTCTTGGTGGAATCAAATGATGTGCTGAAATTAAGACTCTATAATCTATTGGGCAGCATTGGGAAAGCTGTACCACACCAATAAATTCACAGTGCGATGTTCAATATAGCTATTTGAATGTTCTTCAGCTTTGGAGCCAGCTGCTGCTTGCCAGTCCTGATGTCTGAAAGAGTTAACCATCAAAAGTCCCAGCTCTTGGGCCGGGGATTTAGCTCAGTGGTTCCGGCGCCTGCCTCGCAAGTGCAAGGTCCTAAGTTCGATCCCCGGTTCCAAAAAAAAAAGCCCCACCTCTCAGGTGCCAAAAGATTATAATTTATGTCAAACAATGACCTGATCACCTCACAAATTACAGGAATTTAATAAATGTTAATTATTGTATGTATAAAATATTTTCCTCTTATAAGTGCTAGAAATATTTAGCTATAGAAAAATACTACAGAATTATTCTCATCGTGACTGTGATTGTATTTAGCGGTCTCCATAGAAGTGCTATAGGCTAGAAACTTACACACGAAGAATGAGACAGGACAAGGAGAGGCACATGCTCCCAAAGTCTCATGTACTCAGGGGAGGGCTTGTGGAGGGTGGTTAGATTATGGGGTCCTCCAGATGACTTGCTGCTAGGAGGTGGGCCATTGAGGGTGTGATCTAGGAGGGTCTATCTTTCTCCTCAGCTACTCCCTTCCTGGCTTTCACTTGCTGCTTCCTGGGGCCATGATGTGAGCAGCTTTTCTCCTAGGCAGGCCCTTCTTGCTTTGGAAGTAGCAACTACAGACCAAACATTGAGCCAAAATAAACTTCTTTAAATTGTGGGTGTTGGGTATTCTGTCCCAGCAATGAGGAAAAGTGACTGAGACTGGATGTCATGTAATGGTAGATGCTTGCCTAGCCCATGCCAGTCTCTGGGCTGATCTCCAGCCCAGGGGTGGGGGTGCTATGGTTAGAAAAGCCAGGATATGATTTGTTAATGAAAAGAATGAGAAAAAATATTTAAGTTATCTGAGAATACAAATGTATATATACACATGTAACACTGCATAGAAGTGATACTTAAGAAAACTACACATACTGTAAATATTTAAGTGAAACGAAGAGAAAATCTGGAAACTAGAAGGAAAACAATCACAGCCCACTCATGAAATATGAATGAATACAGCGGTCACAGTAAAACCAAACTTGGTTCTATGCATTTTGAGGCCATAGAGACACAGCTTCCTTGCCTTGAATAGGGTTGATTACAACCATTTCCTGGTATTTTATAGGTGAATTTGCCTAGCACGGTTCTTAGCACATAAAAGTGAGCCACGTGTAGGTGGCGGAGCATTGCTGAGCTCTGCCTTGTAACCCCTGTTCAAGCCAAGGGGTAGCTATACAAACATATGGCTTGCCGGGTCTCAACAATCCCATGCTACCCATCTCCTGGAGAGGTGGGTGGGGACTTTAAGGTCACAGTTTAGGAAGAAACCCCTCTCCCTCAGGCCATCTCCCTCTGTCAGACAGCTGCACTCACAATGCTGCGCACAGCCATTTCTGATCCTCAAGATCATGACAGGACAGGAAGGCACAATTTTTATCATTTTCATTAGAAGTAGGAAATTCTCAATCATCTGGACACTTTCCCAAGATTCCAGACCAACCCCACCCCACCCCAGCAATGGGGTATGTGCTGCAACACCTCTTACAGAACTCTTCCCCCAAACCGGTCTCACCCCTGAAGTCAGGGCTGGAGTCGGGCTCTGCAAAGCACTTGCCCAGAATAGAAAGGAGGACTATTTCTTTAACTCAGAATTCTTTGAAATGAGTTTCCCCTTCTCTATGAGCTCCTGGCTGTACAAGGAGCCAGTCTCCCTCTTGGCCGGATGTGCCACATGACTTTGCCTCTGCCAACAGACTGGCAAGCGGGTGACCTGCTCTTCCCCACTGGTGGCTGGAGGAAATGGGCAAGAAGAGCAACCTTGGAAATTTACAGGGCCACACTGCTGGCCTGGGTCCCCGGGTCTTAGGTGGGACAGAAGCAAACCCTACTGATTTAAGCTACTGATCTTTGAACCTCTGTCACAGCAACTGAATCTCTAACCTACTACTGGAGAAAACAAGGAAGGAAGGGAAGCAGAGAGAATGGAAAAGGTAAACACATTAGTAAGCCACCAGAGCCTACTTCATTATACTAGGAAGGAAGGAGAGAGAAGTCAGCTTTAGTACTTAGTGGTTGCCATTCTCTTAGTGAAAATATTTAACAAATTCTGTATATAAACAAGTATTTTTTGGCAAAAAGTAAACAAAGCAATATTCTTAAAAATATAAAAACAAGAAAGTCTTGATGAAAAACAAAAAATATTAAGACAAACTGCCAAAAACTTGCTGTCTGGTAAGGAAACAAGAACATTAAAAATCCTTAGGTGTTATTTTTAAATAGCTAGGGGAAAAAGGCTTTAAATTATGAAGCAAGTTCTTTTCTAAAATGTAACAGTAAATAACAGGTGTACAAGGGATGTAGCCCTTGCAGGAAGAAACATGCTTGTTAACCTAAAAGCCCAGGGTTATAGATTCCATCTAACCAAATTAGTAAAAGCTTGTCCACGAAGATAAAGACCAAAGACAGATGACAGGTCGTGATGGCTGGAGCTGCTCGGACAGCCCTAATGAGGAGAGCAGGGCTGAGGGCTGGGCTGGCTGGACTATCTGAGTTAACATAATGGATTATGGGAGCACTAATGAAGACAAAACCAGCTCACTTTCACCTTTCTTTTACAAGGCAATGAACTCTCCAGCTTTCTGGACATCATAAATTATAACACCAATAAAACCAAAAGTCACCTATATTTCTTGAAATGCAAAGGTTGGAAGAGAATATAGACTTGAAAAGACTGGGCTTTCCTAGAGAAAAGAGATCCTGCCTCCTGACACATCACCAGGAAAAAGGAAAGCTTTAATTTGTGACCTGAATCACGAGAGTTTCATAACAAAGAATGAGTCTTAAAATAAATTTAGCTTCCTAGATTAAACTGTCATTAATATATCTCCAGTTACTTCCATTTTGTAGTCTTGAGTTTCTGGTAACTCAGAAGTGCTTGCTAGGTTGATTTTTTTTTTCTTTCTTTCTTTTTGTTTTCTGACACAGGGTCTGGCTCTGTAGTCCATGCTGGCCTCACTATGTAGCTCAGGCTGGCCTGGAACTTGTGGTGATCCTCCTGCCTCAGTTTCCTGAGTGCTGGAATTTCAGGCAGGCACAACCAAACCCAGCAGGTTCATGTTCCAATGTAGCATAAGTCCACAGCCAAATTTATTTATAAAATAACAAGTGCTTTTTAAAACTCTCTGAACACATGCACAGACTTTGCTTATACAACCTTCATCGATGATCCCAAAGCTGTGATATAAACAGTAAAGGAAAAGGAGAACAAAAGAGAACTACTTATTGGTACTAAACCCTTTACTGTAATAAACCAAATATATTTACAATTTATACAAATGTTTAACCTTCAACAAAAATACAAAAAAACATTTCACAAGATGCAGAATCAGGAAACAGGTTCATCAGAGATACCACTGCTCTACAAGGATGGAATTTGAGGTGAACTGGACAGAACAGAGAGCCTCACACCATCAAGGCGCGAGCAACAGGCCGGAGGGAAGGGCAGGCATGGCTCGAGTGAGCAGGTCCACTCCTCAGTCCCATGCCCTTGGCCCCTGGTCCATGCGGTCTCAGCTACTTCTGGTCTAGGTAGGCAGACAGGTGACTTTCTGTTGGCAGACTCATTGCCTCCTCTTTGTAGACATGGGGTAGTATTGTGTTCAGGTTTGGAAACAGGTATTTTGTTTTGTATGTATTTTTTTTTTCATTTAAAGTTACAACTTCTCTATTTCTACAAATTCAAAACATTTGGCCCAATTCAACTATAAATGTTAAACCCTGTTATGTTTTCAGTAGATGACTTCATAGACTGTGGCCTTCTTGTCACCCGAGCCAGTGACAATGTACTTGTCATCCACAGAGATGTCACAGCTCAGCACAGAGGAGGACTCTTTGGACTGGAAGAGAAGAGAATAGGCATGTGTTTAAGGCAGAGCCAGGACACCAGGGCCCTGCTCCCTCCGGCACACCTACGCTCTGGTTTCAGAGGTGACAAGGCCACCACACTGCCATACTGACCTGGAAGATACTGGCTCCGTAGGGGGTCCGCCAAGCATTGAGGAGGTTGTCTTTTCCAGTACTCACAAACCACTTACCTAGAATGAGCACAGCATACACAGCTTTAGCAACACTGAAATTCCTTCTACATTAGCAACTTGGTCTCAATCAAACAGCATTTGTAATGCATAAACCATCTTGCCTAAGTAGTTAGTCTACACCCTAAGAGGAGGTTTTAAGTCTGGGCTCCCCAGTGAATGAATTATCTATGTGATCTTGAGTAGAATCCAAGGAGTATCAGCCTCACTGGTCACTGGACAGATGACCTGCAGCATCACCCAACATATGATGGTCCCTCAGACACTGAATCAATAAAGCTCTCAGTCTCCTAATAATGAAGTAGAAGAATTAAATGTTGGCCTACATGAAATGCCAGTCATGTTCTGTGACATGCAGAATGTGCTCCGTAAGTGTACCTACCCATCCAACTGCCCACTCAGTGAAACAACAGATGGCCACCTAAACACACAAGAACAGCTCCCATAGAACTTCAAGCCTTTTTGTCTTTACTGCAGGATGAAAGAGTCTGGATGTAGCTAAATATCCTCTTTCCTGACCCTGAGTCCCCCATCCTGGTCAATTCACAACGGCATCCACAGCTTCTGTCTCATTCTTCTAAAAATTCCCACCCAGCCCTCTTCAGAGTGGTAAAAACTACCCACACCCCACTGAAACAAGTATGTGTCCAAACCTTGCATTAGGCAATTTCATTGCCTGCTGACTCTTCTCAAATTAGCAAAACAGACTGAAACAGAAATCACTACACTCCAAGGGACACAGCAAAACAATAGAATTATTGCATCCAGCTGTTTGGAGAGTGACATTTTTTCCAGATATGATCTTTTAACCATATTTTTTTAGAAGTATTTTCCATTTAGGCCATCCAGGGCCTCCAGTTTCCTTGCAGTTGAACTCACCACAATAAGCAAATTTTAGGGACAGCACACAGCTCTCGTGGAGATGCAGCTGGTACTTGTCAGGCTTGTTCACATGCAGAACCTCCACGTTGCTGCTCTCCATGCCCACAGCCAGCCACTCCCCAGTCGGGCAGTAGCCCAGCGAGAAGATCTGTGAGAAACAGAGCAGGCTCATGAATTACTCTGCTCAATAAACTTGGGTGGGGGCAAGAACAAGGGAAGAAATCAGCCAAATCCAGACTGTGGAAAAGCACACAGGACAAGCGACCCAATTCAGATGAACCAAATGTCAAAACCCTTTGTGAGGCTGGGGATGGAGCTTGCCCTGGGTTCCATCCCCTCAAACAAATACACCTTTCTGAAACAACTGGAAAAATGTCAACACTTCCATTCTATGTAATGAAATTAAGAAGTTCTTTCTTTGCAGTACTGGAGACCGAACCCAAGTGTACTTTACCACTGAACTACACTCCTAGGCCTTTTTATTTTCTGTGAGGCAGGGTCTAAGTTTCCCAGGCTGGCCTTAAACTTGTGATACTTTTACCTCAGCTTCTCAAGTAACTGGGATTATAGTTGTACCACTACATTCAGCTAGGGATTATTCTTAATACTAAGGGTATTTGTTTGTATGTTTAAAAGAAGTCCTTATCTTTTTAGAGATATTAACTGCATGTTCACAGACAAAATTATATGAAATCTAGAACTTATTTTAAAATAATCCAGTGCTCGGGGCAGGCAGTGTGTGGGGAACTGATGAGAAAGACAGGCCGGGAGCTGAGCCCTGCTGATGTCGGGTCACGGGCACCAGAACCTCTGCCCCTTCATGTATGTTTGGACACCTTCAGTATTCATATATATTTGAGAATTCCATAAGAAGTTAAAAATAAGGAGATCAAAACTACAATCCTACTCACATTAGGAAAGGGCTAAACAAGGAAGACTATAAACAAAATCAAAATGTTAACAGGGACATAAAATTCATCATTATATATAGTTGTTTCCTATTTTTGCCTATTTTTCTAATTCAAGCTGTTTTTTAGTATAAAAAAGATAAATGTCATGTAATGAAGAATAATTCTATCACCAGAATGCACTTCAAATGCAGGCACTGCCTTTCCTGAAACAAGTCTAGATCCAGACACTTGACATCTAATTGCTTGACACAATTTACAAAGTTGCTATTTTTACATTATTGCAAAACTCCATAAATCTAGTTAGCCATGAGTCCATTTTTTTAAGGGACAAGTAATAAAATGGGCATCCACTGAGATACTGATGCATTTTTCTTAAGCTCCTCGATGCAGGGGAAGTGAATTAACTTGCAAAGTTGTTGTGAATTTCCACTACTCCTCATGACAACCTGCGCATTCTTCAAATTCTATTTAAACAGGAGTCAAATCATCTCTCTCCCAGCATTGAACCGTGAGAATATACACAACAGACCAAGCTGTGTTGAAGGAAAACTGTGTGCCTCACTGTATGAATGTCTTAAACCCATACATAGATAGGGCAGCTAGGATGTCTTTAACTACAGCACTTTAGACACACCAAGTACTTCAGGGGTGTTCATTTGTGTGTTTTATTTTCCTTAAATCAGTTATCTCATGTTGAACTCTGCTGATCTGTCTGTCCAGCTACCCTTCCACTGGGGCAGGGCACGACACACAGTCTGCCCCACGGACCCCACAGCAGGCGAGGCCAGACAGTCACCTGTGAGGTGAAGTCGTGCTGCTGCAGCTGCCGCCCCTCACGCAGGTCCCAGGACCTGACGGTGTTGTCCAAGCCGCCCGTCCAGAGCTTGGTGCCGTCGTTAGAAATGTCAATACAGCTGGCTCCGTCTGTGTGGCCCTGGAACTGCCTGATAAAACAAACCAGATTGAATAATGATTTCCTGCCAGAGCTTAAGGTAAACACTGTTGTTGTTAGTTTTGGATTCCATGTGTGTTATCTTGTCAGTGTCTGCTGATGTGTAAGATCAAACTAACTTTCCCTGGGAAGACAGGAAAATGCACCTGAATAGTTGGTTTCTTTTTTTACCATCCAAGGGCTAAAGAGATAGAATGCCACTGGAGGTCACTACCCAGAAGTCAGATTTGCTGCTCTCACTTCTATGCCAAATCTGTCTAGAAGGTAAGACTCCTCCCCAGGTCTGAAAAGTGTTAAAAGAAAATAAAGGAGAAACACACAATCCCAGTGTGTCCTTCAGGAAAGATAAAGTCCTGCTCTGTGAGAAGTGGCTGTGTTCCAGAAGCATCCTCTCCCCTTGAGCAAATCAACCATTTGTGCCAAACCTTCGTGCCAACAGAGCGTGAGCTCACCTGTTTACTCAACCCTACCTTCTGAATTAGAAAGAGCCTTGTGTTAGGAAATCTGGACTTCCAGAGACAAAGGGTCACGCAGCATCCTGATTCGGTGCACTGGGCAGAGATAAAGCTAATTACTGAGGCAGATCCACGGGCAGCACCCTGCCTCCAAGCTGAGCACAGGATTTTTATTCTTAGGAGAACCTTTCTGGCCTCTGAGACAATCAGACATTGGGGACTTGTTGAGCACAGGTGCTGCTCAAGGCTGCAGGGGCCTCGATCTTGGGAGCATGCAGCAGTGGTGCCTGTCAGGGACTCAGCTCTGCCTGCTGAGAGGGAGCTGAGGAGTGGGAGAGGTCAGGAGCCACCTTCAGAATCGGGTAAGACTGAGTGAAGACCACAGGCTCAGAGTTTCTGATGTCCCGTGCCTTTTCCTTTAGGATCCCCTCCCCCCGCCCTGCTCCTTATTCCCACAGAGCTCCAAACTTCTAAAGCTGAGCTTGGAATTTATAAGAGCACATGGGAAGCGCCCGTGCTGCTCTGAATTCTGAGTTAACACTTCTCCTCCGTGAGCTAGGGCAAGCGTCCTTGCCTTGGGAAGTGACGGCAGCTCCAGCTCGGTCCTCTTCCCTAACAGGCAGGCTTGCCTCCAGGGTGTCCCTGAGGTGCTTCCTGTCTTCCTCATCACAGCTCTGAAAACCCAGTCCTCCCCGCATCCTATCACCTTGTGACTTCTCTTCACTTCTTTAATTCAGTTAATGTGTTGTCCCCTAAAAACATCCTTTCCTGCTCACACCTGACAGCGCCCCTACATCTGCCACCATCCATGTCCTGATGGCAGTGCCACTCTCCGGCTGCCAAAAGACAGAGCCATGAGTCTTCATGATGTGCTGTGTCACAAGAAACACAATGACCTGTGTCCTGCACAGAGCGGCCACTCATCACAGGTGCCACTACAGCCTGACAGAGCCTGGAAGGCACCAGCCTCTCCTGGACAACAGGCCTTCCTTGCAGGGAGCCGGCACACAGTGGAGCGCAGAGCATAGCCATGGCAGGAGGGCTGTGCAGCTCCACCATGCTGCCTTGGTGAGCAGGGTGAGCCACTCAACCTTCCCACGCCCCAGGCTGCTCTCTGTAAACATGGGATGAAGCAGATCAGACTAAATGGGATCCCAATTGAAAAGTGCTTAGGACTAATATTTTGAAGTGCTATTAAGTTACAGAAGAAACAAAAAGAAAGTAACTTTTTCTAAAGATAGAAGGGGTGTTGTAACCTGGCTCCACGAGTTCCTTCGGTTCACTCTGTGCTGTATCACCAATGTGCCTGCCTTCACAGTACTGGATTTCTGTAAGGATGTCTGAAGGAGTCGGGCTGCCATGATGACCTCTACAGCCCCACACGTGCACCCGACTGGCAGTGGGGCCTGCACCAGATAAGCCGCAGGCCTCAAATGCAGTATCAACTAAGGAAATTTCTGAACAGCAATGAAACGTGGCAAAGAGCCAAACACACCCGACTGTACCTGTGATGTTGCGTGTTTACCTCTTTCTCTTTTTGGTACTGCGAACAGACCTTGGGCCTTTGCACTGAGTTACAACCCTACTCCTTTTTGGTTAATGTTTTATTTGAGCTAGGGTCTCATTAAGTTGCTAAATTGCTGAGTTTGAATTCATGCTCTTCCTGCTTCAGCCTCCCAGAGTGCTAGGATCACAGGCAGGTCCCACCATGCACAGCTCAGTGCTTACTTCTTAAAAGACTTTCCCAGGACATCTCTGGTGTGAGCCCTGACCAAGGTAGCAGAGGCCTAACAGGAGCTGAGGTTGAGAGGATGGATTCCGGGAAGCCAGGCAGAGCACCCCATTCCTGAAAGGGGTAAACCCTGAACAGGACTCTTACGTAGTTACTGAAAAACACAGACACTGTGGGTCTGTGGGTTCAATTCATGGAATCTCTTCTAATGTCCTTTTGTTGATTTTGTGTTGTCTTTTCCTCAGCTGGCTCCTGTTTGCATAAACAAGGTTCTGACCAAAGCTCAAAACACCCAGGGCTCTTCATACTGCCGTGTAATCGACATTAACCCCACATCCCCAAGCCAGGCCTGCCCCTCAACGTGGGCTGAAGAACAGAAGCCCAAAGAAGACCATCCGGCACACTGCTTGACAGACCGTGGAGCCCCCCTGGGTGTTCCCAGCACCCAGTTCCATCCTGGCCTGGTAGCAGATGGGCCGGGAACCTAGGGGCAGCCAGAGAAGCCAAGGTGACAGGAGGCCTTCTCTCCAGGCCACCACTGCAAGAGGGGCCTCTCCTAGAGATCCACCTGTGCTCACCTCACCAGCGTCTGGTTGTGCAGGTCCCACACGGCGATGTTGCCGTCGCTGCAGCATGAGAAGCAGACCTTGGAGTCAGGGCTGATGGCCAGGGCGTAGCAGGCGGGTGCCGAGGATGTCAGCTCTGCTTTGATGCGTGGGGTTGGAGCCGCCAGATCCCAAATGGACAAAGTACTGGCTTCCCCTCCCACTATGAGAGTGCAGCCATCAGGTAGCAATTTACAAGAGCGGATGTAATTATCTCTGTTCTGTGAAATAAACATAATTCAATTGCTATAATGTAGCACCGGGCAATAATAGTGCCTCGCTGTAACTGCTGTCTTGGTTTCTGACTGAGGAGTGGCATTGTATGAACTGTATTCCAGAGGAAAGATCAGGGTCCAAATGCAATTGCTTCCTTCATAAATAGTAAACAAAACAAACTGACAGGATTGCTCTGCCGTGTGCAGAAGCTCATGGGACAGACCCTGATGCTCTGCTCCGAAGGCAGACCTGAAATTGTCTAGGTGTATGGCCAGTGTGCAGACTTGTCAACAAAGAAACACTTTTCAAAGCAAGTTTTACATCTTTTATGTTGCCCCTCTCTATTATTTACTATTTGGGAACTGCAGGCCCCCTGCATATGCTTTGGTTTGCAGGCTCTTAACTCTCTACCAAATGTTACACTGTAGTTTTCTTTAGTCAGAAGATTCTTACCTAAGAATTTCATAGAGCTGCTCTCTTAACTTGTGATTTTATTTTGCTATACTGAGGACTGAATCCAGGACCGCACACATGCTAGGTAAGTGCTCTATTACTGAGCTTCACACCCATCCCTTTTTATTTTATTTTGAGACAGCATCTCACTAAGCTGCTCAGGCTGGGCTTGAACTTAAAATCCTCCTACCTCAGCCTCCGGAGCAGCTGGGATTATGGGCTATAATGCAACTCCTGTCTCATGTAAGCCTCTCAATTCAAAGGCCAAAGAACTTGATAAAAGGTGGCATTTCCCCAGCAAAAACCCAGCACATTGAAGAAAGTAGGTGGGGTGGGACCTAATACGATTCACCTCCAGGACAGAAGTCGCTGTTGTCTTCCGTCCCAGACCCCAGTGAACAAGCTTTAACAGTGCCCTATCTTCTGAAGATCACAGGAACTTTAAGCACAAAACTTCAAAAGAGAACACTGCTACTACTATAGAACATTGGACTGAAGTCCAAGTTTCATTAAAGGAAGTATTTTTGAGTTATTTAATTTAAAGAAAAAGTACTAGTAGCTATCCCCCTAAAGTCTTCATGTCTCAAGAACAATGCCACTCTGCTTTTTGGGAACATGGCCTCTGCAACCCTCATGTCCACCCAGACAGTGAATCTTTGTGTAGGCAGACGCCCCAGGGAAGGCGGCCAACCAGGGGTTTGTAAATCCTGGGGTTACACTTTTCAGACCTAACATGGTATGTTCTGTGCCCCTGAAAATGCAAACTGGTATTCTTAGACCTTGTATGCCTTGGGAAGGTGTTCCTTCCGTGCCTGTTGTGCTGACTGAGGCCCCACACCTTGGAAGTGTGATCTTTTAACTCTTCCTGAAATTAAGGTAGTAAAACCCAGCCAGCTCTCCCAGGTCTCCCTTAACAAAACAGACCCTGTCCATGGGGGATTTTCAAGCCTCAATATCAAATGTTTACTAGTCAACATTTATCTGCAGGCTGCCAGGAAATTAAAAATGGATTGGAACCAGAGTCCAGACCTAGCTGTGCTTTTCATCCACTAAACGGGAAACCCCCTTTGTAATACACTTCTACACATCAAGAGCTTCTAAAACACACTGTAAACTATTTTCAACAAGAAATCTATGCATGCTGGGATCCAACCACTTCCACAGCAACAAATGAAACCTCACTGCAGGAACGGAGTGGGTGGGGGAGAGAATCAGCATAGGAAACAGGTGGGCTCCTATTTCCTCCTAATGGGCATGAAACCCAGGCCCGGACAGCTATCTCCTTATTGAGTCTCCGAGGAGAAATTGCCTGTGTGCAGCAGCTCCTGCGCACTCACCAGACAGTCCAGCTGAGAGACAGGACTCTTATTGCCAGGGTGGCTGATGTCCCACACCTTGACGCAGCCCTTGCCGCCTGTGTACACGTGTCTCGTGGGGTTGCTGATGGTGACCGCGCACACCACCTCCCCGTGGTTGAGCGTGTTGATCTGGCGAGCGTGTCGGGGGATTCC
>NW_004624811.1:9295878-9394918 GCF_000247695.1 Heterocephalus glaber
GACGGTGTTGTCCAAGCCGCCCGTCCAGAGCTTGGTGCCGTCGTTAGAAATGTCAATACAGCTGGCTCCGTCTGTGTGGCCCTGGAACTGCCTGATAAAACAAACCAGATTGAATAATGATTTCCTGCCAGAGCTTAAGGTAAACACTGTTGTTGTTAGTTTTGGATTCCATGTGTGTTATCTTGTCAGTGTCTGCTGATGTGTAAGATCAAACTAACTTTCCCTGGGAAGACAGGAAAATGCACCTGAATAGTTGGTTTCTTTTTTTACCATCCAAGGGCTAAAGAGATAGAATGCCACTGGAGGTCACTACCCAGAAGTCAGATTTGCTGCTCTCACTTCTATGCCAAATCTGTCTAGAAGGTAAGACTCCTCCCCAGGTCTGAAAAGTGTTAAAAGAAAATAAAGGAGAAACACACAATCCCAGTGTGTCCTTCAGGAAAGATAAAGTCCTGCTCTGTGAGAAGTGGCTGTGTTCCAGAAGCATCCTCTCCCCTTGAGCAAATCAACCATTTGTGCCAAACCTTCGTGCCAACAGAGCGTGAGCTCACCTGTTTACTCAACCCTACCTTCTGAATTAGAAAGAGCCTTGTGTTAGGAAATCTGGACTTCCAGAGACAAAGGGTCACGCAGCATCCTGATTCGGTGCACTGGGCAGAGATAAAGCTAATTACTGAGGCAGATCCACGGGCAGCACCCTGCCTCCAAGCTGAGCACAGGATTTTTATTCTTAGGAGAACCTTTCTGGCCTCTGAGACAATCAGACATTGGGGACTTGTTGAGCACAGGTGCTGCTCAAGGCTGCAGGGGCCTCGATCTTGGGAGCATGCAGCAGTGGTGCCTGTCAGGGACTCAGCTCTGCCTGCTGAGAGGGAGCTGAGGAGTGGGAGAGGTCAGGAGCCACCTTCAGAATCGGGTAAGACTGAGTGAAGACCACAGGCTCAGAGTTTCTGATGTCCCGTGCCTTTTCCTTTAGGATCCCCTCCCCCCGCCCTGCTCCTTATTCCCACAGAGCTCCAAACTTCTAAAGCTGAGCTTGGAATTTATAAGAGCACATGGGAAGCGCCCGTGCTGCTCTGAATTCTGAGTTAACACTTCTCCTCCGTGAGCTAGGGCAAGCGTCCTTGCCTTGGGAAGTGACGGCAGCTCCAGCTCGGTCCTCTTCCCTAACAGGCAGGCTTGCCTCCAGGGTGTCCCTGAGGTGCTTCCTGTCTTCCTCATCACAGCTCTGAAAACCCAGTCCTCCCCGCATCCTATCACCTTGTGACTTCTCTTCACTTCTTTAATTCAGTTAATGTGTTGTCCCCTAAAAACATCCTTTCCTGCTCACACCTGACAGCGCCCCTACATCTGCCACCATCCATGTCCTGATGGCAGTGCCACTCTCCGGCTGCCAAAAGACAGAGCCATGAGTCTTCATGATGTGCTGTGTCACAAGAAACACAATGACCTGTGTCCTGCACAGAGCGGCCACTCATCACAGGTGCCACTACAGCCTGACAGAGCCTGGAAGGCACCAGCCTCTCCTGGACAACAGGCCTTCCTTGCAGGGAGCCGGCACACAGTGGAGCGCAGAGCATAGCCATGGCAGGAGGGCTGTGCAGCTCCACCATGCTGCCTTGGTGAGCAGGGTGAGCCACTCAACCTTCCCACGCCCCAGGCTGCTCTCTGTAAACATGGGATGAAGCAGATCAGACTAAATGGGATCCCAATTGAAAAGTGCTTAGGACTAATATTTTGAAGTGCTATTAAGTTACAGAAGAAACAAAAAGAAAGTAACTTTTTCTAAAGATAGAAGGGGTGTTGTAACCTGGCTCCACGAGTTCCTTCGGTTCACTCTGTGCTGTATCACCAATGTGCCTGCCTTCACAGTACTGGATTTCTGTAAGGATGTCTGAAGGAGTCGGGCTGCCATGATGACCTCTACAGCCCCACACGTGCACCCGACTGGCAGTGGGGCCTGCACCAGATAAGCCGCAGGCCTCAAATGCAGTATCAACTAAGGAAATTTCTGAACAGCAATGAAACGTGGCAAAGAGCCAAACACACCCGACTGTACCTGTGATGTTGCGTGTTTACCTCTTTCTCTTTTTGGTACTGCGAACAGACCTTGGGCCTTTGCACTGAGTTACAACCCTACTCCTTTTTGGTTAATGTTTTATTTGAGCTAGGGTCTCATTAAGTTGCTAAATTGCTGAGTTTGAATTCATGCTCTTCCTGCTTCAGCCTCCCAGAGTGCTAGGATCACAGGCAGGTCCCACCATGCACAGCTCAGTGCTTACTTCTTAAAAGACTTTCCCAGGACATCTCTGGTGTGAGCCCTGACCAAGGTAGCAGAGGCCTAACAGGAGCTGAGGTTGAGAGGATGGATTCCGGGAAGCCAGGCAGAGCACCCCATTCCTGAAAGGGGTAAACCCTGAACAGGACTCTTACGTAGTTACTGAAAAACACAGACACTGTGGGTCTGTGGGTTCAATTCATGGAATCTCTTCTAATGTCCTTTTGTTGATTTTGTGTTGTCTTTTCCTCAGCTGGCTCCTGTTTGCATAAACAAGGTTCTGACCAAAGCTCAAAACACCCAGGGCTCTTCATACTGCCGTGTAATCGACATTAACCCCACATCCCCAAGCCAGGCCTGCCCCTCAACGTGGGCTGAAGAACAGAAGCCCAAAGAAGACCATCCGGCACACTGCTTGACAGACCGTGGAGCCCCCCTGGGTGTTCCCAGCACCCAGTTCCATCCTGGCCTGGTAGCAGATGGGCCGGGAACCTAGGGGCAGCCAGAGAAGCCAAGGTGACAGGAGGCCTTCTCTCCAGGCCACCACTGCAAGAGGGGCCTCTCCTAGAGATCCACCTGTGCTCACCTCACCAGCGTCTGGTTGTGCAGGTCCCACACGGCGATGTTGCCGTCGCTGCAGCATGAGAAGCAGACCTTGGAGTCAGGGCTGATGGCCAGGGCGTAGCAGGCGGGTGCCGAGGATGTCAGCTCTGCTTTGATGCGTGGGGTTGGAGCCGCCAGATCCCAAATGGACAAAGTACTGGCTTCCCCTCCCACTATGAGAGTGCAGCCATCAGGTAGCAATTTACAAGAGCGGATGTAATTATCTCTGTTCTGTGAAATAAACATAATTCAATTGCTATAATGTAGCACCGGGCAATAATAGTGCCTCGCTGTAACTGCTGTCTTGGTTTCTGACTGAGGAGTGGCATTGTATGAACTGTATTCCAGAGGAAAGATCAGGGTCCAAATGCAATTGCTTCCTTCATAAATAGTAAACAAAACAAACTGACAGGATTGCTCTGCCGTGTGCAGAAGCTCATGGGACAGACCCTGATGCTCTGCTCCGAAGGCAGACCTGAAATTGTCTAGGTGTATGGCCAGTGTGCAGACTTGTCAACAAAGAAACACTTTTCAAAGCAAGTTTTACATCTTTTATGTTGCCCCTCTCTATTATTTACTATTTGGGAACTGCAGGCCCCCTGCATATGCTTTGGTTTGCAGGCTCTTAACTCTCTACCAAATGTTACACTGTAGTTTTCTTTAGTCAGAAGATTCTTACCTAAGAATTTCATAGAGCTGCTCTCTTAACTTGTGATTTTATTTTGCTATACTGAGGACTGAATCCAGGACCGCACACATGCTAGGTAAGTGCTCTATTACTGAGCTTCACACCCATCCCTTTTTATTTTATTTTGAGACAGCATCTCACTAAGCTGCTCAGGCTGGGCTTGAACTTAAAATCCTCCTACCTCAGCCTCCGGAGCAGCTGGGATTATGGGCTATAATGCAACTCCTGTCTCATGTAAGCCTCTCAATTCAAAGGCCAAAGAACTTGATAAAAGGTGGCATTTCCCCAGCAAAAACCCAGCACATTGAAGAAAGTAGGTGGGGTGGGACCTAATACGATTCACCTCCAGGACAGAAGTCGCTGTTGTCTTCCGTCCCAGACCCCAGTGAACAAGCTTTAACAGTGCCCTATCTTCTGAAGATCACAGGAACTTTAAGCACAAAACTTCAAAAGAGAACACTGCTACTACTATAGAACATTGGACTGAAGTCCAAGTTTCATTAAAGGAAGTATTTTTGAGTTATTTAATTTAAAGAAAAAGTACTAGTAGCTATCCCCCTAAAGTCTTCATGTCTCAAGAACAATGCCACTCTGCTTTTTGGGAACATGGCCTCTGCAACCCTCATGTCCACCCAGACAGTGAATCTTTGTGTAGGCAGACGCCCCAGGGAAGGCGGCCAACCAGGGGTTTGTAAATCCTGGGGTTACACTTTTCAGACCTAACATGGTATGTTCTGTGCCCCTGAAAATGCAAACTGGTATTCTTAGACCTTGTATGCCTTGGGAAGGTGTTCCTTCCGTGCCTGTTGTGCTGACTGAGGCCCCACACCTTGGAAGTGTGATCTTTTAACTCTTCCTGAAATTAAGGTAGTAAAACCCAGCCAGCTCTCCCAGGTCTCCCTTAACAAAACAGACCCTGTCCATGGGGGATTTTCAAGCCTCAATATCAAATGTTTACTAGTCAACATTTATCTGCAGGCTGCCAGGAAATTAAAAATGGATTGGAACCAGAGTCCAGACCTAGCTGTGCTTTTCATCCACTAAACGGGAAACCCCCTTTGTAATACACTTCTACACATCAAGAGCTTCTAAAACACACTGTAAACTATTTTCAACAAGAAATCTATGCATGCTGGGATCCAACCACTTCCACAGCAACAAATGAAACCTCACTGCAGGAACGGAGTGGGTGGGGGAGAGAATCAGCATAGGAAACAGGTGGGCTCCTATTTCCTCCTAATGGGCATGAAACCCAGGCCCGGACAGCTATCTCCTTATTGAGTCTCCGAGGAGAAATTGCCTGTGTGCAGCAGCTCCTGCGCACTCACCAGACAGTCCAGCTGAGAGACAGGACTCTTATTGCCAGGGTGGCTGATGTCCCACACCTTGACGCAGCCCTTGCCGCCTGTGTACACGTGTCTCGTGGGGTTGCTGATGGTGACCGCGCACACCACCTCCCCGTGGTTGAGCGTGTTGATCTGGCGAGCGTGTCGGGGGATTCCGGGTCCGATGAGGGCATCGGGGGGGAAGGGGACCGGCTGCATCTGACCGTCTGCGCTAACGTGGAAGGAGTAGGCACTGTGGGAGTGAGGTCAAGGGGAGGGAGGAAAGAAACCATTATTTATCATAAAAGAATGGGTCTCAACCTCTGCTAGCTTGAGAAGACAGATGACAAAAAGCAATGCTTCCCTTGGGATGATTTCCTTCTGAAACCCAGTTTTACCAGTGGAATAAACTTAAAATAAATAATGGCTGAAATGTAGGATATACCATAGATACCTATATTGAACCCTATTTTAATATGACTTAAAAATTGTGCTTATCCACTTGGGTCCCATTATAAAACAAGGTACTTCCTAATTAACCTTGTATAATTATATGATTTCTTAGTATAACTGAAAATCATCATCATTTTCAGGGCTTAAGAACACATAAAAATTTTACATAGTAAATAGTACATACATGTCAACACTAATAAACAAAAAAGTTTTCAAAACTCACCAGTTTAAAACTTAGACTCAAACTTTCCTTTTGTTTAACAGAGAAAACAAGAGACTCTCTTACATCAAATGGGTTTGTAACAGGTTTGTTTTTTTTTCAACAGATGAAGTGTGACAGACTTTAATTCTCTTACTCAACAACTTCCCTTATGTAACCACAGCTCCAGTTTCCTCTGAGGCTGCAGTAAAGCTCCCAGGTAGGAGAAGCAGCTTTCCTAGCTCTGCTGTGGCCAGGTCTGCCATGCTCTGGCCAGCAGATGCAAGCAGAAGCTGCGAGCCAAGGGTACCTGGGTAAGGCCTTGGCTTGAAAGAAACGAGGGGAGAGAGGCCCACGTGGAGCTGCAGAGTGAGCACCTCCTGTTCAGTTTTGCAATGGTCCTACAAGTGCTCTAAAAAACAGAGTTTATCGATTTATTTAAAAGTAAAGAATCAAGAAGAAGGACACTGTTCTCTTCTTGTCTTCCTTCCCACTGCCTGAAATATAAGCAAGATGACTGGAGCTCCTGCAGCCGTTTCAGATTACAAGATGACTTTCCAGAGGGACATCAACTGCGGAGGGATGGAGGGGACAGAAAGATGCAATGCACAGACCCTGAGGAAACCACGGAGCTGGGACACTCACCCTGGGATGCTGAAGGCGAGGGTCTTTTATGGGAAACAGAAACAAACCTTGGTGTCATTTAAGCTACCGTTTCTTCTTCTGTTTAATACAAATGAATCTAACCTTGGTTGCACATTTCTATCTCTCCACCAAAATTCAATGCGTATGTTTTTCTTCCAATGAACTAAATTATTATTTAGCCTCCAAGGGCTAGTACATCACAGACATTAAAAACATGCACAGAGCAAAGCCACTGTAGAGGATGGAAGAAACAGGAGTGCTAATGCCCACATCCCAGAGCACCTACATTGAAGACCACTACTTCCTCTATCTTAGCCCAGAGACCACGAGGAAGTCTAGACGTTCACACTGTGAATAAAGTATGCACAGTTTTCTTGCTGCCACATCCTCTTAGGTCAAGTCTGGGCTCTTCCTGGGTACTGCCGTTAACACTTTACACTGAAACACCATGAATACTAACACAGAACTTAAAAGTCTCGATTTTAATACTGACTCAAGTTTTGTAAACACAGCAGGCACACAATGGAAAATTGATACAAGATACCAGACTTTCACCAGCCTGCACTTTAATACTCATGTTTTACCTTGAATATAAAATATAAGCTATTATTTTTCCTTCCATAAAAGCTAATTAAACGCATGAAAACTTTTAAACTTCCCCCCCTCCTCTTAACCAAAGGACATAATCTGAAGATACCTGTTATCTCCTGGAAAACTGCTTTTAGTTACTAATGTTAAATGCCTATTTGGCCCAAATCTTTTATATAACAAGGACCATACAGAATGTTCTGGAAACAGACACACATATACAGACAACATACCCCAAACAAAGCCTTCACATCACCAAACCACTAAGTCGATCTCTCCCCTAACCCCCTTGGCACTGAGGATCAAATCCAGGAGTGTTTAGCCACTAAGCTACATCCCTGGCCCTTTCACTTTTTTTATTCTGAGATAGGATCTTGCTATGTTGCCCATGCAGAATTCAAACTGGCAATCCTCCTGCCTCAGCCTCCCTTAGTACTGGAATTACAGGCATACACCATCATGCCTAGTTAAATCTCATTTTTTTTGCTTTGGTGTTCTCAGCAATACATAAAGCCCCTATGACACTTCAATATATGCACATTAGGGTTAGCACATAACCTACGCCACTTATGGGAGTTACATCTGGAGTTGTAATCAAATAGCACTTTGTTGCCTTTGAAGAGCAGACCACAAAACTGAGCATTTCAGTCAATTCCTGTCGTGCCAGAATTCTGAGCGTCAAAGAACTCCGTAAGATTAAGTCCTGTGGTGTTATAGCTTGTGTCTAGAGGTCCCCGCAAAGCCTCGTGCGGTCACAGGTGGGGCATTTTCAGAGGTGGCTGGATCTAGAGCGTGTGAAGCTGGGATTGATTCACGGTGCAATGTTAGGCTCAAGGGCACTAGGATGAAGGGTGTGAGTGCTGCCCGCCCTAAGTGGTCTGGATAAAAGGGGCAGAAAGATGCTGTTAAGGTTGCTTGTTTGCTTGTTTTTGCTGTCTTCTGCTTGGCATGAACTGTTTCTCCTCTGCAATACCTGTCTGCTAAACCATCCTGCCTTGGAGCCAGCTGATTATGGACTGAAACCTCCATATACTGTGAGCTAAATAACCCTTTCACCCTTTAACTTTGGGTGTCAGGCATTTTGTCTCGGGAAAGAGTGAAAAGTAGCAAGCTCTATGACCCATATATCCAGCACCATGATCTGGGCCCTAAACTGCAAATGAGTATCCAGATGATGCCAGACACAGTCACAGGCAAATTCCCAGGAAACAAAACCACCTGGGTGCTCTTATTTTCTAAGAACAACAGTTTGCCTGAGAGGAACACCACAGGTGGGGCTAAGCATCTCTGTGCACCATCAGTCCGGGTGGACACCTCCCGTGAGGCAGGGTTTCATCTGTCGCCCTCTCAGCAATCCCAGATGTGCAGGATAAGGAACCCCACATAGCACAGAGCCAAATGTACCGGATCAACAAGGAGATGCACAAAGTGCAGATGGGAGAAGTGCACACTGGTCTCTGGAAGACACCCTCTTCTTTCCCAGGTGTCTGCTTCTTCTAACTACACAGGAGGTCTGCGATCATCATACTGAGGCGATTTACAACTCACCAACAGTGCAGAGAACTGCTGCCAGAGCTGTTAACATGCATCCATCCTGGGGGAACCCACATGGCCTGGGAGGAAGCTGGCACTGTCCACTAGGCTGCCTGGTGTCATCAAGCGAGTAAACCACAACGATGCAGGGTCTCAACCAGGGATCCACAAGGGAAGGAAACAGAGGCAAATGAACCAAGAAATGGTCATGCTGTGGGCTCATCATGACAATATGGAAGAGAACTCATAAGGAAACTCTTCTCCACTGGCTGAGGATTAGTGTCGTAATCAAAAACTCATTTATAAACATACAGTGGGTACAGACAACTGCCTTCTCCATGGGGGATGACTTCCAGAATCCCAGATATATCCTATGATAAAGTTTAACTCATTGAGTGATTTGAGAGATAAAAACAGTGATAACACAACAGAAAAACTGTAACATTATAATCAAAGTTATGTGAATGTGATCTCTCCCTCTCAAAATGTTGTACTTTCGCCTTTTCATGAAAGGAAGCCCTTTACAGCATCTCTGTAGTGTATGTGAATTGCCAGAACTATCATCTTATGCTTTGGAACCACTGTAAGTCATATAGGAGTCCCCCAAACATAAGCACTACAAATGCCATGACGGGCATCTGATCACAGACAACTACTGAGTGGCTAAAAGCCAGGTAGCATATACAGCAGGGATTTGGTGTGTAACAGCATGCCTTCCATCCCAGGCAGGAAGTAGCAAGTAAGATTTCCTCCTGCTACTCAGAATGGCCTGGGATTGAAAATTCATGAGTTGTTCAATTTTTGGACTTTTCCATGCAATATTTTCTGACTGTAGTTGAAGTAACTGCAACCACAAAGGTGAGACTGCAGATAAGGGGGAACTATTGTATTTTTAAACATCCTTCAAACCTGAATTCAAAATGAGGCCAGATATAAGACTGCACAAAGTACAGTGGCATTTATACCACAGCAACAATCGCTGGTGGTAATGAGGGTCAGGGCAGTGACTGCCCTTGAGGCCTGGCTGGGGCACAAGGGGACTTCTCGGGAGATGGTCCTGCTCTATTCCTTGCTCCCACTTTACATAGTGGGTGTCTTTGGTGAAAAGCAGCTGAGGTATACACATATGACTCATGCTCTCTTATATATATATACATCAGATTTCAATTTTTCAAGTTTACATTCATTTATTTACTCAAAATAAAGTTGAGGAAAAGCATCCTAACCAATTTACCAAATCGATGAGGTTCACAGACACTCCAGAGCCGAGCCTTTGGCATCAAGTAAACTTCAGATGCACAGCCTTCGCTTGCCAGCTGTGCCACCTGCAGTCTTAGGAACTGGCCGGCCTGTGCCTATACCGTGTCCATATCCTGACCCATGAGACGGAAATAATAACACAAGAGCTGCCAGATAATAAAATACAAGGCTGTTGTAAGGACTAAGAGATGGCACCTGCAAAATACTCCCCATAGCACTTGACACTTGGGTCTTGGGGAAAAGGCGGTGTCGCTATTAAGCCACCATGACTTCAACAAAGGGAAATTCATACATCAAGCAGGTCTAGGTGTCCTCCTCCCCGTTTTGTCCTTAGCAATGTGCATCAGGGGAGGCAGAAAGGGTGGAAGACAGGGTAGGAGTCAGGAAGGCATGAGGACAATGAAATGGCAAAGAAAATCATGAAATTCACAAGTCACTAAAGGTGAGAATGGGAGAGACATCACTTGGCAATGACTCAACCATCCACAGAGGGGACATCTGCATAGGACAGAGCAAACTGCAGAGCAGCAAAAAACAAGACCTGGAGCCCTGGGAAGGCCACCCACACCTAAGGGAGCCTCAGTGCTGTGCATGGTCCCCCCACACTGTCTGAGCCAAGCATCCACAGACCAGGATCACTTCTAACCCTAAAGTCTGGTGGCAGAATCAAAGAACTGAGAAGAAGAAAGCCTACCAGACAGTTTTAAAAACTGAATGAAACCAACAGGGATTTACCTCAGTGGTTTCGGTGTCTGCCTCACAAGTGCAAGTTCCCGAGTTCAATCCCCGGTACCAAAAAAAAACTGAATGAAACCAACACTGGTTCAGAGCAAGGTCTTTTCGTTTCGTTTACTGGGAACACAGCAGCATCATGAATGAACTCAAAGCAGAGTCCCTGATGGGACTGCAGCAGCGGTGAGTTGGAAAACAAGGCTATGCTGGGAGGAAGCAGGGTGTATTTTTCTGAGCAGACTGGCTCTTGTTAATAAAACCAGGCTATGTTCTGTAGCCAAAGGAAAACAAGTGTTTACAGAGTTGTCGGTTTGCTAGAAATAGACGGAATTGCAGTGGCAGAATCAAGTAAACAGTAATGAAGAAGTGAGCACAGACCCTGGCGGTGAGGGCTGTGGCCCAGCTCCCTGTGCCTGTGGACTTGGCACAGCCCATGTGACATCACTGCTTGTATTAACAAGTGTCACAAAATCTGGTCACATCCAAAATCCCCACTCGGTCTTCAAAGCTCTTCAGGGCTCAGGAGCTCTTCACAATTTAATGCCAAAACACTTCATAAGACCCTAAACTGCTAGCCACATGAGACAGCAAGCCAATCCCCTAAAGTGCCAAGCACAGTCACACTGCCAAGCTGCGAATTGCTCCTCCTGCACTGAATAGCACCACCTCCTTCCCAGGTTCCTGTTCCTCCCTCCCGCGCTCTGTCATGACTAACCGGGCAGGGTGATTCCTTTCCAGTGCCTTGGCTCTTTCCACAATTATCTCTATGAGAACATTTTTCACATTGAAGATTTCTGTCCTGGCCATCCCAGAGTTTTTCAGGGACAAGTGCAAGGACCCCACCAGCCTACACAGGGTGGGCACTCAGTCAGAATCAGAGACCCACATGCCATCTAGTGCTACCTGATCACCTACGAACTCAGATACGGAAGGTGGCTCTGGCGAGGAAAATATGCTAAAACCAGAAGGTGGTCACAATACACAAGCGCTCGGAAGGACTGTCCAGTAGTCATACCAAGTGCAGCCAAAGAGATGATATCCATCTTCCAGGGATAAAGCAACCCCTGGAGAGCTCATTTAGATCACAACACAAGACAAGGAGAGCAGCTACAGTAATGAAGTGAAGTCTGTGGCTTCTCCTCAGTGCAGCGAAACCAGCACAGGCTGGAGCCTCCCAAAGCCATCGGGCTCGTGGACAAGCTCCATCGCGTGTCCTGGCACTACAGAGCATAGTCCAGGAAGCAGAGGACGAGAGGTGTGGAGACCCAGGGTATAGCATCCGTGTAGTCACTGGTGAGATGGAGGGACTGTTTGGACTTCATTTTCCTGCCTGCTGAGGTGTGGAGTAAATGAAGCCACTTGGGTAAAGTACTTCAAGAACAATGTCCACTCCACCTATGGGTTCCAGGTCAGAGGAAGCAGTATACTGTCCTCTTTATTGTGAGATGAAAGAAAGGCACAGGAGGAACAAGTAACCTGCCCTCAATCACCAGCTGCTATGTGGAAGAACTGACGGATAGACTGCCCTCACCTTAAGATGGCTGCTATATATAATAGCTGTCTTCCTATTCCCATAATACCCTGCTTCCCACCTAAACCCAGTTCCAAGATGGCTCCTTTCCCGCACAAACTGGCCTTCTCCTTCCCATAATACCCTGCTCCCCACCTAAAACCCAACCTCAAGATGGCTTCTCCCACCAAAAGGCAACCTTCTTCTTCCCAACATGCCCCTTTTCCTGCCAAAAGAGTAACCTGATACTTGCTATCTTCCTAGCAACTAGTGATGTCACAGGCTCCTCCAATCCCTGGTCACGCGCCTTTCAAACCCTCCAATCCCTAACCATCCCATCCCGAGACCCCACCCTAGCTCCCATAAAAGCTCTCCCTACCCCAGACACACTGCTGCACTCCTTTGTTCAGAGACAGCCTGGCAAATTGTCCCTGCAAACTGTCCCTGCAATAAAGGCTTGTTGTGGTTCTGGTCTGGTCTTGGTTTTAGGCTCTTTTACCTGACACTGACAATCCAGGTCAGGCCAGCTCTAGACAGAGCTCCTCACCCCTGCCCTGGCTTCTACACAAGCACCTTTGACTTATGCTCTCCACAGGGATAAAATGGGACCCTTCAGGAGAGAGATGCCTGCCCTACGTGCAATGAACACCACCAGGTAAGTCACCTTAAGCAGTATGGCACATTATGGAGCTCAAAGTCAAGACACCTGGCATGGGAGACTGAGGGCTGGGGTTACCTGGCTCCTTCGCAAATGAATACATGAGAATTGTACAATGTAGGGTTTGAAGATACTCTTGGCCTGAAAACTAATGGAGATGGTGGCAGGGAAGAAGCAAGGGGATAGTGATGTGAGGGTCACAAGAAAAGTGGAGCCTGCAGGGGTAAAGTAATTTACCTGGCATGTACCAGGGTGGTTCAGTCCCCAGCACCACACGCGCGCGCGCGCACACACACACACACACACGTGCACATGCAAGCTGGGTGTGGCGGCGTGCACCTATAATCCCTGCCACTCGGGAGGCTAAAACAAGAGGATTGAGAGTTCAAGGCCAGACTGGGCTATAAAACGAGACCCTGTCTCAATGAAAACTATAAAGGGCTGGGACCAGTGCAGAGCACCCTATGTTCAGGCCTCAGCACTGCAAAACTAAACAAACGTCTTAAAAAGAATATGGAAAATATTATAAGCAGACATAGTACAGTGATACATGCATACCCATGTTCACAGTAGCACAGCTCATGACTAAGGCCATAATAGGCTTTGGAACAGCCTCTATGTCCATCAGCAGATGAATGCATAAAGAAAAAATAGTACTACTCAGCCATAAAGAACAATAAATTTGAGTCCTTTGTGGGGAAACGGATGCATTTTGAAGCCATAATATTAAGTGGAAAAAAATGAGACACAGAAATTAAATATTCCATTGTTTCTCTAACATGGGAAACTAAAGTGTAAATGATTTAAAGAGTGAAATAAAAGATAGATAATATGAAGGAGGTAGATTCTTTGCAAATAGGAAGAGAATATAGATTTAGGGGGAGGGAGGGAGGGGAGGGCAACAAGAATTAAAAAGAATTAAGATGTGTTATGTACATGTACCAAATCCCCATGATGAATGTAATCATTAAGTGTAGGAAATATGTACTAATAAACATTAAAACCAATTCTAAGCAAAGAGGACAAGAAGGGATAGCTTCCTAACAAGTAAAAAGGGATTAAACTTTCAAATCCACTAAGTAAAGCAGCTATAGAATCCAGACTTATCCAAAATTAGGGAAAAAGAGAAGTTCCTGGTCACTGGCTCATCTCCTTGGCTAGAAGCCTGGGGACAGTCTCCAGTCATTGCCGCAAAATGTGTTCTCCCGAGAGGCAATTTTACCCCAAAGGCAGTTAAGATTTTCTTTTCTCTTTAGGCTGTAAATGAAAAAGGTACTTTAAAGATTTATTTAAACACTAAGCAAGTGGGTAGAAGATTTCTGAATTACATGTCTGGCATTAAAACACAGGGTGAAAGAACCTGGAACTAATCTAAAATCTGAAGTAGAGCTATTATTTGAGTTATTACTGACCTCAAGGTACTACTATCCAAGCCAAGGAGAGACAGTCCCCGGGTATTTAGAGAGAGATAAGGAATGCTACTGGGCCAGGACAAAAAAGGTCTAACTAAACTGTTGAATTTTTCTACCAATGATCTCCACAGCACTCAGGGGAATAGATTTCCCGAAACTAAAAATGAATTCACATTGAGCTGACTGAACAATACCAATTAAATCTAGCCTTGAAGGTTTGAAAACAAAGTTATGGTTATCTCTTGTAAATCAACAATACTTATTTTTGAAGTGCAAAAAAATACGACTCTTCTTTCAAAATGGATGAATCCTAAGAGTCTTAGAGCATGTTGAACTCATCTCCCACTTATTCAATGCACTGAACATTGGGTTCCTGGGTATCTCTGCTCAAGAAGACAAAGCAACTTCAAGAACTTCAGTCCTACTGGGAGGAAGCAGACAGAAACACAACTTGCACATGTAATTCCAAAACAAAGTGTGAGTGTCCTTTGACATGCCAAAGTGCTACTGGAGAAAGATCATGTATGCGAAAGTATCCCTAAAGGCTTCTCCATGAAGGTAACTGAAATGGCCCTTGAAGGACTGGAAATACTTTGGCAGTGCTAGGGTGTATATAAGGGTCTCCAAAGGTCCAAAGACCGAACTGCCCACTGTGGCTGCCAGCTGTAGCACTACTGGAAGGTAGAGGAACCTTTAAGGGGTGAGTCCTAGGGAGAGGAAGTTAGGTCATTGGAGGTGTGTCCTTGAAGGAGGCACTGAGACCTAGTCACTTCCTGTCTCTTTGCTTCCCAACCGCCACAAGTGAGCAGTAACTGGCACCACAGCCCTCCCCACCACAATGTTCTGTCTCACCACAGGCCCAAAGCAACAGGGCCAGGCAAACGAGGACTGAAACCACAAGTCAAAATAAATCTTCCCTCCTTTTAACTGGATCACCTAGGGAATTTTGTTATATTAACAGGAAGCTGGCCAACACAAACAGGAAGAAGTGAGGACCCGCGAGCAGGGAAGGTGTTCTAGACAGCAGAGGCAGGAATCACCTGGCGATGCAGGCTCTCCCATCTGGTCAGTACAAGATGCAAAGACTTGACAGGGCGTGAGGCTGGGAAACCAGGCTGGATAATGACCTGTGGGCCCTGTCATCGCAAGGCACATCAGTTTCTCCTCAACACTGGAGGGGCTTTGAGCAGCAGATGGACCTGATAACTGCTCTCTAGTTAGAAGGAACAGTGACGTGACAGGGGCAGGAAGACAGAAGACAAAAGTCAGCTGGGCTCCTACTGAAAAAAGTACAGAAACAGAATAAACAAGGAAAGTTAAAGAAGGATCTAAGGCTGAAGTTCTGTCCAGATGTAAGCACAGAAGATGATGCCTTTAAATAAAGATGCAGAAGTTAGGAGACAATGTATGAGCAGAAAAGAGAGGGAAAAATGACCAGGCTGGTTTGAAAACTCTCGAGATTTTAGGTCATCTTAACACCAGAAACAAGAGTGAGGTATGGTGTAGTCACGTGGCTCTGTTCCACTCTGATGAAAGCATTGTGAGTCCACAGGGCTTTTGCACACACGGTCCCCACCCCACCCAAAGGTTAACACCCTGCCCCTCCTGAGTTCATGGAGCTCTGAAAACACTTCCGTAGAGATCCCACCTTGACTACCCACAAAGAATCAGCCTCTCAGTCCCATCATATGCTTTCGAAGAGCGCTGTCTCTCTGGGGTATTTCTTATGATTACTATAGCTGTATACTTACTTTTGTGACCTGAACATTATCTCCCTGAAGAAGATCAGGACGTGCCATCCTAGTACATGCCACTCTGGCATATTATTGTGAGAAACAGATGATACAGGCAGGACTTTCTGGCCTCCCTTCTACATAAAAACAGGTCATAATATTTCACATAAAATCAGGTTGCTTTCCCTGTACCTTATTTGCCAGAGTCTGGGGATCAACACTGAAATAGACCTGTACAAACAAACGTACTAAAATAACCCTTCTCTTTCACTATTTTTCCCAATATATCTCTTGGTCACTACCCCACAATTTACTGCCTCTAAACCAAATCTCTTTCTCTTGTCATTTCTTCCCAAATTTATAATTTCTTTATACAAAAGGCCATGTCCGTGTGAAATTTTAATAAAAATTGTGTATGTTCTATTAATCTTGTCTAATGCCATCTTAATTCCTAAGCCCAGCTGGAGACTCCCAAGAAGGTAGAGGAGAAATGTCTCTTCCCTATACACCACTCCCCAGAGGGTCTACTCTGTCTGCACAGGAGGGCTCAGTAAACTATGGAAGAGCGGATGGGAGGAGGCAACATGTGTAGAGCTTAGCAAGCAGATGATGTGGGAACCTGAAAAACACCCTGCAATACAGGGCTGAGGCAATTAGCAAATCTGACCAGAAGAAAAGCCTTGTGGTAAATGGAGGTTGCCACATATCTGAGGCAATGCGGAAAGGGTGAGTGATTATATGCACATTGGGCACTACGAGGTCTCAGTCATAGAAAGGACAAGAACTGATGGGTCAAAGTTCCAGAGAGACAGACTGCACCTCAAGGGCTGGAAGAGTTTTCACACAGCCACAGAAAATGCACTGCTGTGAAGAGCACCAAGTCCCCATCCCTGGACCCAAGATTCAGAGGCATGCCACCACCTGGTGAAGCCATGGAGCCGACCTGAAGCACAGGCGGACATCTGTACTAGCAGAAGTGGAAGGTCCCTCCTCTGGCCAGAACCCTCCTAGGCAGCCCTCCTCCATCTGCATGGCAGCTCCTCAAGCTTTCTCTCCCCCTGCAGGACCTGTGGTGCCCCTGCACCTTGGGCCTGGTAAACTTGTTCTTTCCTTCAGGTGCCTCAGCTTGGCACATGTGCCCCACTCTAAGAAGTCATTCCCATCCTAATTTTCCTCACTTTTTACACGCTTGCTATCATACCCTGCTCTCCTCCACAGCACTGATCACAAGTTTAACCATGACGTTGGTTGCTCTTGTAATGAACCCGTCATCAGGCCCCTGCAGGCTGAGAACACAGCACTCCCCCCTTCCTAGAGCACCCCAGCATCTAGACAAAGCCCAACACCAGGCCCAGCTCTGAGCCCACGCACACACCCTCTCACTTTCCAGCCCCCACTCAAAACATTCTTTCGACTGCTACTTCTCCAAGAATTATGTCTATAATTTTACCACCTTATTACCCTGCCCGGGACATAACTGTTTATCCACATTTCTCTTATGTGCCTCAGACCAGCTCTGCACAATCTACGTCTGTAAATATTCACCACTGCCTGCTATGGATGCATACAGGAACCAAGGGTGAGCATTTAGATACCTTTACACAGCAAGTTGATGGGCAGTTTATGACTGATGATTCCAATAACCCAAAAACACAGGCCTTGGATTTTATGTCTTTTCCCACCTATTCCCTCTTATTGTATGCTTCAAAAATATCAATCTTGGGGCCAGGGATTTAGCTCAGTGGTTCCACCACCTGCCCTGCAAGCACAAGGACCTGAGTTCAATCCCTGGTACCAAAAAAACAAAAACAAAAATACCGATCTTTGTCATGCTGGAAAAATGCTTAGTCCATCATCATGACTGCTTTCAGACTGAGGCAATGCTTCTTCACTGACTATTTACAGTGGCAAATCCCTATTCTAATTAATTGACTGATATGGCAACAAGACTGCATAGCCCAGATCCCAGTAACGGTGAACTTCATTTATCCTTCTGCTATGTACTAATGCTGTCTTTCTCACGTAATATGGCTAACCTCAAATATGAAAGAGAATCTTAAAAAATGTATTTTTGGGCTGGAGATTTAGCTCAGTGGTTCTGCCGCCTGCCTCACAAGCGCAAGGTCCCGAATTCAATGCCCGGTACAAAAAAAAAAAATTATTTTTACTGTTTAAGAGAGTGTAGTAACAGCTCAGATCCAGGGACCAAGGGCCATTTTGATCAAGACGAGAAAAGCACCTTTACCCATGAGCCTCACCACTTGGCCACTGTGCCCTTGTCCCTGTCCTAAGCACATTACTCCTGGCTTACATAGATTTGAACACAAGGAAATGTATGGTGCTCACAAGCCAAAGATGGACTATTTGGCTCTAATTAGCGTGGTATCACTATTGTTGGCATCAAGTCATGGACACAAACACACACACACACACACACACACACCCCACAGAAAACTACAAAACTGTAAGGAACAGGGTCCAAATCAAGCACTCTCTGCCAGCCTTTTACCCAGCACTATACTCACAGCTCTACCTTTTGCCCATTCTGCCCCTCCTACTGCCCTCATGATGGGGTCTTCTCACAGCTGGACAGCTCTCCACCCACCTGGTTCCTGAAGCTGGCTTTTGTAAGGCTCAACCAAGCTTGGCCTTATTTGTCTATTAATTCCCCCCTAAAGATTCATCAGTTAGCATTATTATTGCTTCTCATTTGCCCTTTATCCACTCGTCAATCCAGCTGGATATTTGACTGCTATGCTCCCAGCAACCATAGGAAAATATACCCACAAGCGCCTAGAGGACACCCCAGGGTGGGAGGAGGGGCATTCCCAAGAAAACACACAGCACAGGAGTCCACTGCAGGGGTCTACCAGCTAAGTCAGCACTCCTAAGTCACATCTCCCCTCACTTCCATCCTGCTCTTTACTGGGCTAACATGCCACCTTAATTCTAAACATCTCTACTAATTTCCAGTGTAGACAAAAAGCCTTATTTCATCATGACTCAATGTACCACGAAACAGGTAACTGTAATGCATGAAAAGTGAGCAATGGGGATCTGCTTTCCTAAAAAGCCAGTGATGGGCTAAGGAATTCAATTTTTTCTCTGGTTGGTGGTTTATTTGAAGCAAGGCTTCCTTCAGGGCTGGGGATGTAGCTCAGTAGTAGAGCACTTGAAGAGCATGTGTAACATCCTGGGTTCAGTCCCTAGTACCAAAAAAAGGCTGAGTACAAAACCACACCAGATGTCTGGATGACTGAATGGGCTGTTCACAATACTGCCCTAATGTGCAAGTGATGCAAATGCTAAAGGTGACCACATGAAGATATCAGGTGACAATAATGACAAACTAGAAGTCTGAGACCTGCACATCATCAGTAGTTCTTATCTGGTATTTTTTATTTGGAAAGGCAACATTTCAAAGTGCCTCTGCTATTTCTATCGTG
The DNA here is from genome assembly GCF_000247695.1 of Heterocephalus glaber. The sequence goes on from NW_004624811.1 coordinate 9,314,942, forward strand.
GGGAATGGCCGGGTATTTACTGGAAGGTAAGACAGACCCTCGTATTTCAATACTGCTTTGTACTAACCTTGAGAAACTTAAGAATCCTTTGAAACCATGCTTTCAATAAACAACATTATGGAAAGCAAGTAAATGTTTCTTTCTTTTCTGTGATCCAGAAAGAATAACCAACTGAATGTTCTCAAATTCTGAATGTTTTTGCACCCTTCCTTACGAAGCCACTTCACCTTTTGCAACTGTAGCTCGCTCTGAGTAAAGCATTCATGAGAAATGTAACCGGGGGTCGGCCTGGGAGGCTGGCATCCCAGAAAACCTGCCCTTCAACTAACTCATTCCAACTCAAATAAGGACAAAGTGGCACCAAGCCAGGTAAAGAGATGACACCTTTCTAACCTTCGATTTCCAGAGTCCGTGACAGCTTACCGCCTACTGCACAGCCCAGGCCGGGGGAACATCTCTAGCAGCTACTCTCCAACCAGACAGCAGAGCCCAGCAGCCGTCTACAGAAGGGTCAAGTGAGGAGGACCAACCACCTCCAGCTCTTTTCTCCCACCTTGCTCTCATCCTCAACAGCTTCTCTCCAGAAATAACTAAATGCATGAGCTCACCCACAGGGAGAAAACAGAGGCATGACACCTACAAGTGGCCTATATATAGAAAGTGTTAACACTCCTCAGGGAAAGACACAAGTCTCCCTGGAAACGCCCAAGCCTCCCCTCCCCTTGGAATTGCAGCCTGGCGACACCAGAGGCTGAGAAAGCACCTTGGAAGCAAACCGAAGCCATTTCTCCCAGATACTTACGGTTTCCCCCCAGGGATTCCAGCCAGGTTGGGCGGGATGGTAGGTACTCTCATGTGGGGGGGAGGATCGAACCCAACCTGGAAATGAAAAGAAGGCACGGCACACTCAGCTGAGACAGGCAGGCATTCTGTGAACACCAACTTTCCATTAGAAACTCTTGTATTTCCAAAGTGATCTAAGTGGGAACGGGGGCATGGGCTAGTATTCTTCGAAAGAAAAGGATGCCGTGACACACACGAGCCAGTCCCCATGGGAATACAGCCCAGACTCGGCTTGTTCTGTGTGGGACCCCAAGTGCAGAGCACAGTGCTGACCAAGCACAACACTACTGGTGCTGTGGGCCCAATGGCTCTTTTCTTTGTGGGCTCTGTGCTGGCTTTGTAGGACAGTCAGCAGCACCCAAGTCCTCTGCCCTTGGGTGCCAACTGCATTCCCTAGATGTGATCAGCAAGTTTCCAGGGACACACTGCTCCACTAGGTTAATGCTTAAAGATCCAAACATGGATGCCCTACACTGTGCACCACAACAGTAACACAGCTACCACCTTACTTTAAACTCTCCTGCCTCCACTGCAGCCCTCCCTAAAAATGTAACATGAAGGAAAAAGATGCTTTTTACATCCCTCCAAATTGCACGGGGCAACATAAAGGAAAGGAGAGAAAAAGCACATGATATATTCTGAACAGCCCTTAAAAAAGCTTCCAGAACTTCTGTTTGCTGCAGGTGAATTCTGGTCCCCTTCCTGATGCAGTCAGTGATGACAGTCCATTTCACCCTTCCAATCCAGGTCTGTATCTTCTAAAAGTGGGCCATCGACCAGCATTTGTTATTATTTGACTTTTTGAAGGCAGCCATTCTTTCTGGAGTGAGATGGTATCTCAGTATTGTTTTCATCTGCATTTCTCTCATGGCCACCACCGTTGAACATTTTTTCACGTATTTATTGGCCAAGAACTGTCTGTCCATTTTGGTTGCCCATTCTTTGACTGGGTCTGAAGCCAGTGCAAGAAGATGAGAGAGAGAACAGAAACGTGGTTTCACACAAGCCATGTTACTGGGGTGACAGACTATAGGGCCATAGAAAAAGAAAGCCAGGGCTTCTCAAGTATTTTTTCCTATGATTTAAAAAGGGGGAAAAACACTTAAGAGAACAAATAAAAAAGTTTTGCTTTCACTAGAGTCATTTCATCACCTTCAAATAAAAAAATCTACTTTGGTGAAAGCAAGCCAGATGCCCCCCGACCACCAAAGGAGCCAGCACACGGACGAAGGCTCTCGGGAAGTGCTGAGTGTGGCCAGGACACCCACGTCTGTCCCTGGGGTGTGCGCGGCTGCCAGCTCCTGCCATGGAGCACTGGGAGGCCCGGTGCCCCTGCTCCCCACCAGGGGCCTACCATGGGGGAGCGTCCGTAGGCCACCACGGCAGCCGCAGCAGCGGCAGCACTCATCTGGGGAGACATGTTGTGTAAGCTGGCATAGGCGGCACTGGGGCTGGTCAGCTCGCCGTTCATGCCGGCGTGGGGCACCATCCCGAAGGGCGCAGGGTACGGGCCGGGCACTGCCAGGGGTGTCCGCAAGCCGGCTGCTGAAAACAAACACAAACCACAAATGACTCTCCTGAACCACTGAGTCAAACCCTACCGGCAACTCGTGTCATTTGTTAGTGTCATTCGTCATGGGGAGGGAGAAGGGAAGGCTTCTGCAGGAGGGGAGATCACCTCCAATTTACAGTGGATCCTCCCCAAAAGCAGAGCTCCTCTCCAGGACAGAAAGGACCCCAGAAGAAGCACAACCCACACATCTCCTCACTGGGGTATGTGGCAGCACTGGGAAGGCAGAGGAATGAATCAGCATTATTGTACCCTGTTTACAAAAGGCAAACTGAGGCACAGGCATGAAGTGTTTACCTGACTGAATCTCAAAAGAAGACTTTCTTGATAAAATCCAAGATTTCTCCTTCAGTCTGAACTTTCCATTCCCTGGGACCAGTTCCAAATGAAAACCAAATCCTAGATTTATGTAAACTGAAGCAGGGATTTAGCAGGAGTATTCTGTGCCTATTTTCTTTGGACTCAAATTGTTACTTTCCTTGCCTAGCTAGGAAGATGGAGTTGAAAGTCATGAGTGTGTTTATTGGTGGGCTGGAGTCTCGGTGAAACCCTCTCCATACCCACTTTAGGAGAGCCTGCCAATTCCTGAGGGATGTACCAACAGAAAACCAGCAAACCACAGGCGGCAAGATGCACATGGGTCACAAAAACAGCCATTTCAGTCCATATTTGCAAAGTCAGACACACAATGTTAGGTAAGGAGCTTATGTCCAGAATAATTATCAGAAACTATTGAAGTGCCTAGGATTTGGATTTTTAGAAATGAAAGAAAAGCTGAATGTGAACAGTTGGAGACAACACAGGGTGCAGCTGCTGAAACACAAGACAAACACCTGTCTTTTTACTGTGCCTGTTTCAGGGACAGGAAGGGGGTGGCCCTGAGCACATTTCAGATCCATGGGGAAATTGTACCACGAGATTAACAGACAGCACACCAAGCCAGGAAAGGAGGAACAATCACAGCACAACGAGCAGTGACACTGTACCCGCTTGGTTGACGAGGGGCTCCATGGCTGGAGGCTTGCCGAGGCCTGGACGGAGTCCTGGAGTGGCGCTGGTGCCCGGTGTTGGCATGTCACTCCGAGGCGTCGGTGTGCTGGATTTTAGAACAGGCGTGCTGGCTTTTTCATGCTGGTATCATTAAACAAATTAAATGAGTATTAATTTTAATCCAAGCCATATTACACAATTTATCACAACAGCAGCTGGGACACTGGGCACCTTCTAGCTACTCCCTCATCCAATTTTCATAAATCCACACAATGTTGACAGCATTAACTTGTGAGCAAGAAATGTTGACCTTTCCTCTTCCTGCCAGAATTAAAACTCGAGCTAGAGCCGCAGAACATGATCACACTTCTTCCTCCGCAGATTTTATTTTTAAAAGAATTTTCCATCAGGCCTGTGGGTTTTGGCGCTATGCCAAGTCAGAAGGATGACCACCCAGAGAACAGGTCCCAGTCCCTCAGAAACACACACCCTGGCCTCCAAGTGCCTGTGAGGGAGACAGGCTTCCCACTCTTGCCTTAGGTAGCCCTAGGATTGACACGAATGCAGGGGACAGCAAGGCCATCAGCTCTAAGAGAAGCACACCAGCATTTCAGAGGCACCAGCCCTCGAACCAGCCTCGCCACTGTGCTGAGACAGAAACCTGCCTAAAGGGTTAGCTCTGGGAGTTAAGCATCACCACCCACTCACTACTGGAACAGCATGGTCCCCCAGTGCAGTAGGGGCTCAACAGCAGTGTTACCAGGGCATCGTCTTTTGTCTCTCCATCTTTCCTAGACACTAAAACATCATCCAAGAAGCACTATGGTGTAATAAAGAGCACAGGCTAAGGGGAGATCCCCACTCTTTCCAGCCTTGGATCGGATGGGCCTTGGCCTTGGCAAGTTCCTTGGGCTTTCTTCCCCATGGGTGACATTAGATAATATCAGGGGGACCGTGTGAGGGGTAATGAGAGCAAAGACATGACACGCTCAGCCAAGTGTGCTGAATAAATAAATGACTCCAAGAAGGGGCTCTGGTACGCCCCAACAACGCTAGTTCCTGGCCTTCCCCAGGGCCTCCTGTGTCTATTTCCGACCTGACAAGCTCCGTGATACCCAGGCATGGTCCATAACATGCCTCGACAGGACGGTCAGTCACCAGATAAATGGGCAGCTCAAAAAAATTACAACTTTCCCAAACGTTTGAGGTCTGAGCTAGTATTCGCTAACTGGCAACTTTCTCAGAGCTTTTCACGGGGAACATGGAAGCCTGTGCAACCCCCGTAATCATGGCCTGAGACACATGAGTGCCAAAGCAAGGAAGCGCTGAATGGAAACACACGCTAGGATCTCACTTGTCAACACTCTCTGCAATCTGTTTCTCATGCTCTGGACTCCTAAGGGCCACAGAGGAAAACACACTGCTCAAAGAGGAAGCACCAGTACTCCGCCTACCAAGCTCATTTCTTTGGACTTCAAAGAGGTGGAACTTCCCGAGGAGGCTGTGGATGCTGGGCTGCTAGAAGCATCTTTCTTCAGCAAGCGGTTTTTGTCAACTCCATTTTCCCGGGGTGAATGGGCAGGACTTGCACGAGGGGAAGCAGGATCCTCAACAAGCAGAATCAAAAGTTTCTATGCGTTAGCTTCTAATGGACAGTTTTTCACATTTTTTTTTTTTTTTTTTTTTGCAGTACTGGAGATTGAACTCAGAGCCTTCTCACTGAGATACCCCCCCCACCCCTTTTTTTACTTTATATTTTGAGACCAGGTCTTTCTAAGTTGGCCCAGCTGGGCTGAACTTTCGATCCTTTTGCCTCTGCCTCCCAGAGTGCTTGGTTCACAGGCATGCACCACCACACCAGCTAATTCTTTAAGAAATACCGAAAGTCTTTCAGAGTGGAGGTGTGTGACATATCTAGCAATGCTGTTATAATGATCAAGATGGTATTTGTAATGCATCCATAATCATACCATAAAGAAAACAATCATGCCAAAGTTCTTCTCCTAGAGGGCAACGGAAAGAAATAAGAACCAGACATTCAACTTAAAAATCCAAAATGACGGGTCAGGGATTTAGCTCAGTGGTTTCGCCACCTGCTGCACAAGGGTAAGGATCCGAGTTTGATCCCTGGTACCAAAAAAAAAAACAACAACAAAAAATCCAAAATGACTAGGGATCGAGATGTTTAGGGGGAACAGGGGGTGGGTTCTGGGATTGAACCCAGGGCCTTGCAAAGGCTGAGGCAGCCCTCTGTCATTGAGCTAAAACCTAGCTCACATTTTTTTAAAGAGGAAATGACAACTATATCAGATTATTATCGCTCATGAACAACCACTGAGTTCTTAATGCATAAAGACCCAAAAGACCAAAATACTGTGGCTCTATTTCATTCACTCACTACTGGGTTTTTCTCTCAACATTGTTCAAGTCATTCTGAAGATAAACGTCACTGAAAAGAATGATTACCTCATTAGAAACATCCACAACTAAGTTGTCATCACTTTTGTCACCATCACTGTCCTGTAAAAAGAAATTTTAATGCTGTTTGGTAAAAGCAAAGAATGCGTTTGGGCATACCTCAATTTCGTCCTATAGTTCTGGGTAGCAGGAGAGCTACAAAACTCCTCAGGACACAGCTGGTGCTCCCTTCCCAACTGGCAGCCCTTGCAATCAGCACGGCACAGCCTTTCCCTCTTCTCAATGACCTGGAGCTACATACAGCTCCAGGAGGGAATTCTGCTGCAGCAGCAAACCAGCTATCCGAGCAGAATTTGCTTACAGGATATGGCAGGCTTCAAAAACCTGGTACCCTGGCAGGGCTCAAAAGTGTTTGCAATGGTTGACTCTTTTAATCGGAAATCACCTCTTTTCATCTGAAATCTGTATGCCTATGTTTCAGTATGTTTCATTTGATTTCAAATTAAGCCCACGATTTCATATCATTGGTTTTCTATGTATTACCTTCAAGGAGACAGCCAGCTAATCAGGTACTCAGAGACTATTCATAATTATAAATTATAACAAATTTACTGAAACCATTTTCCCTTGGGGTTACTTACTGGTTTCAGCAAAAAAAAAAAAAAGAAAGATCTAACCTCAGATCAGAAATAAAGCTCTTCTAGCAATCAGCTCAGAATGTTTGTAAGAGAGATGAAAGGAAGACAAGTGGCAATGTTTGGAAGGAACCACCATCCTGCAACAGGGCTTTTACTGTCTCTTCCTACAGCTGTACACTTTGCTAATCAGAGGAAACGCCAAGCCCTCACTGCGTCCGGAAAAGACTCAGAAAAGCCGTTCAATTTAATGATGTGATCACTCTTACGTCAAAGACCAGGACAGTCTGAAAAATCTATGTTCTTAGCCAGAAGGCCTTATATAGCCGTTAGTGAAGAGAAACATGATAAGCCTATTTAAAAAGGAGGGTATCTCACGGGACTGTAGTTCTTGAAAAGGAGTAGAGCCCCAGTTTAGGGTGTTAAAAAGAAAAGATCCTTTTACTGATACCACTGTCAATTAGGATGACACAAACAATGATGAGAAATATTACCTATTAGCCACAGTGAACTTCTGTTCTCCAAGTTCAGGTTAGAAAGTTTACCCTTAACTTTGCATTCAGGTCTTAAATTTTTTTTTCCAACCATACCCATACTATTACATGTGGGAGATCCAACTTATTTTCTTCAATCGTGTGTTACACGATACACTTCAGTTACTGTTACAAAAGTGTCTTGCAATTCACTAGTGGCAACAGAAAAGTTTCACAGCGTAATCCGAAATAAGAGTCTATCGAAAAACATATTTTCATAAAAAAAAGGAACAAAACTAACAATAAAATTTGTTTTCTCTTAAAGCCCACAGAAAAGCACAGGTGTTCTCAAGTATTACGGTGAAAGAACATCAATCAGAAGGTTTTCCCTTTCAGAAAAAACAAATTCTAAAAACAGCCTGATCGTATAGGTTGAAATAGCAAAAAGAAGAAAACAATTACTTTGTATTAATGGTACTTTTTAATTTTTAAAAAATTATTTTTCTTTTAAATTCACAACAAATCTACACATGTATGGGGTACATGTATATTAATTCATGAACACATGTGTAATGATGAAATTTGGATAATTAGCATTTCCATCTCCTATGACTCCTCTGTGCTTGGAATCTTTCAACTCTAGTTCCTCCTATGATACTTAACAGGTAGCCAAAAACTGTAGTCATCCGGTTGTGTCACAGAACACGAGAGCTTATTCCTATTTAACTCTTCTTTGATACCTGTTATCCAACCCCTCTCTATTTTAGCACTGGAGTATTGTTTCTAATACTGAGGTGAGTCTTCCAGTCTTCTGTAATATAAATCTCAGCTCCGTTTCGAGCCCTTCTGCAAATCTGCACATTCTCAGCACATTACAGATTTCTGGCGTTGAACATCTGCAGTCTGCGGCCTTTTCCACCAGATTTTCCAACGTATCTCATATGCCGCACACAAATATCTATCCAACCAGAAATACTGCACCTAGTACAAGCAGGTAACAAAACCATCATGCTAACCTACAGATCCTAGGTCATTCATTGTTAAATATAAGTTATATATTCAGGCCTTGCAACTCAGAACTGAAGTTCAGCAATTTCTGTAGTCCAAACTATAGACTGATTTAAGGACTTCTGGCAAAATATCAATCCTAGGAGGACTGTGTTCGAGAATCTTAATATAGTAAGAGCATATAGTGAGTAAGAGATTTCGGAGTTAAAAGTACCTTCAGGCTCGGCCTTTAACCTTCAAAAATCATGAAAAATCTACAGGCTACATTTCTTTCTGTATAAAATGGAGATGTCGGCACCCAACACATCAGGTTGTAGTCAGAATTAAATAAAATAATTCACGTAACAGCACAAGCTTCCTGACACAAACTTGAGCTGGAGTCCGAGAGATGTGCCCCATCATTAGTATCAGCTGGAGCAGGCCAGCGGGAGACAAAGGCCCAGTGTCTAAACCCTACACAGCCGGCACAGTGGATACCTCTTCCGCCAAGGGCAAGAGAATTGGCCCAATTCAGACTTCAGCCCTCAGCTGTTCCTGAGAACCCACCCACCCTAAAACAAACACTCAGAGATACCTAAGGTGGGTCCAAGTTACATACTGCTACAGTGTTCACGACCCCAAGACCAGAGGCATTTGGCCTGACCTGGTTTCCTCTGAATGCAGGTTCAGCAGGATCTGAGCCCTTACTCCACCAACCAGTCAAGCAAGCTCAACTGTGGGGTGTGAATGAGATACCTCTGATGTTCCTTCCACTTAACTGTGACTCACAACAGAAGACAAAGACCTCCACCTTAAAACTAATAGGAGCCTGGGTATCTTACCAGAACATCAGAATAGCATCCAAAGGGTATTCTGTAACACCACAATTTTTACTTTATTTGAGCAGGAATAGCTACTAACTTTGCAGGGGCCAGGATAAAATGAAAATGCAGAGCTTTCATTCAAAAACTGGAATTCCAAGGTGCTGGGGCAGACCCCTTCTACAAGTAGGACTCCGCACAGCCACTGAGAACATGAGGTAGGCTCCACATTCTCACAGCCCTTCATATAACTATAGCAGAAAGTCTAAAATGGAAAATTAAGCCAAACAGAAGCATAATTTATAGCCTTAAAGGGAAAGAATAACCTATGGAACATGAGAACCTACCTCTTTTCTAGAATTATATTAAGGGGTGTGGAATTATCATGGAGATATTGGAATACACTTGAATACTGACTTAGAAGGTGAGCAGTAAGCAAACAAATCTACTCAAAATCTTTTATTTACTTACATAGTGGCTGGAATCCTTATCATCCACCTTCCTTTTTTTTATATCATTGGAAAATTCAGGTCCATTTCTTCGTTTATCGGTACCTCTTAGACTATCTGGGACCAAGAGGGAATTACTCTGCAAGACAAAGAAAAATAGTAATAGTAATAATCAAAGACTGCTTGCAAGCCCACTCTGTACATATGAAAACCCAAACTGGATGTGAGAACTGTTTTAGACAAGTGATACCCACCCAGCCTTTCATCACATTGAGTCATCTGTCCACACAGACTTTGGAGGCAAACATTCCTAAGTGCTTTTTGCACTTCGAAGGACCTTGAGACTTAACAGTAACCATCCAAATCCAAGTGGATCCTTCAGGCTCTACTCACTCAAAATGGTTCTGTTCTATTTAGTGCTGGGGAAACAGGAGTTTGCTGTTTAAATGTGGATGTGTTTTTATTCTCTCCCACTGAGACTTCCTAGTCAGGAAAATGAACGGGCTCTAAGCAACCCTGAGATTGCTCTATCAGGCATATTCTCTAACTCTAAGAGTCACTATGTACCACTCTAAAAGGACACAAAGGAAGCAGGTGGGATTAACAGCATAGCTTCCTAAAAGGCAAATCACATTTTCCACAGCAACAATGGAGAAACTTTTGAATTCTTTTATTTTATTGTTGAAAATAAGATTTGGTGTTGCTTGCCAATAGCACTGAAATTTAAGACCCCAAGGGGAAATCTCAGCCAGTGAATCTTCAATAGCAAGACCAGCTCCCCCACACAAAAGCAGGAACAAGGACTAATCTTTTCCACAAACCACACAGGATACTTTCATTGGCATATGCTGAGTGCGAACTGTTGACCCAAAGAAAACAGGCATTTTAGATATTTTGGGGTCACATGACATGATCTGACATCCCTTCAATTCCCATCTCCCCTCAGGCTAAAGCATGAGAACATGTTACAATGAGTTCTTTTAAGTGCAGGATTAGCATATGCAAGAGGCAATTTGTTCAGTGATGTGTTACTGCCTTGAACAATGCTGAATGAGCTGTGCAAAAACCTCCTTTCACAAAGCCCAGATAACCCCAATTTTGCAAAAGATGTTAGAGAACGAAAGGGGGATGGTCCCGGACCAACAAATGCTTATGATACCTTCCTCTGTCATAATTTAAAATAGCGGGCCGCAGAGGAAACTTTCAAGTTAGATCAAATCTAAGGTAATATGTACCCAAACCAAGTATTCCATGCCACATTTTTAGGACCATACGTTTCCACTCCTCACCAGCCAGTGACCAGCCAGGCACTGGCTCTCAAAGCTCCCCTGGGAAGAAGACCAACCCAGCCATGGGAGTGGGTTCCCAGCTCAACTACAGGCAGGAGGAAATCAAAACTGGGGACCAGAAGGCAACCCGAAGCCTCTTGGCCCACTTCAGGGGCTGACTCTAAAGCCAGCTGAAGTCCTTTATTCCTGACTATTCAAGCTACACAAATGCCAGGAGGCTCAGATAAAAGAAGGTGGAAGGATCCGAGCAACTCAATATGGAGAAGCGCAGAGTCATGGCTTTACCACAGTGGCTGGGGCTGGAAGGTGAGCCAGCTGGATCCCTGAATTAATTAGATTGATAAAGGTCTGCTAACAACTAAGCCCTTCCGCCCAGCCTCACAGCCTGAGGAAGGATATAAAGGAGATTTAACAGAACTTCTGTAAAGTGCTAACCAGCACTAGGAAAAGCGTTTTCATACGCCTGTCCAGCTCTAGATTATTTTAGCCTTGTGGTCTCCTCCAGACTCAGCAGATGCATCAGGGGCAGGGCAGTCTCTTGCTCAGCTTTACATCCACACAAGTGTCCAGCAAAACCTGACCCATGGTCTGGACTGGCTAGCTTCTCCCCCTCCCCAATACGGAGGAATGAACTGAGGAGCTTCACATGGAGACACATCCCCCAGCCCTCTTCATTTGAGAGGTCTCTCTGAGTTGCTAAACTGCCCAGGCTGGGCTCCTCCTGCCTCAGCCTCCCAGAGTGTGCCACACGCCTGGCATCTGCTGGCAGTTTTCAAAGTCCCTCCACAGGGCTGTCTTCAAAGTTCTCCTGTGTATTAGCACTGGGCTTCCAAATCACTCAGCCATCCCACACTGCTTTTTACTGTCTTATTTTCAAAATGATCTGCGGTAGAATTGTGAATGTAAAAGTAAACTATACTTCTGTTAGAAAAATACAATTTCTGTTAGAAACAGTAACATTTCTGCAGACCTTAGAAGCTATTACACTTTGATGCCTCTGCTTCCATGAGTTAGAAGTTACTACTGTAATTTCCACTTGAGCAGCTCAAGTGAGGCCTGCACTGAATGGGTTTTGAAAAGCTCTGAAAGTTCCTCTAAATTTGGACTGGGCTAGTAATTAGCACCCCTGCTTATCTGAAAACTAGCCCCATTCAACTGGCAAACTTCCACAAGTTACAAGTTCTCTTCACACCACTGATGCTGTGAAAGTGATTCAGAACAAGGGAGCTGAGAGGGTGGGCCGGAAAGGCCTGGGAAAGAGCGGGAAGGCCTGGTTTGCCCACGCCCTGACAGATGGACTAGTGCTTGGCAGGCATCTACCTCAAGGCTGCTTCATCAAGAGTGGCCTCCATCCTCCCACCGCAGTCCTAGGAACTCAGGTTCTACCTGTGTGACTGAGCAACTGTCTTGTGACACCAGGTTGGTTGTTCTCAACATGAGCAAACAGCTGCAACCTAATGAGCGGCACTGGCAGCAACAGCAACCATTCTAGTGTTTTAACTTTTGCTTGGGGGGACCTCATCTTTGTGGTTCCATTTGCTCTCAGAAACCTGAAGTGACTTCGCAGGTATTGCTGCATGTCTTGAGACACCAAAAGTATTTTGCCCTCGTGCATAGTCTGCTTGTACCTCATGGCTGAAGGGTGGAAAGTAGTTGTCTTGATGGTTGTTATGACCCATTTTCACATTTCTTAGTAACTAAGAGAGAAAACTGAGTATTAAGTGAACATCCTTTGCTCTTCAAAATTTAGGCTCCAATGTTACAGAATATCATGGTCCTTATTACATAATAAACATTTAAAAAGAGACCATTTGCAAAAGAATGACACTGAGATTGTTTCTGTCATTCCAAACACAGAAGACAATTCTCAAACCTGGAAAGAAGCCAAAGCAACCTTGAAGATGTATCTTTCATCCACTAGTTTTACTGGAGTGTCCAGGGAGCAGGATAGTCGGCCTACGATCTGCAAGCTCTTCCTAAGGCTGGGAATGTGGCTCACTGGTACAGCGCTTGCCTAGCATAGACAGCACCCTAGTTTATCCCAGGCACAAATATACACACAGGACACCATTATGTCAAATTCCCTTTCAGAAGGGTGATTTCTAAGCTGTTTCTGTACACAGAATACCTGTACCGAAATACAAATCACTAACCCATACAAGCTCTTTAAACTATCATCTCTAACATTTTAACATGACATAATGTCTAATGCACGTTTTTTTCTAATCCTCCCCCCAAACCACTCAGAGTCCTTTGATTTATATGATTATAAATAAGCCTACCACACCAATCATGTGAAAACATAATTAGGTAAAAAAGTAAAGCCTACTTTAAAATGGACTGCCCAGTCTGGGCAACACAGCAAGACTGTCTGTAATAATAATCCTAACAGCAATAATAATAAAATGAAAACAGTCTGAGATTTTTGGCTTTCTGTTCATGAACGCTGTGCTAACTAGGACGTCAGTAGAGAGCCATATCATGCACTGTGCCACTGCACCCAGCACTGGCTCCCTGTGATACCAGTCCCCAGAGATAACAGTTCTACAGACCTACCTGCCACCATAGACAGCTCTTCCCAGACTCAACATTTTTAAAGATTTTAGTCTACAACATAGCATTCAACAAGCAGAATTCTTTTTACAAATATTTATCTGCCAAATAAATATTTAATCATGAATCAGTTTTTTTGATCAATATGAGAATCAGTGCTGCCATACTAACTGACAGACTCTCATTCTAGCTAAGAAACTCAAAGTTTTATTTCACCTTGCAGCTGGTAAAATTGAAGGATCTGCCAGGAATTTTCCCTACACTGTAAATGCTGGGCAGACTTTGATTATAAATGTCCCCAGAACTGGGATTTCCAGACTGTATATAAGTTTTCCTTTGTTTTAAAATTTTGTTAAGATATAAACAAAATCATCTTATTTACCTTATGTTTTCTACAGGAACTTAAAATAGGAGTTATACAACCTGTGGGAGATGTCCCAAACCTGAGCAAATCAAGACTTGAAAAGTTTTCAAAACAATCTACAATTCTAAAAACCATAATATTTTCTACACCTTATGTGTTACACACGCTTAAGAATGCAAAGCCAAGTAAAATGCTAAAGCGAGAGGCATATCTCCCAAGTCACAAATAAGGGAAAAAGGAAAAAAAAGACTCCTCAACAATGTTCAGTACTAGACCGAAAGTGGGCCCCGAAGCTGGCCTGGCTGGCCTGGCTCTCTCCATTTACAGGGAGAAACTGCAGGAGACAAATGATCCTGTCGGTGTGACAATGGAGGAGGCATCTCCACAACAGCAAGACTGCTCAGCCTTAAGCAGACCTGGGAATCTTCAAGAACATCAAACATCGGAGGACGTCTTCGCGGGCAACAGCCAAACTGTTTGGCATTGTTAATGGATGCTTTGTGGAAATCACATCTACCCGCACTAACAGTGATGACAGAACAGAACCACTGGAACGAGGAGCAAGAGGCCTAGTCAGAAGGAAAATAAGCCCATCTTCCAGCAACAGAACCTGTGTGCTCTCCCTCAAAGAGTCAGGCCACAGCACAGTTCCCTAGTGTGAAACACAAACAAGGACCCTTCCCTGCTGCGCTATGCTGGGTGCCAAGTTAGCTAGGTGGTTGGCAAAGTGTCTGGATACAGTGGGTAGGAGAGGCCAATATCTTCTCTTACAACAGTAACAACCCAGTGCAATTATAAGACTGTACCTGCATCTAAGAGCTGAACAGTGTAAACAGTGGAGTACTGACCCCACAGAGTGCCCAGCAGACTCTTCTGCTTAAACACTAAGATCTGAGCTCCATGCTTCCTTTATCACAACCACTCAGGACAACCCCATGCCCTTTCCTATCTTCTGAACATTCACTCAAGACTAAGAGTCCAAAGACCCAGGGCTTCAACATGGGTAAAGACCAGTCTCTATGGTCTTCTTCCAAGAATTATACTTTTCTTTAGTGCTTCAAGAATCATGGCTGTTCACATCTACTGAGATAGCTCTACAGGGGACTAAGAGACTGAAAGAAAGTTTGGTGAGATGTTACACTGTTAATACTCCTGAACACTAGTCACAGAGGTCTTCAAGAATCTCCAGACCTCCAACAGCTCTTCTGCCAACATGTTTAACCCTGAAGGAAACTACCAGACACAAATCTGAACAAAATACCCACTCATGGGTACAGCCAAAGCTAGACAGGTTTCCCTAATGGGAAAATAATGCACATTATTCAAATGGCTTTCGTTAGCTGCCATGCTGATTCCCCTTGGGAACTTTCTCTTCCCCGCAGGAAAAGTGTTTGTGTCAGAGGTACAGATTGGAAACTCCTGACACCTCATTTATCCTTGGTTACACTGCGGCAGTGGGAACCTAATTTGCTAGCACACTCTACACTGACAATTAACTTCTCTGTGAACATTAAAACAATTAGGTAACGACGCATCCCGTCACATCTGTGTGCCTTCTCTGTCTACACCTGGTACCAATTAAGCCATCACCCCGCACTGTACTTTTTGCAACAGTCCAACTGGTCATTCACAGATTATGTGTGACATTTTAACTAATGCACTCTTAACCCAAAGATTTATGGAATCCCTGCTTGTCAGCAACATGGAGAAATCAGAAAATGTGTCCACATGGCAAGCACATAGCATCTCAGGGGCTCAGCCACGCAGGGAGTCTGGAGTACACATTTCATAGCTTGCATGCAAAATATGGGGAAGAACTGAAGTGCTCCTACACCTTGACCTAGGACCTTGGCACTGTCAAAGGCAGGTGGGTGGCTTGGTCAGGAGGACTCACCAGATGCAGCGTGGCCCTGCAGGGACACTGAATGCAACAGCCAGTGAATCGGGGGCTGGATGGCATATTAAACACATACTACCTCCTCACTCCCATCTTGCCCTTCCACCTCTTCCAGGTAAAGCAAAACAAAAACAAATTAACTCTGGGCAGCCAATAAATACAATTATTTAAAAGTAATTTTTAAATGACCTCATGAAACCATCACTCCCCAACTCAGGATTGGGTCCCAGTAAAACCCAACCTCTATGTTAAACCTTTGAATGCATGCTTTCTACTAGGGTGCTTCTGTACTTCTCAGCTCTCTAGCCTCCGATGAGATACAGACTGATCACCCCTAGTCCAGAAATCCAAGACCCACAAATCTCTGAAATCTGAAATTTTCTGAGTGCAGGTTTGAATTCCAGAGCATTTTAGATTTTGGATTTTCAGATTAAGGATGCTCAATTAATAAAGTCCATGCTAACATTCCAAAATATGAAAAACTCAGAAATCTAAAACACACTGGGTTCCAAGGTTTTCAGATAAACAATTCTCAATCTGTATTTTCTAATACAAGAAAAGGCCTTAAAACTAGAAAGCATCAGATCAGGACTTGAGTCATTTAGATATGAGTACTTCTGTCCACATCTCCTCATTTCAAAGACGGAGATGCCAAGTGTCCTATTTTCTATAGAGAATGATAAAAATGATCATGAGGTCAAAAGGGGGAAAAGTTTTTAAAAACTCACTCAAGATGCTGGGCCTAGAGGTTTCTAATTATAGAACATAAACTGAAGGCCAAGATGGTTGGGAGTAAAACATTCTTTCTATCAGTTCTGCTGTGTTTCATTAGCACAAGACACTTCTTTTCACTGTGGTCATAGCAAGTGGGCTGGGGATGTTTTCCAGTCGCACGCAGGCCAAACATCTCCTTGGTGAGTAGCTGTGGCCATAGTAAATGGCTGCCTCCATGCTGTACAAGAGAGATCACCGTCCGAGCCTGGAAATCACCCGGCCTTTCCTTTCTTTGGGGTTCACAGCAATGACACAAGTTTCCATAAAGAGAACCCAGTTTTTTAAACACACTGTTTTAAATTTTGCCAAAAGGAAATCTGCAGAGGCAATTGCTAGAGAACACTTATGTGTTTTCCACCTTACTTAAAATCTAAAATTTTCACATCTCCGTTTTAGTCTTCATTTCCAGGCCATTTCTCAGCATATCAGGTCAAGATTAACTCATATTTAGGTGAGACTGACCTTGCTCATCCCTGGTTATCTTTGACAGCACTGAGTGTTACAGAAAAGGATCAAGTCAGGGTGAGCAGGGAACCGTTTCCTGGTGCTAACACTCTGAGAATGATCCCCAGCATCTACCGTGGCCTGTGGCTCCTCACTTCCATAGCTGCCTGATGCAGTTTGTCTTACAAGACATCACAAGTGACCGGGCTGAGAGTAACTAATATAGTCACTGTCTGCTATTCTGCACAGGAATTCCTGAGGCACCTGCTCTACCGTCAGGCGCCTTCCCGCTTGAGGTTCCCTAACCCTCCCCCTCCGTGAGGCACCCTATTCTCACCCTACTGCAAAGTCTTGCCCATGCAGCCAGCATCCCACCCTCAGCTGCCTTTGTCCAAAACTCAGGTTCTTTCTGCCACTCACCAATGCTGTATGAATCCAAATTTCTTCAGAAAGAGACCACAGTATCCTCAAAGCAAAGCAAGTCTTAATCTCCTCCTTGTACTCTATAAGGTTTAGTGTCATTTTGAGAAAAAAATCAAGCAATGGGTAGTCCTGAACTTGGACCCGGTCCTACCTCTGCCAATTAATTAGTCAAGAAGAGGTAAGAAAATAAAAAATAATCATCTTCTACTAAATAAAGCAATGACTGCCCTAGTTACCTTTGAGTAAGTTCAAAATATGGACACTGATGATTTTAGAAGTCAGTCAAGGAGTCAAGGAGCGACAAAGTGCTCCCTCAGACATCACCTCAAAACTCTTTATCTAAATCACTACTTGACAGAAGCCCTTGGTCTCTAGGACACTGCTATCTCATTGATAAAATGATGGGCTGTGTTCTATGACAGGTAGTGTAGGTGAGTGAGGCATAAGACTTCTGGATCAGGAACCCTTTTTGAGTTTTTGTTATGCAAAAAAGCACCAACCCACCTCACTCTGTACACAACTTTAGCAAGTCCTCTGTTCTGGTGGCTCCCCCAGACACACCAGAGACCCCTCCCTTTCCAAGTAGCAATCACACGAGTTAGGTATTTTAGTATTACTATATTCAACATATATTTACA
This sequence comes from Heterocephalus glaber, assembly GCF_000247695.1. The sequence continues at coordinate 9,332,510 of NW_004624811.1, forward strand.
TATAACATTAAAAGAGATGCGTGCAAAGCAGCACCAAGAACATGCACTGCCTCAAACAGCACTTAGCATATAGCTAAGTGCTCGGTAAATGTTTGTAAAATGAGTAAAATATTTGTATGCAATGTTCTATAATTTTTTAAAGCTATGTAACCCTGTCAATTCTCTAATTCAAGTCTTTCAAGCAGGTTATTTAAATGATAGCTCCTTCAGCCAAAATTTAATGTAATTTATCTTTATCAAAATAAAAGGTTTTTTATTACTACTCTGTATTATCACTTTTTATTACTACTGTATATAAACTACTTTAAGTCATTTCCTATTTCTCTGCTCAACAGCTGCACTCGTATAACTAGACTTATTTTTTAAAAAAGATTGAGAATTAGAAAAATCAAATTTAAAACCAACCAAACAAAAAACACAGCAAGTCACTAAAAAGTTCCTAGTTTTATATTCACCCCTTTCAGAAACAAGAACTTAAAAGTGTTCATATTTTTATTTTGTTCTTATTGCTTTTGTTTTCCAGGTTTTACATTAAAACAAATTGCTTATATTAAAGCTCATTTGTTTCCCTGCCATAAAAGCTTAAACTAGAAAATTGAATAATTTTGTCATTAAGAATAAACAGGAAGTACCTACCAAGCAGCTTTAGGCTCACAGCTATAACTCTATAGACATCTAAGTTACCTTTGGATCTACAGAAGTATCTAATTTTTTTGTACTTGATTTGAACCCAGTGCTGTCTCAGTCCATGAAATTAATTCTTTCCACAATTCTGGTCACCTAATTCGTTCCGCAATTCTGATTGCAGCCAAACTGCAAGCATATCTGTACTGCATGTACTAACTGCAGGCATGTTGGAAGCATGTATGGACTACGCTTGCAATATGGCTGCAACCAGAATCGTGGAAAGAATTAAGTTTGTGAAGCGAGGTACCACTCTAGTACATTCAATATAGAAAGAAGGGCAGGAAAAGGTAACGATGGAGAGTTCTGGTTTTACTGGTCTGGAGGTTCTCTGAGTCTCTGTGATCTAGATAGCAGATTTTCTTCCAGAATGTCAACCGTAACAATTGTACCACAACAGATCGAATACAGAAGCTGATGAGAAACGAGCTTTCAAGCCAAGCATTAAAGACATTTAAAAACATGCACAAGAATGCCAATTCAGGGGCTGGGGACAGAGGTCAGGGGTAAAGTGTGTATCTAGTATGTGTATGGCCTCGGGTCAATCCCCAACACCATCTTAAAAAAAAGCCTACTCATCCCACTAACACTTTTCTTTTCAGAATATGATTTTTCACTAATAATGTCATTTACGATAACAAAGTGAAAATAGCTCTTTATTCAACTGATTTTGAAATGCCTTTTTTTGCGTACTGAGGATTGAATCCAGAGCTTCATGGATGCTAAAGTTCTACCAATAAACTACACAACCAGCAGTTTTCTAATCCAGTAAATGTCAAAGTACGTAACCAAGAGAAATAGCTTCTTAGGGGTCCCTAATAATTTTAATTCTAAGGAAGAAACAGTAAGATCTTGAGGCCATAAAGTTTAAAGCCATTGGCTTGTGGCAATGGCCCTTAACCCCACTGAGTGACTTTATCAACCAAGTAGAACTAGACTTCGCAGTTCAAGCCACTGTATTAAACACACGAGCATGGTAGTATTTTAGGTGTTAATAGCACACATCATCTTATTACTCATTGCTGCTCATATTCAATTTTACACTGTTTTGAGAGCTACTTAATTTTGTGTGATTGCAACAAAATCCCACTTACGTGGACAGTGAACAACTTAACTCTGCTTTGAAGACTTAAATGTTTAGGTTACAATTAGTGTAGTCTTCCCCTTTTATATCATCACCACCCTAGAGTCTGCTGAAATAATTCGGCAGTAAACACAATATATGCATTTCTGAAAACATTAAAAGACCTTTAAAATTTGTCAAAAATTTAGCAGGAAGAAGGATACAAGCCATAATATGTAAGTCACCCTTTTCTTTTACATTACTGTACTTTTTAGATGGGGCTATGAAATGCGTCCACTGCATTTTTTACCAGAAAGTTCACTGACTGCTAACTGTAACATATGGACTTAGAAACAATCACAGTTGCCTAAAATTCAGGAACTGTTTTATATCTCTTTAAGGATACAACTAATCAATCATCCTCCCTCCAATCACCTCTCACTCCCCTGATGAACTCAATACTTGTATACATTTTTCAGCCTTTTAATAAGGTTACTGGACACAATCAGAAGTACAGGCACAGAGGAATGACAGATGCCTCTTGCTTAACTATCAAACTGATTCACGTCCACAGTATTTCAAAGCCCACACTCCGTGTGCGATACCACTGTGTTACACAACTTTTGCTCACTTTGTCACATGTCTCCTAATGTTGTCACCTCTCCCTGGCCTTCTGAGAAAGCTTGTGCTGCTGGTTACATACTTCAAATTGTAGATGTGTGTCCCACACTGCCTGACATGTAGTGAGCACCCAATGAATACAGGCATTTAGGGTGACACCGTAGTACTGAGGGGGAAAATACTAAATCAGAAATAAAGTCCCAAAGAGTTCAATAAATCAAAAACATGCAAGATGGTCTTCCCCACACACCTTCACCATTGTGTATTCAGGTCTAGTGTTGAGGTTTTAATGTGATACTCTACTGAATGGACATGGCAGAAAAGGGGATCTGTGGGGACAATGAAGTGCAAAACGTAAAGATTCTATCCATTAAGTCAAGGCTAGTTTACTCACATTTGTACTTTGTATATTTATTTCTACACTTCTATTTCCTAGTCATAATTTTGTGTCCCTTCTCTTCCCCCTCAATATTTTCCAAAGAAAATTTACAGCCCAAGAAGTTTCCTTTAGCCATTACCCACTCTTCCAGACACATCCCGACACAAAGCACACTAAGATCTATCTTAGAGAATTTTTAAAGTAACTACTCTCCACACAGAAGGGAGGAGGACCTAAACTCTTCAAACTGGAAAAACTTATGTAACTTTTCCCTAAAGTCCTAAGAGAAAAGTATCAAAATGGGAGGGGGGATGGCTCAGCTCAGCGGTAGAACGCTGTCTAGCATATGCAAGGCCCTTGGTTCAACACACAAACACACACACACATTACCATTAAAAATTCAAAGTCCCATTTTTCTCCATGTTAAAGATGGTCAAAATATTGCTATGTTCAGAAACAAAAGAGAAGAGGCAAAAATTACAGGATATTCTAGCTGAGTAGGAACTAAATTCTTACCCTCTATTTGCTCCAACAATATTTGAGAGATGCATTTTGGACACAGCTGTCCCCACAGCTACCTGGCAGATCCATGCACAGTAAAATGTACATCATACAATACAGATATAGCTTGGTAAAAAGGTAAACTCTATAAGCACATTGCCAAGTTCAATGAATTTCTTTGTCTTTAAGCATTTTTTTGTATGACCAGTGTAAGGCCTAAAATAAATTTAAGCCCAAGCTCACACTCCAAGAACAATTATGCAGAGGGCATGGTGGCACATGGCTGTGCTCCCAGCACTTGGGAGGCTAAACTGGGAGGTAGGAGGCTCGCCTTAAATTCGAGGCCAGCCTGAGCTACATGCTGAGTTCAAGGTCAGCCTAGGCTACACAGCAAGACCCTGCCTTAAAAAACAAACAAAGAAAAAGAACAATTATGCAAAGAAAACTAGATATAGAAACCTAGCAACTAAGATGCATTCAGAAGGCAGTGAATGTTTCAGGTAGAGGTAACACAAGACCACCCAATTCCACACACGGTTGATCTCTTATCTGTAAACCCCACATAAGATGAAGATAAAAATGAATGTTGTTCTAAAAGCTACATGCAACCAGGACTCAGAATGCAACAATGAACATTTTTAAAGTAGGTCTGAGCTCTAGATCAAAGTGTATTTCCAGGTGAGTAATTACAGCAAACAGCCTCAATTCCAAATGATACCCCTTCTTGTCTAACACGTTTTATTCAAAAAAAAAAAAAAAAAAAAAAGAGGGGAACCTATTGGATATCAAAAAAATAACCTTACACAAGAAAAAGGAAAAGGAAAAAGCCAGGTTACTGAAAGAGACGGGGGCGGGGGGGGCGGTATGTTTGTGCCCCAGTGTATGAAGAAGGGACGTACGCGGCCGCGCAGTGGAGGGCTGTGTTTGTGTGTGGCGGGTGTGGGGGTACTTACTGTGCCCGGCTCTCTGTCTGCTCCCGAGGTTACCAAGAAACGCACAGACATGCCCGTTCAGACACAGAGGCAAGAACAGAAATAAAAAAAAGGGGGGAATAATTAGAACACAAGCCCCAAACAGTTTTAAAAATGGCTTTTATTTATATAAGTCATTGCACATTCCTAATACAGTGATTTCCTGAAAATTACAGTATTTTGTAAACATAAGATTTACAGTTTAACCATACACAAAGCCTATTTTTTTATTTCTTGACAGAATAAATTACTTTTCTTCAAAAATTAGTCAAGTGCAATTCTGCCCAATATTTAATGCATACTAGAATTAAAGCCTATGAAACTAAGTAGTAACAGATGCAATTATCAAACCTTTCATTTGAACACATTCACTTTCAAATTTAACTTATTTCGCCCCATTTAACAACATTACTTTCTTTGAAAATTACCCAATTAAGCAGTTAACAGTTTTCCATAATACGTACAGGCCACTGGCATTAACGAGGCAGTTGCCAAGATGTCAAGATGCCTGCAATCTAACCAGACTGAGAAATCTACAGATGCCCACGGAAAGCCCTGCAAATGAGCAGGGCAGAATGGGTGTCCGTGGAAAGCTCTGCGACAGTTCCTCTTAGCTCACTGTTTGCTCTGTATAGGATGGGGCTCTTGTTAGCGATGCACACGTTTGCAGCACTGTCTGAGTATGAGGGCAAAGCCCTAATCCGGCTTGCCCGGCCTCTCACCTCTGTGGTGCTCTGCATCATGGTGCTTCTTGTCATCTTTCATTGTCAAGTGAGACTGCCCACTCAGAGCACTAGACAGCGCGAGAAGGCTGGCACTGCCTCCCAGGGGCGGGATGCCAGGAGGCTGGAGTCCCGAAGGGTGAGGCGTCAGGGGCACTGGGGGTCCGTGGCCGTGCGAGAGATGCTGAGCTTGCAACTGCTGCTGCTGTTGGAGGTGGTGAGAGGGGGGGAGAGGGAGGGGAGCAGGTGAGGTGGTCACAGTGAGGGAGGCAGCATCCAGGGGAAAACAGAATCGGGGGTGCAAGAAACAGAACAGGGAGAGGGACAGGGACACGGGGAGGAAAGGGGGAAAATGAGATTAGCGCTTTCCATTCACCACAAGCTTTTACCTCCTTAGCCCCTTCTCCCCACCACGTCTAACCCTCAGGCGTGCACTGACACCTCCCGGCATCACTCACCCTCTGACGGGGGTGGTGCGCATTGCTAAGCAAGTCTGGCAGAGTTAGAAAGGACCTACAGTTAGTTCCATTTCTAAGGGTCTCCAGGGAGGAAATCCAGTTGCCCCTGAATCTAAGATGCTGCAGGATTTCAGGACTCCTCTGGATTTCAGAGCCGCGAGGCTGGGGGAAGGGGTGTGCACTGCACAACGCAGTAAGCACACCCCAACCAGTGCCAGTTACAAGACGACTGCATCTCACCCAACCTTCCTGCATTCGTTTACCCCAATGGTCTAAGCAGACAAAACCAAAACGCACCAAGAAGAACAGGCATCCTGGGCCTCGACCCTTGTGTGTTACTCTGTCACCAAGTCCTCTCAAAACGTAACAACTATTGATATTCCTGTTTCTCAGAGGGAACCAGGGCTCAAAAGCTCTGGGAAATTGCTGAAGTCTCCCACTCAGCAGGAGGAGCTTCAGTCAATGGCCCTCACTGCTGCGTTCTTTCCTGTCCTAGCCTGCAGAGCTGGGCTCAGGGAGCTGGGCTTGTAAGAACCGGAAACCACAAGACGAAACAGTCTCCCCATTCCTTCCTCAAGTCCCCCACCCAAAGCCACCACTTCCATGAACAGATGAAAACACAGAGACCCAGAGAGATTAAGAAGCTTGACGAAGAAAGCAGTTTCCACTAGTCACGTGGGACTCAGACCAAGGTGACCCAAGTCCCTGTTCCCAATGCCTTTTCCACCACACCTCTTTGCCTCAGTCTACCACTCAACACACCCAGACCTTATAAAGCTGTTCCCATTAGCATGTTCACAACAGGGCTGTAATTCTTATCTTGCTGCCAGGCAGGTACCTGTGGGACATGCACGGCTGTCGCATTGGGTAGTTTTGTATTCATTTTATTAGTAAAAACTTCAAGGAAAGTGATTAGGTCCATTTGTCCCACCACTGGTACAAGGTGCCTGATGGGCCAGTCGTGCATATACCAGCAGTGGTTCAAATCCTCGGGGATGTGTTAGACAGAACCACAGCTCGCATATATTGCATTTACAAGCACGTTGCACGTAATGAGAAGGGAATCTAAGAAACGGCCCCCGCCTCATTCATCTGGACATGTCTCAGCCGTCCAGAGAAAACTGGCGTTTGATGAGACAGTAAACTGACTGACGCTCACTTTCTACGATGAACTTCAGAACATGCTCAAAGATTCTAATCCACACTCACTTCGCTGGGACTTAATTACTTGTTCCACTTATTACCCGCTTACATGAAATAAATATATTGACTCTTCAAGCCAGACCTTCAGTCATGTCCAGCCAGGCCACAGATTTCTACTTGAAACCCAAACACACCTCCCACCCAAGAGTGAGAGAAAGCAGCATCTTAAGTCATAACCGGCATCTACTGCTATTCTGCGGTACATGGTCCACCATTCCCAGCACCTTTAGAAAGTCCCGGGGAGTTGGCCTCCTTTTCAAAGTTCCTTTCAAAGATTGCCTTCTAATTAGAGGGAGAAACAGAACAGGGGCTGGGGTCACCATGGGCAACATTAATAGTATCCTTGAAAAGTATTTAGAAACCACTCATTCACCATTTGAGATCATAGTAACAATTTCTTTTACGCATAAAATCAACTTCCTGTCATCCAAAGACACTAATTCTTGCTGTCACCTTTTAAGAGCCCAGCAATGGTGAGACATAAAGCTGAAGACACTGGCAGCGTTGTCACAGTCCACTGGGCATGCTCGTTAGCACTTAATTAGCAATGAGACACCTGCCATGAGAAATGTGTGCAGAGGAGGATGTGGAGCAGGTCTGCCCCACCAGCAATTACTACCACTACGGAGAGTGTGAGCTGTGTCCAGCTTCTGGGGGAAATGCAGCGATGCATACACAAGCGAACTTGGTGGGGTAATTAAGCACAGCACTGATTAAGGGAAGATGAGAGGCTAAGCAGAGGGAAGGGATTTAACACAGGGTGGAAGACACTTCTCCCTCACCCCTCCTTGCATCTTCAGCTCCCTCCAAAATCCAGACTGGAATCACCACAAGAGTAACTATGGAGGTGGATTTTGGGTTCGAGCAAACACATACTAGGTGGTATCTGTGTAGTTTTTCTTTCAGAATCCCAATCAGCTTTCAGAAAGATGAGCTGGAAAGCTGACACTGAAATATTACTGACAAGAGGGGCTAGCTTATGCAACAATGGGCCTTCTCATAGCTGTGAAGTGGAGGTGTGTGGTTAAACCCAGCAGTTAGGCTAATAACTACCAAAGAAGACATTCAACAGCCTGACTGCCCAGAGCAACAACCCTTTCCACCCTGCTCTGGCTCTCTAGATCTCTTGAAGAAAGCTCACTATCCGTCATTCCAAGGAACTAGGTTCTGGGTTCTGCCTTTCCTAGCTCAGTCATCTTGAGAGCTGCTTGTTTAAAACAAAAGCAATACCTTGTCAAAGCACTACATAGCAATTAGATGGGACACAGCTGCTGAAGGCGCTGTGGTTCCAGGAAATGCGGATCCACTCCTGCACACTGACCTCTTGGTCCTGCGAAGCACTGTGTGTTCACATCCACTACCCCATGGGAACTTGCACACCCGAAGTGAAGACGTAGGTAGTGGGCTCCCACTTCAGGATGACACCCACTCAAAGCTAAAAAGCGGTCCCCAGGGCTCAGCACCAGAGTGGGGACTACACAGCATGGTGCTTCCCAGGGCAGCATTTCTCCTGTAATCACAGCAGTCCAGTCCCATTCCTAGCACAGGAAGGAGCCAAGCAATTCCCTTTTCCTCTGAAGCCTTAACATTTCTCTCCCTGCCCAGTATCGAGAGCAATTCTTTATATCCAGGAACAAGCACACCTCCACACCATCCAGCCTTAACAGCAGCAACACAAACTGGTTCGCAGTCAGCTCTCTTGATCCTGGTCCTACATCTGAAAAGGAGAACTTCATGTGCTCCCAGGCCTCTTCCAGAGAGGCTAGTAAAGAATCAAGCTTCCTTCGCAGATGAAACCTGTTTCTAAGATAAAACACATTTCTTTAAATAAACAGAAGGTCAGTACCTGAAGAGTGAGACGGGAGCTGCAGAACAGGGCTGCTGGCACACTTCAGCCCCAGCTGCCTCTGGAGAACATTTTCTCTCAATAAGGTTTACCTGAAGCCATATAGAACCCACCATCCTCACCAAAAGAAAAGTGCATAAAATCCACCTACAGAAGACATTTCAGAACAAGAGTGACACTGCCACGGCTATACGGCCAAAACCTGTATGTTACATCTGCCCTCTACTGACTAAAACCTGCACCGAACATTTGGAAAACTACATGTCTTCGCAATATGGCAGCAAGGAAAATTCACACTTCTGTGGAAATCGTTACTTTGTAATAATTAGGAAGCATTTTTAAAAGTTAGTGCTTATATTTGCAATAGCTAAAACTTGGAAGCAGCCCAAATGCCCATCAACTGGAGACTGGATCAAGAAAATGTGGGGTTTTTTATAAAATGGAGTACTACTCAGCCATAAAAAATGAGAAATTAGAGACATTTATAGCTAAATGGATGCACATTGAGGCAATACTCTCAAGTGAAATAAATAGGACACACATGTATAAATACCGAATAGTTTCTCTGGTGTGAGAAACTGAAAGTGTAATAAGGACTAAATGGATAATAGGTAATGTGAAATAGGAAGAAAAGGGGTAAAGGGGAAGGGGAAGTGGGAGGGCTAGGGGAAAGGATAGAAGGGAATGGGATTAATATGAGAAAATGAAAAACTGGAAACAAAGTCTTTGTAGATTGGGAGTGTTGGGGGTTGAAGGGAGGGCTGGGCAAGGGGGAAAATAAGAACCAAGAGAGATTATGTAAAGGTGCAAATTTCCAATGATGAATGTCATTATATTGTATACCTAAAATGTACCAATAAAATAAAGTTAAAAAAAAACCCAACAAGTCAGTGCTTCTGAGCTGGGCGTGGTGTGCACCGCTGCAATCCCAGCACTCTGTGGAACTGAAGAGGGCTCCAAGTTCAAGGCCAACCTGGATAATCTGGCAACTTAGTAAGACCCGGTCTAAAATTAAACATGAAAAGGGCTTGGGATGTAGTTCAGTATATGACCCTGTCAGTTCACAGTACTTTAAAAAAAAATGTTTACAAAGAATACTAAGGCAAAACAGTCTGTAAAACTCTTAGAAGAGACATGTCTGATGAGTGATGACAGTGTTTAGGGTTACAGCTGGCTTCTCAGGCTTTCAAACTACTACAGACCAGCGGTTCTCAAACAGAGCAATTTTACACCCGCCCCTCCCTGAGCCGGGGACATCTGGCACCATCTGTAAACGCTTCTGGTGTTGTAGCTGGGGCTGGGGAGTGAAATGCTACTGCACCCAGTGGCCAGAGGCCAAGGATGCTGGTAAAAATTGGGCTGAATCCCCAGTACCAAAATACTGATAATAATAATGATAATGATAATAATAATAATAATAAATCCTACACTGCACAGATAGTGCTCTATCACACAGAGATTCATGAAGCCAAAAATGTCACCAGCACTGAGGCTAAGGAAACCCAGTCAAGATCTAAGCGGAAATTCTGTCCTTACCTTCCTGTTTTGTATGCCACGTGACTCATCAAACTGTGGTTTACAATACACGACTTTTCAACATCCAAGCACTGACTGTACCTTCATCACCACCCGAGTCCCCTGTCACCACTCAAAAAATGAACATCTGCTTTCTAAAGTGGATTCCATTAACAACCTGGGGAAGAGGGGCTTCTATATTTTACAAACAATTTGGGAAAGACCTACCCTGGGAATTTTCAGAATGGTACTCTGGTGCCTCAGAAAATCATGGAAAAGGTTTGGGCTTGAGGATAGAGGGAAATGCACTTGCTCTAACCAAAACAATCTGAACAGACTGAGAGACAAGAAAAACGCACACCAAACCCCAAGATAATGATACTGAAAACACACAGGGAATAAAGTAACCTCATCTGTGTCAAACAACAGCCAAGCATTTAAAATTTTAATACACATTTTACTTAGTGCAGCTTGGGAAAATTATGTTACTATAATGAAACTGACTTTGTTGTTTACATTCAGAACTATAATGTAATGGGGTGTAGTGGTTTCCACATTGTTGTTTCTAAAACACGGGTGCAGCACTTGCTTTACTACCACACAGCTGCCCACACAATGAAGCAGGATACCCAGGGTAACAATAAAGGTCGATGGCCACCTTCTCCTCACTAGAATGCTAAGCTCTGTACCACTTACCACTGAATCAAATTTAATGTTGGAAATTTCACCCACCTTACAACTCTAGGAACAACTCTGTCATCAAAATTTAACCCAGTGAGGTCGAAAGCCATGCCCCTAGATGGCATCTCAAATGCTAAGAGTGACAGTAGTGGCATTTACAGTACAAAGTATGGAAACGTTTTTGAAAGGGGAAAAAAATGTGAAAAGGAGCATTTGTTGACAGTTCTCTCCCAATCATTCTTCCTTGATTTCTGCTATTTTTCCTGTTCTTTAACACACTCAGTTATCTGGGGGCATTGCAGAAAAAAGAAAATTGGTGTGCTATGTAAACAAGTGGGAAGGGCTGTCTGACAGCAGCAACATCAAGAATGCTATTATAGGAGGTACTGGAAAATCTCCCTTTATGTGAATGGCCTCTCTCATGAAGAGGGGGCAAAGATGATAAACAGGTGGAAACTACTGATGGGGCCAAGAATTCTCCAGGCACTTGAAGACAATAGTAAAAAAATAAGTAACAATGCACTTAAAGGCCCATCTCAGTGCAGGTGCACCCAGAAAATAACACACTGACTATTACCTAAGGAATGGGAGAGAATATTTGCAAACCACTGAACTCAAACAATTCAGCAAGGGGGGGAAGCTCCAATATAATCCAATTAAAAAGGCAAAGGATGGAAACTGACATTTCTCAGTAGATATACAAAAAATGGTCACAGATACATGAAAAATTCTCGACATCAGTAGTCATCAGGGTAATGCAAATCAAAACCACAGTGACACACACTATATCACCTCACACCTGTTAAGATGATGATTAACAAAAGAAAGAAATTCTGGCAAGAGTATGGAGAAAAGAGAATAATTACACAGAATTTCTGGGAATGTAAATTGGTGATGTCTTTATGGTAAACAGTATGGAGGTTCCTCAAAACACTAACAATAAAAACAATCAGTTGCCTTGAGTCTTTGGGTTCATAAAAAAACAAAACAAAACAAAACAAAACACTAACAATAGAAGCCCGGTGTGGTGGCAGTATGTCTAGAATCCTAGCTACTCTGGGAGGATGAGGCAGGAGAATCATAAATTCAAGGCCAGCCTGGGCAACTCACTGAGTTTCAAAATAAGTACAGTACAAAAAAGGTTAGGGTTGTAGCTCCTTGGTAGAACACGCCTGGGTTCAATATCCAGTACCAAAGAAAAAAAACAAAAGAAAAAAAAAATTTGTATGATCCAGCAATCCTCCTTCTGTGTATATCTGGTATTCAAAAGAAAGGAAACATCTCAAAGAGATACCACCTGTACTCCCATGTTCACTTTAGCATTCATTATTCTTTTATTTCGTACTGGGGATCGAACTTGGGACCTTGTGCTTGCAAGGCAGGCGGAAGAACCACTGAGCTAAATCCCTGGCCCTAGCATTCATTATTCTTAAGAGCCAGGAGATGGATAAAACCCAAAAATCCGGGTAAATGAACGGATAAAAAAATGTTACGGGCTGGGGATTTAGCTCAGTGGCACCATGCCTGCTTCACAAGCATAAGAATCTGAGTTCGATCCCTGGTACTAAAAAAAAAGAAAAAGAAAGAAAGAAAAAAAGAAAATATTATGTATGTACAATAGAACACTATCCAGGCTTTCAAAAGCAGGAAGTACTCCCATTTGTGACAGCATGGGGGAACATGGAGGACATAAATAAGCCAGGTTCAGAAAGACAAAACACCCATGATCTCATTTTTACGTGGAACCTAAGAGTTGAATGCACAGAAGCAGCAAGTAGAATGGTGACCAGAGACTGGGGAACTGCTGCTGAAAGGGCACAAAGTCTCAGATCTTACAGAATGAATGAATCCCAAAACTCTAATCGGCAGCATGGTGACCACAGGTAATGCTATTGTGCTTGAAATCTGCTAAGACTTTGTGAGAGTAGATATTAAGTGTCTTTGCACCATACACCCGCACAGTAAGGGTGGGAGGTGATGGATATGTTAACAAGCTTGGCTGTGGTAATCATTCCACAATGTGTATGTGTATCAAAAGGTCAAACTGTACACTAAAATACAAACAATTTCTATTTGACAATGATATTCACCCAAAGCTTGAAAAAAGCAAGAGAAAATGGCACCAGAGGCAAAACTGATAACCATGCGTGTAGGCAGGCACCAGGAGGAATCAAACTCATCTTCACAGGCCGGGGATTTAGCTCAGTGGTTCTGGCGCCTGCCTTGCAAGAGCAAGGTTCCAAGTTCAATCCCCAGTACCAAAAAAAGAAAAGCAAGCAAGAAAGAAAGAGGAGAGAGAGAAGAGAGAGAGAGAGAGAAGAGAGAGAAAGAAAGAACGAACAAACGAACTCATCTTCACTCTACTTCAGTTCTACTTCAAAAGCTACATGATCTATGCTGTGCTTATCCCACCTTCCCTGCATAAATCTTACAGTTAGGAAAATAAGATCAGAGTCCTCAGACTTACAGGCCTGAATCAGAATGCATTTTAAGGTTGTTTCTGATTTGCGCTTTTTTTTTTTGGCAACGCTTTAAAAGGTAATGTTTGGATAGATCCACCTCAAAAACCATACAGGTATTAGGTAAAAAGATGCTTGGCATCATTAGTCAACAAGGAAATGTAAATTAGAGCCACATGGAAATGCCAGTTTACGCCTACTAGGAAGGCTGGAAGCAAAAAGATGGGCAGACAAAGTGCTGGGCAAGATGGAGAGAAACTAGAACTTCACCCACTGCTGTGGAGATGTAAACTGGTACAGCCACTTTAGAAAACAGTTTGGCCGTCGCTCAAACACTTAAAATAAAGTTACCATATGACCTACTGGCTGTACTTCTAGGTACAGGATTAAGAGAAAAAGAAAAATAAAAAAAGAGAAAAGGAAACATACATAATACTTGTACACAATATTCAAGGCTGGAATCTTCACAAGAGGAAACAATCTAAATGTTCGTTAGCTTATGTTTGGACAAACATAGGTTACGGTATGCTGATACAATGGAATATTCCTCACTGATAAAAGGACTGGTACCTGCCAGAGCACAGATATATCTTGAAAACATTATGCTATATAAATGGTATCAGACACAAAGGGCTACATATTATATGAAATGTGCAAAACAGGTAAATCCACAGCATTAGAAAGGCACTGGGCTGCCAAGGATTGGAGAGGACACATCGGAAGTAAATGCTAGTGGATTAGGTGTGTTTTGGGGAAGATGAAATGTTCTCGAATTAGACAGTGATGGTGCACACCTCTGTGACTATACAAAAAATACTGAGTTGTGATGAGGTAAATCTGATGTAAGTAAATTGTTTCTTAAAAAAATAAACATACAGGGCTGGGGATCTAGCTCAGTGGTCCCCCCTCCCCCCGCCCCCTGCCTTGCAAGCGCAAAGACCCAAGTTCGATCCCCGGTACCAGAAAAATAAACAAACCTACAAACAGGCACAATTCATAAAACGGGGCCCTCTACTTTCCATTCAGGAGCTCTTTTCTCCCTCTAAAAAAAGAGAAAATATAAAATGGTGTGTACCAAGGAACCAAGTAGAAATCACAGGACAGTATGTGGGTGATTAAGAAGAAGTACCACCTTTGTTAATGCCTAAAAACCACAACGACACAGAAGAATCAGGATACTAAGGCCTAGATTACCTTGAATTCCCAAAGTTCACAGGTACTGCTACGGGAAACTGCCTTTTTTGGAAGGTGGTGATATTTTGAGGACTGAACTCAGGCCAAATGAGGCTAAACCTCACGTTTGTCAAAAGACACCTCATTTTACTGTTAAAAAAAAATTTAACCTAACCAAAGGAGAAACAGGATGCATAAAAGACTTCCTTGTAATACTGCTCCTTCCCTTTGGAAATGCAGTAAAAGGCCTAGGCTGGTGTTTAAATGGAAGGTGTACCGTTAAATATATGTCAGTAGAGCTAGAAGAGCCATGTTTGTTGTGTTATTTAGTCTTCTCTTGGTAACAGGATATGCATTATTCTCATAGGGTGAATTTGTTTTATAAAGAAACTTACAGCGGGGTTATTGTGGGGCTTTCTAGGGATTAGCTGCATACTCATAAGAATAAGAGGCTAACCTCATCCTCTTAAACTTCACACACTACAATCCCACGGATAGCTAACAGCTACAGCCAAAGGAGAAAAATAATCCAACATTTTGCTAATCCTTACACCAATCACCTCATGCAACAGTGGAGAGCCCTTTAGGTCTACAGCTCAATCTCTCAGGGGCACAGTCTCAGGGACAAGCTTTTATTCATGGCCATCCCCTGCACAAACACACACAGCCAGACACCACACAATACCTCACACTTTTACTTCATAAGAAATTGTTTTAAAGCACAGAGTTTTAAATCTGTCTATGAAGCAGGAATATACAAATCTAACCAATAACTGGAGCTACTATAGGGCTTGACAGAAGTTATATTATGGAAAATAAATCATATAGCAAGGAAATAAGACAGAAAAAAATGCCTACATTAACATTACATTTCTTGAATTCCCAAAGTTCACAGGCATTGCTACAGGAAACTGCTGGGGGTGGGGGTGGGGGCTAATACTTGAGAGACTGAACTCAGGGCCTTCTCAATGAGTTGCCTCTCTACCGCCTTCTATGTTTTGAGACAGGGTCTCAGTAAGTTTCTCAGGGTGACCTTGAACTTGAAATCATCTGGCTTCAGCTTCCCCAGGAAGCTAGGATTACAAGCATGACCTAACACACCCAACTCAAAATTTTCTTACACCTTAACAGTCAGTATTGAGGTCACTATCAGAAACTTGGCCTTTTGTGGGTAGGAAGGACAATCTCTGCTGGTCACATGTCCATCTCTTCTATTTCTCTCTCCTTGCAATTGTATCAGAGGAGTCCCTGTAACTGTCTGCAGATGGCTTTGTTCTCTTTTTATGTTAGGTAAAGAAGTCAAAAGTGTTCTGTTCTCACATTTGTGCCTTCAACTCTACGTCCTTCTGGGAGGTTTTGTCCGTTTGTTTTTTGTTTTTTGAGACAGGGTCTCGCTATGCAGTTCAGGCTGGCCTCAAACTTGTGGTGATCCTTCTACCTCAGGTTCCTGATACTGAGATTGCAGGTATAAACTACTATGCCCGGCTCTATCTGCTCCTAAAACTTTTTCCTCTTGGGTGTGAACTTTTAAGTTTATTCATTAAAACCTAAGTGGTAGTGTTTTTTCACTGTGCTCTTATTAAAAGGCATACATGCACGACAACTTTATGGCAAGCGCTGGATCTAACCTCAAATATCTACATCCACGAAACCATTAGAAAAGGAACGGTGATGTGCTGCTCAGAGCGACTGTCTCAACAGGGGTGTGGCCAACTTGACACACAAATGGTTACAAGGACTTAAGAGAAACCAGGCACACAAAATTTCAACCAGGGAGTTGGGAGCACAAAGATTGAGAATGCCAGGGTCTGACCTCCAGAAAAGCCATGTGCAGTGTTATCCATCAACAGAGGGGGACACTGGGAAAGGCGAACTGACTCTACGAGGTCAAGAAGCAATGAGTGACACTCAACATCCTACCCAAGCCTGTCTGATCCTGGGCCATGCACACACGATCCGAGGGAATATATATACCCACAAACATTACCAGGTAGGGCAACAGGGGGTTAGAAATGAAATATACAACTATGTGATTGTTTGCTTTAAAAAAGAAAATTAAGGCCAAGCATAGCAGTACATGCCTATAATCCTAGCACTTGGGAGGCTGAGACAGAAGGATCAGCATTTCAAGGTCAGCCTGGACTACATAGTGAGACTATGTCTCAAACTACAGTATTACCCACCCCATCCTGCAACTGCAGTCAGCTAGTATTGACTGACTGATTACTTTTCAATCAAAAAGCAACTAACTTCATTTGAGGGTGGGGAAAACTGACTCAGAAGTACAGGGAACCTGCTGCAGTGACAGAACATCTCATGCAGTATGGGCCCTGGGAGTGTGCAAATGTCAAAAGTGATCAAGCTATACATGTAAATTCTGTGTACTTCACTATATAGAAATTTTACATAAAATGAAAAAAAGTCCCAGTATAAGCACAGAAATGTATTTCCTTATGTATTTATCTATACAGGCAGATCTATAGTAATTATCTGTGATATAAACTTTTTTAAAGGAAAATATTATTTGAAATCCCAATCAACTACAATCAATTAGTATTCATCAGGGCAGGTAAAAGAAAGCAAAGTGAGCCTGAAGAGTCAATTTTCCCTGCATTTAGATAGCATTCACTGATTCCACAAATAAGACTTTATAGCATGTAAAAACCAACATCATTTTCATCATTCTTAATACAACTCCAAATTGAAAAAAAAAAAAAAAAGTCTGAAGAATGTTGCTGTAATTTTTTTTTGGTACCGGGGATCAAACTCAGGACCTTGCACTTGCCAGGCAGGCGGCGGAACCACTGAGCTCTCCAGCCCCATTGTTGCTCTAAGTTTGAAAATGACTCTGATCTAGAAACTCAAGGTCTCCAATGAATGAGTCTGTTTTCCCTCAACTTGTTTTCTAAGCCATGAGGTGTGTCAAACCAAACAAGTCCTGTGCCTATTAATTATCCTTTTTATTGCTACAAGAATGCAACACACTGAGTGGGAAAGTTTATGAGAAGCACAATTCAGAACAGAGTTACAGTTACTACTCTGGCAGTCATCAAATTTGCTCAGTGGAAGCTATTTTTAAAAGTCCAGGGCCGCAGATTTAGTTCAGTGGTGTCATACCTGCCGCCTAAACGCAAGGTCCTGAATTTGATCCCTGGTACCAGAAAGAAGAAAAAAAAAAAAGTCCAGCAAAAATATTCCAGTAATTTGTTCAAATATCAACTATGTAAGATGCTCATCCTTCTTAAATATCAGTACTTGACACAAGTTGAAGGCAAGTAGAAAAGAATTAAAATGCAGTAGATTTTGTCACACAAGAGCTAAGATTTCTAGACTGGCAAGGACTGGGCACCATCCCTAACTCAACAAGGATACAAAGACAGAAAAGAAAACAATTCTTCATCTGCAAAAGCAGCCACAGGCCCGGACACAGCCTGAGCTCACCGAGAAGCCTGGTGTCTTAAGAAGACTTTTAACTGTTTCCAGGCTTGCTAAAGAGAAATATCTTAGCCCTGTCAAGCAAGTAGCAAGCTCCTTGATTGTACCTTAAAGGGAATGAGAATGTTTTGGCTCATTTGCATTTTAAAGGCTACTCTTTCATGATCTTTCACACTTGTAATAGATGTCTAAACCGTTAAATTACTATTTCTTTTCTTAGCTTGAAAGTTGGTGCAGACTAAGAGTGATGCAGACTTAGAGCATGGCCTTGCCTATTGTTCTTCACCGTAAGTCGTCCCTGAACAATGCTGACAGCTGCGATCAAACTAGGCTGCGTTTACTCTGTGCGCAGCTGCTGCTTGTAAGACAGACCGCCTCCTGGTGCCTCCTCCCTGGGGGAAGACAGGCTGACACACTGCATGTTCAATGACCGGGTGTGAAGGTCTGCTGAACTGTCAACCCAATTTTAGGCTACTTCACTTTTCCAGGATGCACACAATTCCTTTCAAGTAAAAATCAAACATATGCCAGAGCATGAAACTTATGTTGCAGGACAATTATTGATCACTGAAAACTTTAAAGAAGCTTCTGACATAAATTAATATACTGGTCCAAAAATTTCAGTGACAGTGACCGCACATCCCAGGGTACTAAGGACATGCAAGGGGCCTAAATCACATGCTAGGCCCAATCATCAATCTGACTTAATGGTGCTACACTATCAAAAGCTAAACTCAGGCCAGGGATTTAGCTCAGTGGTTTCACCACCGCCTGCTGCGCAAACATAAGGACCCAAGTTCAATCCCCGGTACTAAAAAAAAAAAAGCTAAACTACCTTTATAATCTCAACAACATCTTTCCTGAACTAAAGCCATTCCTAAAATTAGCCATTCACATGCCCTTCAAAAACAGCCTATTTTTATTTTTTTATTTCTCTCAAAGGACATCACTGTAAACACCTGGTTAATAAAATTGCTTCGTCTCTAAAGTGTAGATTCAAGAGAATCACAGGGGTTGGGTAGTGCCTCTCAGGAGTTAAATGCAACACTTTTACCACTGAAAACTTACATGTAAAAATCTACAGCTTATTAGAAAACAAACATGTTCCATGAAGTTTAGCTGGGTACTTCAGAATTGCTTTGCATATGTTTTCCTTTAATCAAAACAGGCTTTTCCATCCTCATTCATTTAGGTTAAAAAATTCCATGCTTAAGCTACAAGTACAATTCACTATTACTCTTTGTTAATCAAACACGGTACATGCAAAAGTACCAGTGAATATTTGATTTGATCTCTGAAATAAAGCAATTCTTTACACTAGAAAAGGGTAGAGAAGGCAGCAGACAAATGCAGATGTAATTGTGTTTTTTGTTGAATGTGATTAGAGCCCACTAAGTAACAGTCAAAAATGTGATCCTGAAGGGGAAGAAAGGCAGCGCCTAGATCTAGGGAAGAGGAGGGGGAATTGTTTATGCAGAGCTAAGCTGTCAAGTGTAATAAAGCAGCTTGAATAAAATTTAAGCTGAAAATCCACTGAAGCTCCCCATTTCAGGGAGGAAAAAGCTATTAAAAGGAAATGAAGGTCAGTCTCCCAGTTTATTTCACCTAATTGACTGCCAATAGCTTACCACAGGCAACCCCACTGCAGATCTGCAATTGGGAAACTGATGAAAGGAGCGTTTTCAAGCTGAGGCTCATTCTTTAATCCTCTTTGGCTCTTATGTTTTTTCTCCATCTCCAGTTGGGATGTAATTTTAAGCCCTGATGGATTAACTGGTTCCATTGTTTGTGGCCATCACTGGACTATGGCACTCCTAATCCATAAAGCAGCATGTCTAATTATCATCACAAAGTGTCTTAGGGAACTAGAAAGACCAGCAGGGCATCTTCTCACAAGCAATTAACATAAATTGATAAATGAGTGATTTGAATCAGTTCAAGGCACTCACATATGAATAAAATCAGAAAGGACCCTCCCTTGTCTCAGCTCCTTCTTGAGCTTAGTCTGGAAGGGGCAGAGCACATGAGAACCATCCAGGGTCCTGCAGAGGCTGGGGGATGAACTCAAGCAGGGGTGGAACACACAGTTCACCGGGTTCCTTAATGCCGGGCAGACGACTTGTGATTAACAAGCAGTGGCTGGCCCGGGGCAGACCGTACTCAACAGGGGAGGGCAGGAACCTGATGAAAAGGCTAGAGAGCACTAGGGCAAACAATTAACACTTCTTCAAGCGAAAGGGCTCCCTTCATTGGTGTGCCACTTAAAAATTCATGAACAAGGCACAAGAAAAAGAAGGAGCAAACAGACAGGTTCAAATACCCAGGAAAGCAAAAGGCAAAAGCAAAGAGAACCCTGAGAAATGACAGCTCAGAGACTTGTCTGGACCTCTCTACAGTCAAACATTCTAAGACAGAAGTGAGGCAAGTATTTACAGCTCT
This sequence comes from Heterocephalus glaber, assembly GCF_000247695.1. The sequence continues at coordinate 9,352,660 of NW_004624811.1, forward strand.
CACTGAAAGCTCTTACTCAACTGATGGAGTTAGGCATCAAGGGATAGACTGCACTTATTTTCTCATTTAAAAGTAGATTTGCTTTTCCTGCCCTCCTAAAATGTTTCTCCTGTCATCCCTCTAATGCTAATCCCTGTTCCCACGAACATCTCAGCATAGCCCAAACCCTTTCAATGCCCCCACCAAACAAGTCAACATTAGGGTACAGAAAATTACATACATATACATATAAATTAAGCCATCACACTATTAAGAAATGAAAGCTGGTTATACACACTGTAGGAGGTAGACCTGGTAGGCCACGTACCCCGATGATGGCATTCAACTCTGCCATGGTCACCTGTTTGGCACGTTCCACAGCCTGGGCCACCTGTTGCTGATGCTTTGAAAACAAGGAGAAGAGAACGTGTTAACAATAGCCAAGAACGCCCCGCCTTTTTTTTTTTTGGTACCGGGGATCAAACTTGGGTCCTTGTGGTTGCACAGCAGGCGACGAAACCACTGAGTTAAATCCCCAGCCCTTCCCTATATATTTGAACAACAGAAAGACACACGCTGTATGTCCTATAGGTCAAAATATGGGGTCTAAACAGCCGCTTCTCAAGCACACATTACTTCACACGACACGGTAATTGGGAATGGCAAAACATCTATTGTGATGCTTGATATACACCCTAGGTCTGTGATCACTTCTCTTTAACAGACGCTGATCCGTCCAGCTCTGGCACTTCTGGAAATTCCTCTCTTCATTTAGCCTTTTGAGTCTTCGCTCAAAAGGAAGGTGCTACCTTCAGGAAGGAAAATCACCCTGCACCCTTTCCAACCCCACCCAAAAATAGAAAAGGAGTTTTGGGGGATTTGAGACCAGTGGAGATCAAAGTTACTACAGTCTAAACAACTAGATTCAAAAATAAATCAATCAGCATGGAACAGCAGAAGCTAACTAGAACCAAAGCCCAGTATTCTTACTCCAAGTCCAACAGGCTTTTCATCCTGCCCCAAGATACATTCATCCTGTACCCACTGAAGACACACTGCAGCATTTATTAGATTTATCTAAAAGGAGGGTAGACCTTTCAAAGCAAAACTAAACAGTCAATTTCACAGATTTCCCCCTCAAAATATTATGGTTAAACCTCGCGATGACTTTGTAACCAAATAAAATGGCTTTTCTATGTCCATGATTCACTAAATCAACATAATGTAAATATTTATTTTATCTTTGTGATTTATTATCCACTGCCTCCATAGATAGCACTGTCAAATGACTTGATGCACAAGTACATATGAGGTATCTGTGTCCATGGTGATCAAGCCCATGGAACCATTTTTAAGTTGGCACAAGAAAAGTTCTCTACCTAGAAGATAAAAAGAGCACCTGAGTCATCAGTACCTACCTATCAGGCTTATATTACTTACAGAAAACAAAAGCTTTATGCTTGATAATCATTTTGCCGTTTCCCATAGAAAAAAATTAATTTGGGGTTGAACTATTGTCACCACTTCTACAGTGTGCCCTCAGATGTGTTAGACAGAATGGCAGGGGGTTTACACACTTCAGCTGTAACAGATGTTCTTCACACTTGCTCCTTGTGATAAAACTCACGTCTTAAAACTAGCTAATTTGCAAACAGAGAGGCAACATAATTGCACTTTAACAGTTGAACAGTTTTACTTACTTCCTGAGACAGAAATGGGATGACTTGTGCACAAATTGTATTCAATCTCTTGGCGATTTCAGTCTGTAAAGACAAAGTCATACAAATGTTCAGAATACTTTGCAGTTGGTTCTGAAAGTAGAAGCTTCATAACTTCAGCACCTGGGTCCTTCTCTCCTCTCACTCTGGAAGGCATGAAATTGTTTCCCCAGGTTATGTTACCAATATTTATCTGATAAACAGTAGATACCAGTCCCCATTGCCAAAGTAAGGCACAATGGCACACTTCATTGGTCACTTAATCAAAGATAATGAGGAGTCTGAATTGGAAAATCTATATGGTTTATTAGGCCAATGATGACAAACCTTTTAGAACTTACAATGATAACAAATAGCCGGCTGCAGCACATGTGCCTTAGGTTCACCACCAGTTGTTTAGGCTATCCAACTGTTTGTATCTGGAGACTAGAAGCCTCATAATGCACTTTTCCAGTAACGGCATAACATGATGCACATATGCAGTACATTCAAATTGGTGTGCGAAGCCATAATGTCAACACAGCCCAGGTTCCAAAGATGTGACCTGGTATGGTTGTGTCAAGATGTTTCCCCCAAAGCCTCATGCACACATAGATGGCTGAATCTAGAGTGTGTGATGCTGGGACTAAGGGCGTGTGATTACTAAACCACTACATACTGACTGGTTTGGCACCACCCTAGTCCTGGCAGTCTGGGTAAGATTTAAAAAAAGGGGCAGGAAGACGCTGTTAAGGTTCCCTTGTTGCTTTTGCTACCATGTGGGCACCATGAACTATTTCTCCTGTGACACCTTTCTGCCATGTGCCTCTCTGCCTTGGATCCAGCCAATTATGGACTGAAACTTCTACAGACTGTGAGCTAAATCAATTCTTTCCCCTTTAACTTTGAGTGTCGGGTATTTTGTCTCAGCAATGAGACAAAAGAAATTAACAAATCACCTAAGATGAAGAACAAGAAAAAGGACCCCACTGACCCATATCCCAAACTTTCGTACAATGAAAAGGATTTTAATGTTAGTATCTTTCACTGTCACAGAAAATTCAAACCAAAAACACATCACTGAACACAGAACTTAGGGTCTAGACTGATGGTTGAGTCACAACTGTCTGGGTATTTGGAAAACGTCACTAACAGGGCTCACAGTTCAGCTGACCATATGTCCTGAGTGTTCGGCCCTGGCTGTTCTAACAGAGAAAAGTCCTTCCACATCCACAGCAGTCCCTCTGCTCCAGGACAAAACACCCAGGGAGTGGGGGATACTTTGCTGCCAGCCTAGGCAGGGAAGGATCCACCTGCACACCTTGACACCCTATGGAAATACAAAGCAGTTCTGCTTTCTTGTAACAATAAAGAACCAGTTCTGCTTAAAAAAAGAAAAGGTCTTCTATAAAGAGGCCCAGCAATGACCTTATTTATGTCATCATTTTCTGTCCATGCTTACTAAATGCCACCTCTATTACTGAATTAGGCAATGAAAAGGAACAAGAGAAGAAAATTACAAAGCGAGCAGGCTATGCCCTTGGGAAACAGAATACAGTAAGATAGTGGAAAACCCAGGAACTTTAATCAAGTACATAAAAGAGAGTCGCCTTTTGTCCTCCGAGAGGATTCCAGTTAAATGAGCAGCAAAGTCTTTGGTTTTATGGGATTGGATTTAGGCCAACCCAACCCCTATTCCCCCTTACCACCATGTAAAAGAAATGTACTAGGAGGGGAACTGAGTGGTGCAGAGAGCAAAGCCATGACTTGGCTTTAGCTAGCGGAACAAACATATATGCAAAAAAGGGTGCAGCTGTACCAGGTGCAAACCTAGAACTGGGTCAGCCCCACTCGGTTCATTTGATCACAGCCGCCCACTCAAGCTACCTCAAGGTCATGGCTCTCCTCAAAAGCATGCACATAATGCCTTTCTTTTAGAACAGAGCTGTGTTCACCCTATCGATCTACCTATCTATCTAAATTAGCACATCAGCACATCCCACTATAGAAGCATACCAATATTGAAGCACTCCTGACACCAGAAGCTATTTACATTCTGTCTAATTTTCTACAATCACAAACTGTCAAATAACCCTCCACACAGATCTCTAAAGGCATCCCTGGAAAGGAAACTTCTGGGTCGAAGTGCATACATATTTTAAGTTGTATGCATGCTGCCAAACTGCCTAGCAGAAAAGCTGAACCAATTCACATTGCTGTCTGTCTACAAAGGTGCTTGCTCTCGCACCCAGTGTCAATATTGGGTTTTGTTGGCCTTTTTAAGAAATCTGTATTCATCTAATAGATTTTAAAATGACCTCATTTTTATTTGCATTACTTGGATCCTTCCTGAAGTCAAACATCTTTTTATACATTTACTGGTCCACGGTATTTTTCCTTTCTCCATTTTCTGTCAAGTGTTTAATCTTGCTGCCTTTTGTAGCTGTTCTTGACATAAAATATTAACCCTTCATCATACTTTGCCCAACTTGCTATTTGTCTTTCAACCTCACCTAAAATGCATGCTTTACTGTATAGAACGTAAGTTGTTATACAGCCAAATTAAAGGATTTCTCTTCCTACACTTCTGGGCTTTGGACAAGAAACTGGAAAATACAAAGATTATAGGAGCCATTCTTTGTTTTTAGTTCTATTTGGCTATACTTTCTACACTCAATTACTTGATCCAGGTGGAATTTACTTTGGGTTAGGAAGAAAAGATGTCATCTTTAATCAATGAAAATATGTACGTGTTGTTATGTAGAATGGCTTCAAAGTAGAGTTGGACATGGTCAAAGGATTAAGATCCACTCCAAATGAAGTTGTACTGTAAACCTTTACTAATGAAGTGATCAAAAAGTAAACAAAAGAAGTACAGATTAAAGCAAAGACAACATAAACTGGGTTAGCCTAGGTAAGAGGGAAGCAGGAGGAAAACAGCTCAAAGCTTGAACTGATGGGAAACCATCAAAAGCCATGCCACACGTCCTCACAGCTCCAAGCAACGGTCTGCAGAAGAAACAGGAGTAAGTGCAACGGGGAAGGATCTCATCCAAACAGTCTTCCCCCTCCCCCGGTCTCTAAACCTGATCTTAAGAGATGTTGACCAGTGAACTTGATTTCTGAACCTGAAACTTCAATTCAAGCCTTGGCTTTTCTCCTTACAAGGTGATACACACTGGACAAGGAAGGCACTGAAATGCTCTGACTGTGCAGGCTCCTCAGCCTAGATGACAGAGAGGAGGAGGGGAGCCCTCGTGCTGGCAGCCCAGGGATGCTGTCTGTACGCGCCAGTGCTTTCTGAGTGGTAAGTACAGCACCGCTGTCTCCTCGGGGGCATCTCACAAAGGCTGCCCCCTTGGTTCAAACAGCCTCAATGGCAAGAGTGTAGAAGTCAACAATAGTTCTTAGTATCATCTCCCACTTCAACACAAGAGCATTCTGATATTCCTAATTGAGCACAAACAAACAGGTAGTAATGGTTTGCACCCCCGATTCTATTCCAGGTCACAGAACCTGCTAAGAGGTTCACGGGGATAGTGCACCCACTTAACAAATATTCAGATACTTCTGAGTGCTAGACAACTCCCATGAAAAAAATGCACTAGCTCTATTTTCCACCTAGATATCATTTTTGACTCAAAGCTGAAGACATACTTGCTAGGTCACAGTGTTTATAAATAAACTTTCCCTGAACCTGTAGTTCTGACTTTGTATAAGCCAACACTAAACCAGCATTGCAGAGTTATCCCCAACCAAATCTGCAAGGACCCCCGACACACACACACACACAAATTTAAGGAGCTATGTGAAGGTCCTAGAATCCAGCTTGACTTCACAGACAGCTTCCACCCCAAGGTAGCAAGAGACAGGGGGTGCAAATTACCTCCCCACAGCAATCTTTCATGGCCCCTGCCCATGCCAACTGCCCTCACTGATTTGCACCTCACAGCTCACACTACAATCCAAACATTTAGCAAACCAGTGCCAGGGGTCCTGAGCAGTTACACCTGCTCCTGGGTCCCAGGGAACATCACTAATCCACTTCAGAGTGTCATCAAAATGAAGTGAGCTAATAAATAAGCTCCATGTATTATGCCAAAGTGCTATACAGACCAAGAGAGAGTCCCAACCTCAGACCTCCCTACAGTCCACTTAGAAGCTGCCTTTGCCCACAGCACCGATAAACACACTCTTCTCTAGGCCTTTAAGACCCTCCGTGGCACTTACTATCATTTGATAAACTAAACCTATGTGCTGAAATGTCACATATTGCACAAAGCTCCCAGCTTCCTGCAACAAGTTTTCTCAACACAAGATGGGGCAGCATTAGGAACAAGGCCCTTATTAACTACTTAAGACTTATTTCCTTACCAAACCTCTCCCACTAAAACTGATCCACATGTACACTACTCATACTTTCAAAGTCAAGTTTTACTTCCTATAAAACCAAATCTCTGTGCAGCCCTGAACTCAATGACCAAGAGGCAGCAGATAAACCATTACTAAACTGTGCTGGGGTAAGGCTACTTAGAAAAGTAAGTCACATGTAGTAGGTATAAGAGCCATGGACATGGGGGCTGGGAGGTATAGCTCAGAGGCAGAACATGTGGTCAGCATGTGCAAGACCCTGGGTTAAATTCCCAGCACCACACCAAAAGGGGAGAGGGGATTCATGTACATGTATATTTTAACTGAGCTAAAATATGACCCAATAATGTACCTCGAAGATCCACAATGAATCAAAAGCTCGCATGTCCTGCAGAGCTTTTAAACTGAAGATATGTTCTGGGCATCTCAGCTGAAGTTTTAGGGTTCAGTTCCTGAAAGCTCAGGCTGGGGAGCGCAAGGACCCGAGTTCGATCTCCAGTAAAAAAAAAAAAAGAGACACCACAGAGAAAGCTCAGCTTGCCATCTTTGTGTACCCCTCACACCCTAAGTACAAGACTAGCAAGCCTCCTCCTCAGCATCCACACGTTCTCCCTCACACAGGGTAACATTGCTGTTTAAGCTCAAAGCAGGGCAAGGGCTACGTAAGAGTTATTGTCCATGGCCTCAGAGCAAGCCAAGGGCACCATGCCTGAAGCCAGCTAAAATTGCAAATTGATGGATCATAAAAATGGTGCTTAAACGGACGACTGGCACATTCATCTTTTGGTTTCCCTGAACCAAGCAGGAAGTGAGAGAAAAACATAGTGGAGCACTGGTAAGAAGGGTCTGGCAATAGATAAACAGGCAAGAACACAAAAGCAAAGCACGAAAAGGAAATAAGCGGACACTTAATCCCTTCTGGTCAGAAGTTTCTGAGTGTATAAAATGACCTTAGAAGGCAGGCATGGTGGTGCACACCTGAAGTCCCATCACTGGGGAGGCTGACTCAGGAGAAATGAATTCAAGGCCACCCTGGACTACACAGCAAGCCCTTGTCTCAAAAAAAAAACCAAAACATAAATAAACAAATAAATAAACGTGACAACCTTAAACACAGAAAATACCTTCAGCCTCACCAGCAAACAAACAAAATGGAAATTTTAATTTTGTTTTACTTTTTTGAGACGGGGTCTCACTATGTAGGCCACATTGGCCTGGATCCTGTCTCTGCCTCCTGAGTTCTGGGATTACAAAGGTGTATCACTACACCTGGCCTAAATGGAAATTTTAAGTAAGGTAGGTCATTTGGAACCAGTTAAAATAGTTAAAAAAGAAAAATTAAAATCCTATGGTGATGTGTGCTGAGGAAAACTGGAACAATCATACATTACCAACCCATGGAAATAAACTGGTATAGTTAGTTGCCTTAGAAAGCACTGGGCAATGTGTTTCAAAAGCATGAAATTATTCAAACCCTTTGGAAAGGCTTCCCACAGCTAAGAATTTATCCTAAGGAAATAGTTCAAATGAAAAGCATTCCATGCATGAAGCTGTTCACTATAGCACTAGTTTCAAAGCAAAAGAAAAAAGGCCAGGTAAAGATAGAACAGCAGTTCAATACATCACAACCATTTGCAGTTTTTCAAAAACTTAACATTTGCCCTCCTAATAAATCAGTGGTTTAATACTAAGGGAATGGTTAAACACACTACCCCAACCCACAGACGTAACAAGTAACCATTAAAGTCATATTTCAGATAAGGATGCTAAAATAGCCATTATGTTTACTAGATGGGGCAGGCGAAGAACAAAAACATAGTGTGCGAGCGTGTGCGTGCACACGCGCGCGCTTGTGTGTGTGTGTGTGTGTTTAAATGCATGCATGTGGCCAGGCACTATAAAATGATACCCAAAATAGAAAGTGATCATGCTGTGGTTGGTTACTGGTAACTTTTTCTTCCTCCATTGATTCTGCAAACACTGCCCTTAATTTATTGCTTAAATGTATTATTAAACTGGTGAGGTAGATAAGAATGGTTAGACCTACCACCAACCAGAAGCAAAAATGCTAACAATGGCAAAGCCTGAAACCACTTGGCACCTGACCTCTTACAATCCTCAAATCACCAAAGGAGAAAACAACATTTAAGGAAATGATTTGCTCAAGACCATAATCCAAGATTAGGAGCCACATATCCTGCCCAATCCTGTCTCCAGGAAGTAGAAGAGGGATACTGGGGCACACTCAAGACCAGGGACAGAGGTGTTAAACTTGGCCTTGTTTGCAAAACAAGACAGCTGGGTGGCCACACAGTCCAAGCAGAAGTCCAGCACTGCACAAGGCCATGGGCCTGTCATTCCCCTCTGGTACCACAAGCAGCAGCTCGTGTCTGTCCATCAAGGACCTTGCTGTGCGCTGCAGCCCTGACAGAGGGGCTCTGCACAAGAGAATCGGCATTCCATAAGGGACTTCGGTTATAAATTGCAAAATTTAAGTCAGTAATGGACAAGTCCACTTTAGTATTCCCCTTCACATGCTGAAAAAATTATGTACCAGGGGCGGGGATTTAGCTCAGTGGTTCCGCCACCTGCCTCAAAAGCACAAGGACCCGAGTTCGATCCCTGGCACCAAGAAAAAGAAAAAAAAAAGTATGTATCAAAACATCATCAGACAGGGCCGGGGATTTAGCCCAGTGGTTTCGTCACCTGCTGTGCAAGCGCAAGGAGCTGAGTTCAATCCCCGGTACCAAAAACAAAAACAAAACATCATCAGACAATCTTGCTACCAGTGTTGCAAATTCCAGAAAGATCTCTAGTTCCTAAAGGTGACATCCCATACACCGAAATTCAGGATGCTATGCATAAAACCTGTGGGCCTGGGATTTAGCTCAGCGGTTCTGCCACCTGCCTTGAAAGTGCAAGGTACGGAGTTCAATACCTGGTACCAAAAAAAACCCAATTAAAACCTGTGTACCAAAAATGATATGCACAAAACTGCAAACAATCATTCAACATTCTCTCCCCTTGCGTAGAAAAGATTCTCTTGCTGAGAGGTAGGCTCAGTGTCCTCATTTAGCAGTACACTCATGAAAAAGTAAGTTTATCTTAAATTCTAATGCAACCAAGTAGATTTCTGCTTAAAATACAACTACATCCATGAAATCAATATTAAAAGAATATGGGGGATGTTTTTTGTTGTTTAGGTGTATGTGGTTTGTTTTGTTCTGCAGTGCTGGGGATCGAATTCACGGCCTTGTGCATGCTGAGCACATGCTCTGCCACTGAACAGTACAGGTTATAATGTGCATGAGACTACAGTTGGTTTCTAAACTTGTGTGTACATACATCAGTGTCACCTGAAGGGCTTATGTGAGCACAGATGGCTGAGCCTCAGCCCTGAGCCGAGACTGAGAAGGGCTGAGCCTTAGAATCTGCATTTCTTTTTTCTAACAAGTCCCCAGGTGACCCTTCCGCTGTTGGAACCACTGCCATCTATTAACCGCACACAACAGCAGCAGCATCTGGCTGCTTGGCTCCTGCCAGGCCTTCTGACATTTCTCAAATCCGCAGGACACAGGGTCCCCCGTGACGGGGGACTAAAGGTTAAAATAACTTGCCTAATGTCAGAACAAGCTGTGCACAGATCCAGCATGCCTCTCCCCGAAGCACTGCCACAACATAAGGGCCACCATCTCTACACACTTTCACAGAGCAAGAGCAAGGCCAGAACACAAACCTGGGGAGCAGGAACACATGTGCCTCCTGTGGGAAACCTGGAACAATGTGCATTTAAATTACTCCACCCATGCCAATGTAATCTCACCCCTCTGCAAACCTATGATTAAAACAAAACGAAGGGTACGAGTGACAGAAACCTTTTACTAGCTCAACTCATCAGAACATAAGTCACCAATTACTGGCAGATAATAACTCTGATGTCCCATCTCTCGCTCATTTGGGAGCTCCAACAGCATTCTAAATCTGAGTCTTTTTCCAGTTGGGCCCAGTCTTCTATCTATCCTTCACTGCTCAACTTTCACACTCTTGCTTCTCTGAAAATGAGGAGGGGTAAAAGAAGGGGTAGGGGCATGCTCAGCACTGCAGAGATAGCAACACTAATTGCTCCCATTCTCTGACTCCTGAGGCAGACTGCAGGGGCCTTCATCTCCAGAGAAAGCTCTCCTATCTTTGCAGCAGCTCTCAGCAGAGCAACTCAAGTGCCCTTAATTGTTTATGTTCTTAATGCACAGCCTCTTGAATGCATTCATTTTTAATAGCAGGCTTGAGTGTGGGGCCCATCAAAGAATGACAAAGCAACTCTATTCATGGGTTCCCCTTCCTGCAATGATGGTCTTTTGATTTATTTGCAAATGACAAGCTTGCCAGGCCCCACTTGAGGGCTGCCCTCATTTTTTTTCCGCCAAAGAATTCAGTTGCATATTCCAGGATGAGTTGAGTCTGCAATGCTGTGTATTTGTGTGAATTTCCCCCCTTCAGTTCCTTCTAATTAATGACTTAAATGTTTTGACCTAACTGTTGCCAAGCAGAGCATTTGGGCTTTAATTTGTCATTTTGGTAAGGATGCATCTTTGACAAAAGCATCACAGCTGTTTCAGTTCCCAACTAGCCCATTTCCATTATTGAGAGTTCAGAAGGGGCCTGTTCACAGGAAACGGTATTGACTTGTCTTAGGATAGAAAAGGGGCAGCTTTTGGTGGCCCTGAAGGAAAATGCACTCTCTGGCACCAGCAGGCTTTCAAGACACACTGTGTAGGCAAATCAGGGAATAGCTCTATGAAGTCATCCCAACTGTTCTCAGCTTCAAAGAGCAGCCTCCCCCTAACACACCCCAAAGCAAGCCCTCACCTTTACCTCTCCTCACAGGTCCTAGCCATTAGGAAGCACAAGAGAAAGGAGGTAATATCATGCTATAACAGCAGGATTCCTGGGAGGAAAAGCCAACTATATCGTCACTGGATGAAGGTTAAAACTTCAACTGTGAAATGAAAATAGGCAAAGACTGAACAGCAAAAATGTAAAAATCAAGTTAAGGCTGAAAACTGGGTTTATGGCTTTTCCACAAAATTGTGACCATGTTTATCTTTCAATAAGAGCTAAAGCTTTCCTTTTAAACTATAGCTACTATTTAGGCCTTGATTGGTACTGCCCTCCAAAACAGGATTGCTATTTCCACGCCTTCCATCGGGACAAAGCAGACACCCAGTGCACCCAACCACAAAGTACTCATCTATGCCACTGCCGCACATCTTCTTTGGAGAGCCCCTGGAGAAGCAGTTTGGCGTGCATGTTTCCATAACACACTGAAATCTTTAGCCAATCTAGACAGTAGAGAGGACCTGCCTGCACAAGGTGACCATGGGACAGCCGCTCCCTAATTTTATAAGCAAGCTATGGCTGGAGGACTCATGCACAGCAAGGGGAGCTGCCACTACTTTTCCTGAGAAACTTCTCAGAGAAGACAGCCACTCCCCAGGGAGAGCCAGCCCAACAACACTGTGTGGCACAGTGGCAGGACAGCTGCAAGTGTGGGATGTGTCAGGTCCCAAGGCAGTCATCCCCAGAGTGCCAAACTTAGTGCTAAGATTTCAGCTGAGAAGTCCCAAGTCCTGAGCAGAATATTCTCAGTGGCCACAGGCTGAGTTGTCAGCCAACAGCGATCCTCTGGAAAGGAAGACAAGGTTCCTAGCCTTCCCCATTGGAAGGTGGGATTCTCTTTTCCACCAACATCCTATGACAAGACACCAGCAAAGCTCCAGAACTGACTGTCAGAATAGCCAGCAGAAGTATTTGTGAGGGAGGGGGGCTGTATCTCAAAAATGGTACCAGTGTCTGCCATAGTAACCTAGCAGTGCTACAGTATCCAGCGAACTGGGGGTGGAGGTGGGGAGCCACGGAGGCAGAGAAAGAACTTTATGAACAGTTAATGCAACGTCAAGAAGAATTTTATTTTCTCAAAAGCACTTTAGACCATGATTAAAATGAAATCTGGATGCTAGCTAAAATTTTCAAAGCAAAACCCTTGGGAAAGGTTATGTTAAGCATTTAGAAGATGGTAGGAAAGGATATCCTTGATGACAGACTTTGCAGTGCACAGACTCACTTGGTATTGACTCTGCTACACATGTGGGGGCAAACAAGGATAACATTTTAAACAAATTATTCTGCAAAGAAAAAAAAAAAGTCTCCATCATTGCATTATAATTTGCAGAAAATTCCAAGGTGCAATCTCCCCCCTGCCCCAGGCCATCACCTTTCTTCCAAGATAACAACCTACTTTTAGGAGGAAAAAAGTGCGCTTTAGGAGAAAAAATTCTATTCCTAGTTACATGGACTGATCAAAAATACACATAATTAAAGCATATCCAAAAAAAAGGCACAAGTCCCCTTACGTCTAGTCATGTTAATTTATAATTTCAAAATTACACTGTGTCAGAATATTATCTTCAGATATACTGGAAAAGCATGAAATTAAAAAGGGGGAAGCAAGGAAGGTAATGGAAGTGTGAACAGAACAATTTATAAGCCAGGGGCTACCCTAAGTTACCACACAGATTATTTTATAAGTGAACAAATCAATTCATGTGCTCCTGTGTGTTTTTAGAAAACATCCAGGATATTCTTCCATTAATTATGTGGGTTCCAGGACATGTCATTTCTCATGTCCCAGAGCACCAGAAACCAAATTTAACCCATGTATTCTGTTACACTGGTCGGCACTTGTGTGGTTCCCACAGGGCTGGGCTGGTTCAATAACGGCACGCTCCTTCTGGAAGATCAGAACAGACTTCCTGCCATTTGGACTGTGAAACACAGTAATCCACCAGGGAACAGAGGTCAATGTTGCACTTTTGTCATTACTGAATCATTTGAGATGATCTGTGGTGAAGATGAGAGGAAAATCGAAGGCTGTGAGAACGTTGCAAATGCCTTGACCTCAGACCAATTTCCATCTCCATCTGTCTAATAGACATGTGGATAAAAAGCCCTCCCTCCTCCTGGGCCACTCGGCCGTTTTCAAATCCGAGGTCCAAGCCAGGAACCAGTTAAACAATATATTAAAAGGCGGAAATAACCTTCTAAGCCTCAGACCCATGCGTATTCAGGTTTTAGGTCATCAGCTAAAGTTCGGAATGCAATTTTCCAGTCTGCAAGCAGCACTGTGAAGTAGAAATTTTAACTAATACAGAAAAATTGCCTGCAGTGCAGGGGCTTGTGCCAAAAATCTCCTTACTTGTACATGCAAATATATGCATGCTTACACCTCCATCCCCTACCCAAAGACATCCACAGGATTGCTAATACATCTGCTAACACACACGCAAGAGGATGGCAGTTCTGAAAACTGCATGTTGCTATTAAATAAATCTTTTTTTTTCCTTCCAAATGTCCAATTAAAGAAGCTTCATCATTATTATGGTATTTCAATCCTTAAACACAAAACATTCTTAGGAACACAGGGCCCAATTATCATTTAAGCCATGAAATAAATGTTAATATCCCTTGACTTTATACCAATATTCCCCTTCACGGGTCTGGCTGAGCTACTTTTTAAAGATAATGTTGTGCCATATATAAGTTTAGACCTCACAGTATATCAATGTCAAACAACATCGTGTCAAGCTAAGATTCAATTCAGGTAAGTGCCACTGCCAAATTTTCTTGTTCCCAGACGGGCTTTAAGATTATTTTATTGCTTAAAATTTAATTTGTTCCAACTCGTGTCTCCATGACAACGTTGGCTAACCCTGCAAATCATTTGAGTAATTGGATATCTTATCTTTCTATTGCTCTCAAATCGAATGATTCTGCTAGAATTGTAACAGCCAATCAAATTTACAGTCCTCCTGAGTAATAGACTTGGAAAAGTAGCCACATTCATCTCCCCTTTACAGCCATATTAACCAGCATGCGACAAACAGTAGAATCTGGTCTTCCAACTATACTCCATGTTATAGATAGTGTCAATACCAATATTCTCACAGTGCCAAGTCTATTCGAAAGGCCCTTCTCTTTTATGTTGCTTTGAGAAGCAACAATTGTCACTCGTTCCATAAAAACTTATCATAATTTCAGCATTCTAAAGCAAATAAGAGTAATCCCAGAAAATATCTGAAAACATAATTTTTTAAAAATTTATTTTAAAAATATTTGCCCTTGTGACAAAATAATGACCAAAATACTGGCTGTAGAAGATTACTGAAATGTACTGGGCATTGATGTGTTTGGAGCTCTTTTGGTAAGCAAGTCATACTTGATAAGTTAGTCAAGAAATGAGAGTAAGTATCAATTTAACCACCAATTTAAAACTCCGTACCCTTAGGAAAACCTACAGATTCAAAATTCAACACCTCCTTGTGCTTCATTTAACTAACTCAATGATATCAAGCATCCCGAATAGTCAATTATGAAACACACATTTCTTATAAGCTTCAAAGGTCAGCAGTTCCACTCTTAAATTAGCAGTATGACTTTGGCCTTTGGTCAGCTAAAAAGCGCAGAAGCTAGATTCATTTCAGTGGTCCAACTCCATGCTTCTTGGGAGCTATGAAAAGACACCGGCTCACAAGAGCTCAGGGCCCATGCACTGTGAAAAGAGCCAGCCTGCCTACACATGGAAAAGGCTCCACACACGGGCCAACTGGCAGGCCCAGGGCTTGTCAACAACAGTGCTTCGCCTGCAGACACTGGAGATGTCTGGGCTGCTTCTGAGGCTCAAGAGAAACTTTAACAGGCAGCTTCTCAACACAGCACATCAGCAGGTGGCTGAGCTTTTAAGCTCCCAAGAAGAACAGGTATTGAATTTGAATTGGATTGCAACTTGACTGAGCTGCATCCTTCTTCATCCCACTCACTCACTACAAAGACACACAATAAGTAGTTTCTACACCACCGCACTTGGCAGTAGGAGTCAAAAGCTAACCTTCAGTATATCCTCTCTCAATGGCTCTGCTTTTCTCCCTGGTGAGAGGTTTGTTTGGTTGTTGGTTTTGCTTCGCCAAATATTAGCACATAAGCAACAGCTGTGAATGTGACAATCAACAAATCTCAAGCCCATGGAGTAGATGGAAAATTATCAACACAACTATTCTACCCAAACCTTTGCACAGCCCTTCACAGATTTCATAACAAAAACACAACTACACACTCACCACATACACTTCACCGAGGCTTGAAATTTCTCCTTCAACGACCTGACTTTCCAGTTCCACATACAATGCCACTTACTTTCAGGTAGGCAAATTCTTCAAATTGAGTTAGTTTTCCAGGTGACACTAAAAAAAATCTGAAACACACCTCCTATCCTTATTTTCCCAAACCCACTTCAATAAAATAAACCAAATCCTCTTTGTTGCTCATCCATTCCCTTCAAGAAAAAAAATTCCAACTCTACTTTCCTATCCCTGGTATTTACATTAATTACCTAAAGTCATCATCTTCCAAGGATACATTCTGCTGTTTGGCTGGAGTTGAGTATTTCAGTTCCTCTGGACTCTTCAGTCAATAGAGATTCCCAACAGGGACTATATTTTTCAAAGGAAAAAGAAAAGTTTTAACTTTCCTTTTGAGCCTAAAAATAAATGTTTGTCTTTAAAACTGAGGGGAGAAAAATGAACTAATTCCAATGCAGAAAAGAAGCTAGGCTTGGAAAAACAAGACAGGAAATATAAATAAATGGAGCAAAGCCTACAAGTTTAAATAAAGCAGGAGTGGAGTTTTAAAGAGACTGCTTTAAATGGATTCCGATAATAGATTTCAGTAACAGCTCTGTGCCCCATGCCAGGAACCTGTATATCTGTTCTTTTGACCTCTGGTAACTAACTTCATCTGAGTAACTATTTTATGTGGTGGGTGCCATGGTCACCTGCTAGCCCTACTCATCTGTTTTCTAAGTTAGAATAACACCCACAGAAAGGGAAACTGGGAAGCCTGACAGAAAACTACTGCAGAACAATTCCCAGTTGCTCCATGGATGGGACTGGGCCTATGACTACTCACTTTCAAATGTCCAAAAAGAGCTTCCTCCACAATAACTGAGCAAGGCTGGGAAAGACAATTGTGTGAGGCTGCGGGAGCACCTACGGCTACAGCCAGCATGAGGACAACAGGTGCCCCTTCCCATCCTGTGTTGTCCCCATCCCAGAAAGATGCAGATCAAAGCTAAGACCCCTCTTCCTAAACCCAAAGCAACCTTTTTATTTTCACTCACTCATCCAAAGAAACGTTTCAAATGGCACAAATAAAGGTGGCTGCATTTTGCTCTCTAAATCAATTTTCTCCCCAGACATCAACTTGATGTTCCTGCACAGAGAAAGAACAGCCCTTCCCTTCTAATTCAAAAATCCATACTGCCATTGCCCTTGCAAACTGCTAAACAAGCACTATCGGCAAGTCACTTGTGTTCTGTCATGTCTTTACTGCACACCCCACAGGCTCACCTCCTGACGCGGTTTTCCACTGTGTCTGAGTGTGTCGATACACTGCCGCTCCTGAACTGTGCGCAACTTGGACCGGCTGTCTGCTCAGGGCATCAAGAAGGCACAGAGCAGAAACAAAGGCCGTGCTCCAGAGATGGGGCTCCCTGGAGGACACACACGGCACTGAGGAGACTGGCTCTGCACAACGGGGTCCCCAGGGGCTTTTACCTTCTCCACTTCACACCCCTGGATCACCCACAACTGAAATTCTCCACCAGGACAGAAGTTCAGAATCTGACTGCTTTCCAAAAACTGATTTCCCAGGTTCCTACCTGTCAACACCATTTCCCCTGGCAAACGTGCTGGCTGGTCAGCACTCACAGGTGCATTACAGTTCAAGCTGATTAAAGAGTCACAAGGAAGGCAGACAAGACAAGTAGTCTCGGGAGGGGGGTGACTTTTCCGTTTAAGCACAAATCTGTTTCAGATGACAGTAATGTTGGGTGGCCAAATACAATCATGCCCAAAACACAAGGCACAGGTCTAGCAAAGAAGATTTATGAAAACGGTCAAGCTGGAATTCTTTTTTTTTTGGTACCACGGATCAAACTCAGGACTTTGCAATTGCCAGGCAGGCGCCGTGCTGTTGAGCTACAGCCCTGGCCCTGGAATTCTTAAAATACACAGGAAAATCTCTCCTTCACATAAGGTCTAAACTGAGCTCAGTAGTTAAAAGTCTAATCCTCTACTGAGACCTTCCAAGTTCTCCAGACTGGGGGTGGAAGAGTCCCAGATAAGGTGTATATTATGGGTCCAGGGATTTAGCTCAGTGGTTCCACTGCCTGCCTCGAAAGCACAAGGACCAGAGTTCAATCCCCGGTACCAAAAAAAAAAGATATACATAATATGCAAGGATAATACAAGTGGCTGTAAGGTGGGTGTTCACTATACCTTTCACTCCCATTTTCCTGAAATCTGAAATTTTTCATAATAAAATGTTTGGGAGAGTGGATATGCTATAATCCCAGCATTCTGGGAGGCTGAGGCAGATGGATCACAAGTTTGAGCCCGTCCTGGGCAACTTGGCAAGACCTTGGTCTAAAAATAATAAAAAGGGCTGGGGATGCAGCCCTTTTCAATCCCAAGTAACACACACACACACACACACACACACACACACACACAATTAGAAAGGTGGGTGGGGACAGGATATTAAAGGCTCTAACTAAATAATCAATGGTTATAATCATTAAGAAAGCTAGTGATTAAGTCATGTCTAATGCCTCAAGAGAAGCTTGCAATACAATTTATCCACAACCCTATTTAGCAGCTGTAGTTGTCCTTAAGCAATAAGCAGTGGTTCCAAAACAGTAAACCATGCACAGGCTCAATGCACCTGAAACCCAGGCCTCAGCACCATGCTACATGTTTCCTCTCTTCTTTAAGCGCAAATCCAAACGTATTACTATAATTAAACTACTCATTAAGAAGCCTGTGTATGTTCTGCCTGCAAATCACTTTTCCAAAATAAAAAGAACAAAGAAGGGATTAGATGAGATTATCAGAACTAAAGTGAACAGATTTCACTTTTAATTTTAGCACAAGGACCCATCTTGGTATTCTTGACACAAGTTTTTAATCTGGGTTCCATCTTTGCTGAAGGATCTTGAAATGTACACAAACAAAACTGTTGGGCAGAGCTATCTTGTATAGCTTTGTGTAAAAATGTGTACAACTGTTTCTTGGCAAAGTAGCTTTCCCTTGACTTTCAAATGTTCAGTACCCAAAATAAATGTAACTATTACTGTGCATGAGGAGCACAGTGAACATACTAAGCACCCATAATTGAGCTTCAGCAGCATGCAACCTAGCTAGAGTAATGAAAACAGACCTTGTGACACCACAGCAAATGGTGCTAGGGCGGCCTGCTGGTACACGCAACTGGAAGGCTCAAAGCACAAAGCTGGTATATCTGAATTTGGCCTCGAGGGAGGCTGAGGAAGGCCAAATGAAGACTGACAACAACAAAGACCTGGACATTTTTATAAAGGAAATTCAGCAAGAAACCCAGCTGGATCAAGGGACTACAGGGAAGAGAAAGTGGGGGATGCCAAGGAAGAACGGAGGGGACAGGCACAGGGGCAGACCCTGAAGGCCATGGCAGACAAGAGGTCAAGGTGCCAGCAGCCCTGAGGATGGTGTGTGTGCATCCCCACCTAACGGAGCTCCCTTTTCAGGGTCAGCATTGCCAAGCATGCCAATGGGTCTGAAAGGCAGGCAGAGTGGGTGCCCCCAGGGGTCACAGTCAGCCAGCCAAGGGTGACTAAGATAAGAACACTTTATTTTAACACCTCATTCAGCTAGGTGCAGTGGCACAAACTATAATCCCAGGAATTGGGAGGTGGAAGTAGGAGGACCCCAAGTTCAACGCTCGCCTGGCAAGTTAGAGACTCCCTGTCTCAAAATAAAAAAATAAAAAGGGCAGAGGATGTAGCTCAGTACGAAGGCCCTGGGTTCAATCTCCAGTACCATTACCACCACCAAAAAAAAGAAAAAAATCATTATAAATGTATACAATACATGAATATGGCAATACACATATATAATTACAAGTAAACTTTAATTCCAGTGATTCATTCGCAAACATCTTTATGACAGTTGCAAAAAATACCACAGGCTGAGAACCTAGATGCTTGAATAATGGTGCTAATACCAAACTCAAGTCTGACTGTACCAGTACTTCAATAATTTTAGCAAATTATATGATTTGCATGTGCAAATTCACATGCACCTACATCCTCAAAGACTAATTCCACCTCATCTACTGGACAACAAATACCTGGGAACAGATTTCTGGGATGTTCAGCAGTTTACATACAACTCTCCCTTCCCACAGAGTTACTGATGCCAAAAATGACCTATATGTCACCCCTTTTCTGCTAACATGTTTTGTGGTTGAAAAATGACAAAGTAGGGCTAGGGAATGTATCTCAATGTAGAATGGGTGCCTAGCATGCCTGAGACTCTCAGACGGATCCCCAGCACTGGGTTTAACAACAAAAAAAACACAACAAAGCAGTATATAATCTGCAAAAACCTAAGGAAATTATACTTTATACTTAGTATGAGAGCTTGAAGGGGGCAGTACACAATTGTGTCCAAAGTTATGATTCTAAATGATTCAAAAGCAGGAAAACAGAATGGAACAGCAAATATTAAAAATTTAAATGTTAAATAATTAAATATATTTAGATCCCCAGCACCAAAAAAAATTTTTAAATATATAATAGTGCTAAAGTGCAGGTTATTTGATAAAGCCATGTACCAACATTTCAAAAAACATGGGGTTATGTCCAAAGGTGAGCAACTTTGAAAATATACTTTTGCAAACAATTTCACCTATCATTTTTTAATCCCTGCCCTCTCCCCATACCAGGGATCGAACTTGCCAGGCCACTGAGCTCAATCCCTGGCCCTACCAATCATTTTTTGTTACATCAAGTGAACAGCAGCCCATGAAAACCCTAATCCATGTTAAAATTTCAGTGCAAATTTATTTCATTTTTCACATCAAACCATAGCTCAAAAGACAGTCTCCACCTCCACCCACACCTACCAATATACAAGCATGCACACGTGCGCGCGCGCGTACACACACACACACACACACATTCACGCAAAACATCAAGTTGGTAGCTGATGTAATGATGTATACCTGTAATCCCAGTACTCAGGAAACTGAGGCAGGAGGATCATGAGTTTTAAGCCACCTTCGATATTCAGCAAGTTTGTGGCCAGCCTGAATTACATAACAAGACTCTTAACCAAAAAAAAAAGGCTGGAGATGTAGCTCAGTGGATAGCCCCTGCCAGGTATACCCAGCCCTTGCCTGGGTTCCAGTCCCAACACTGCAAATATATATTTCACAGAACCATGTTACTATGGGATGCTTACTACTACACAGAACTACAGAACTCTCCAGTACTGCTAATGAGGGCCAATTTGCAGGTATAAATGCCCAATCTTGACAAAGAAGCCAAATGACCAAAACGGTTGTCTATAATTTGTTTTGTTTTGGTACTGGGGATCGAACTCGGGTCCTTCTGCTTCCGAGGCGGGCACTAGAACCACTGAGCTACTTCTCTGGCCCAATTTGTTTTGTTTTTTAAGACAGGGACTTGCTAGGTAGCCCAGACTGGCCCTGAACTTGAAATCCTCCTCCTCAGGCTGCCCAAGGGCTGGAATTACAAGCATGTTCACATGCATCACAACCTGCTCTAAAATTTATTTTAAAAGCACTATACCAAATATCCTACATTAAATGTTAGTATCTTTAGCTGCTAAAACTGTGATAAAAAGAAAAAAAGCTGAGGCAAGAGTAAGCAAGGGGGTGGAGGGATGGAGAACAGTCAGTTCAGTAAAAGCCAAGTTTTTCAGCTTCCTCCTATTTAATCCACTCTGAAGACCACAGATTTAATAATAAAAAAGCAAAAAAATGTGGCTGTACAGAAATGTAAAATGGTTCCATGAGGCAGTAACTGAATGTATCTTTAGTTTAACTACCACTTAAAATGATTTATTTAAGTATTTACAAAACATTTTCTTTTCTGTTTCTGAATAAACACTCTTTGGAAGAACATCTTATGCCCTCTGGCAAAGGACTCACCTCAAATCACACATACAACATGCTGGCTTGAGGGAAACAGAGGCCCTGGGAACTTGCTCATGATATGCCCAGTCCCTAGTTATGTGACCTCAAAGGAACCAAGGCAAATCCTGCAGATCACAGCCCCTCCCAGCAGGACATTCCGGGGTGGTAAGGGAGGCTCTCAGTTGTGCCTGACCCAACTCTGGCCTACAATGTCACCAAGGCAGGTGGGTCATGTCCTTAGTGTAGATTTGAGGGCATCAAATCGGATTTTTAAAATATGAATATGATTATGATTACTCAATTTTCTGATGTCTTGCTTAAATTTCATGTCCATGACCCCACTACAGAGGCAACTGTTAAGTAGTGAGAAATCAGCCCTGCCTGTTGATATAAAAACACAAGCTAATCTTGCACCTCAGGCAGCATCTAGGCTTTAAATACACTGGAAGCTTTATCTCTTTCAACTGTGCTTGTAAAGGAGAGGCCTGGCTAATGAAAATGAAGGTGGGGCCACTCCAATCTTGATGACAGCTACCCTCTTTGTATTACAAGGCGACCAACATCTGGCAGAGCTTGACTCTAAGTGCCTATACTCCAGCTAGTCATTTCCAGGTCTGAGACTGTGACCTAGGGAAAAAACAAAAACAGAACAAAAAATTTAAAAACTTAGGTGGGGGTGGAGTATAGCTCAATAGACCTTGTGCTTGGTGTGTGTGGCCCTGGGGGTCTGATTTCCACCAACCAAAGGGAAAAAATTTTTTAAAAACCTCAAAGGGAGGGGCAGGGATTTAGTTCAGTGGTTCTGCCACCTGCCTCCCAAGTGCAAGGACCGGAGTTCGATCCCCGGTACCAAAAAAAAAAAAAAAAACAACTCAAAGTGAAAAATGCACACACTTACAAAAAGGAAGAGAGGTAAAACATATTGCAAATGTCACATCTAGGGAATTAACCCTCAGGAGACTCCCTAACAATTTCACCTTTAAAAAAAAAAAATCCCACTAAACCACGCCCCCTGCATGTAGCCTGTGCCAGCTTTAAACTCAATTTGTAGCCAGGGCTGGACTCAAATTTGAAATCCTCCTACCTCAGCCTACCCCATGGTAGATAGGCGTGTGTCACCATGCCTGGCCAATTTATTTTTCTAAGGGAAACTTTAAAGTACACATCAAAATCATGAAAGCAATGGTAAAGACCTAACCCAGCGTAGGGCAAACTCTCTACCAATGAACTTCCCCAGCCCTCACTCCAAACTTTGCATCTGAGACATTGTGCTTGCCAAAACATCATGGAGCTTGGAAATGTTCAACTGTTTCTTCTCACCCAAGCAAAACTAGGACTGCAGCATGGATCATCTTTCCCTTCCTTGCAGAGGTAGCCCTTTAATTTATGTTTAAATTCATCACAGCTTTGCAGCTTGCCAGCCACTCATCCTACCCACTCACCCTTACAGAACACAGGCAGAGAGCAATCACATTGCCTCCATCGCTGAGTCTCTACCAGGGTTCCTGACACGTTTCTTTTGTTCTCAAACATATTTTAACCCAAGAACAGTATTACTCAGTGGGATTCAACTTCCTACGTACCCCTGGCTTGTGATCCCCCCACCCAGACCTCCTGTCACAGAAATCAGCACCACTGATTTTCCTAACTTTGTGAACATGCGCCTAGCCCTCATGGGTCCATAAATTGTGAAGTCGATTTGGGGCAGGGAACCTCTGAGCAGCTGCATGGGCATGACACATAGGCCCAGAGGGAGATTCTGGTGTGGCGGGAAGCAGCACTGGTGACCTGGGGCCACCAACCCCATCCACAGCTCCCACAGGTGCTGGGCTCTGAGCACGCCCAATGCTGAGCACATGCCACAGCTGCGGGCCAGGCAATCACCTACCCATGCTGGTTTGCCAGGTGCCTACAGAGGTTATGGGGAATCAATCACTACTGAAAACTGTAAAACTGAAGCCACCAATGACAACTTACAGCCTGGATTTATCAGGACACAACAAAGATACACAACCAGGGCAGGTAGTCATATCTAATGGGCTAATACCAAGCCACAGCACAGAAAACAAATTTAAGATCGACCTGCCACACATGCTGGGGCACAGTCCTTGAAACAACCAAACTCAGAGCAGCTTGCAGTTTGTCAGTGTGAGAAGTGCTTCATTCTTTAAAAAAAAAAAAAAATCTCCATCTCTCTCTTGCTTAAAAAGAACTAAAAGTTTATCATCTACATGGACAGAGATGGACTGGCAGGGATCTATTAAAAAGCCCAAAGGGGGAAAATTGTCTTAAGGCTACACAGTAACAATAGACTGAGGCATCTATCCCATCCCAGTTCCCCTGTCTTTTCAGTAATCAACCACAAACGGGAGCAGAGACAGTAAGGGGAGGGCCTATCGGGAAGGGAAGCGTTGACACAACGTGCACAGGACCGCGCAGGCACCTCATCAAATTAGGAAACCACAACTATTCCATTCTTGATCTGGAAGCTGCCACTTCACAGCTCCCAGACAAAAGTCAGCAGAGCGACCTGACAGGGGCCTCTCTGGACTCCCTCCTCCAGACAAGCCTGATCGCTGAAAGGTGGGAAAAGAACTTGCTGCACTGGAAACGGATCTTAACAGCATTAGCGCTCTCTCCCTCTCCGTGGAAAGTTTCCCCATCGCTGCATTTTTTTCAGTAACAAAGATGTTGGCAGGAATGACAATTTTTTGTGTCCCCTGATGATGTCTTGCTAGCATTTGGTTATAAGCCATAAAGCAGGAATAATTTCAGCCTGTCAGGAGTCTCGGTGATGCCCAGTTTCCCCCCAGAGAGAATTCCTGTCAAATCTAATGAGAGCTCCAAAGGCCCTCTCTACAATATAATGAGCACTTAGGCCATGCTGGTGATCAGGCGGCAAAAAGCATCAATTTGAGCCTGGCTACACCCTGGGGGCCAGACGTCACCAGTTTTAATAAGAATTATGATTACTAGCTACACCAAATGCCTCCTCAGAACTTATCATTAATGTGTGACATTCAGAAGGATGTTTTTCAAATGTAAGACCACTTTAAACTGAATTATAGCACTCCTTTGCACACTACTCTAGTTAAGGGTCTGTCAGCATTTACAATATAAACCAAATTTGAGGGGGTTTAATATCTACCATGAGGAACTTGTTTATCTCTCAGCTTTTCCCATTTTTCAAATTACTGAGCCAATTATACACAGTGTATTATTGGTTTTTTTGGGGGGGGTACTGGGGATCGAACTCAGGTCCTTACGCTTGCGAGGCAGGCAGCAGAACCACTGAGTTAAATCCCTAGCCCTACACAGTGTATTATTAATGCACAAGGGCTCATGGACAGAGAGTATATACCCACAAATGCCCAATGCAGTATAAAACTCATTAGAAAACCATTTTCACATCGTAAGGGCTTCTGCCCCTTCTTCCTTCTTTCTATATGATAAAGAAAAGGTCGCCACACCATGTAACCAACAGGAACCCAGAAGAATCACACACCTCTTTCAGTTCCTCCAGTAATGGCACCAGTACACAACATCACACCAACAGAGTACTCCCTTGTAAGAGGTGATGAGGTTATTAAATCCTCCAAGTTTATGGGGTTAAGAAAAAGCTCAGTCTCCTCTTACTCTTTCAGAATTTGTCACCAAAAACATGTCCTTCAGGATAATTTTAAGAGTGGCAGGTGAGAGTTCCTAGGCCAAATTTATTTGCATAATTAATTTAGAAGGCCATAAACCATTGCCATTGATTTTCTAGGGCTAGGCCATTTACTATCAACGTTACAATTGCCTCAATAAGGCACTAGCCACTGAAACACACAAAAGCAAAGGCACAAACCCAGCATAAACAAGGCTACCAACTTTGCAAATCAAAGTGAAATCAGCAGCTTTTTAAAAGGCCTGTTTTACTAATGAACGGCCATCTTAGCTATCTTTCCAAACAAATCTGAGAAAACACCTAATGTACATGGTAACATTATGAAATCTAGGAGGAATTAAAAATCAAAGAGTGAGGAGTTACAAAAGCAGAATTCAACTCTGAAACACACTTGCTTAATGAAAGTCTCTGAATATAAGGAAGATCTGAAGGCTGAACTAATCAATTTCTCCACTGTGCCCCAGCCGGTCAGCCATGCTCTTTAATTTAATGAAACAAGGGTTTGAGATGAAATAGCACATATACATCAAGTAAGAATTGTATTGTTGCACTCTGAAATGTGTCCAGCTGTGCAACTTCATCTGATGATAATTTTTAAGAGGCAATCGATTTCTAAAAGACTTATTGTACCAGCGTCTTGATGAAAAAGTGAATGTCAGCATATCTCCAGAATACTTACACCCTGCCATTAATGCTTTCTTTGGCAGACAATGACTACTCAATCGAGGGTCCTTTGGGCTGAGCAATCATTTAGCTTTTCTTCTCTTATGAGGTCCTTAGTGCCTTGTTCCAGCTCAATACTCTTTTTATACACCATTATAGTAGCCGTAAGTGTGAATTTTATGGGAACTTGCAAACTCAGTCATAGCTAAAGCTTTCCAGTCACTAATCTTTTCATGCTTTTAAAACCACTAGGACTGAAGCAACTCTCAACATATGCTGTGGCAATAAAAGGATCCTTTTTTCATATCCAAACCTGCATCAACTAAGTAAGAAACTTTCAAAAAGATGTTTGCTAATAAACCACTAATCCTGACTGTCACTTTATGCAACCCCAAACCATAAAAAAATACTCCAGTTACTCATTTACCTTGTTCAATCTGATTAAAGAAACTCCTAATTATCCTTCTTTCCCCACAGGTCCCTATTTCCTTCTGAAACAGCACTAACTAAACTACAGTAAACTTCAGCAACTCTACAACATACCCCAGGGGAGAATAAATCTATGGAGGTGGGAAAGTAAACGCTGAGTCTCAGAGTTCCTGTCTACTTTAAACAAGCTAGTTTACATTTCCAAAGCACCTCTCACCTAGTCATTTACATGCCAAGTAATTTTCAAGAAGCAACCACTGCTGCAGAATATCATCACCATTAAGCAGGAAGGGAAACCAAGGCAGGAAAAAGGCATACAAATGCCCACCCCTCCATCCCGCAACTGAGGACAAAGCCAGTATTATAAAATCGTATGAACTGATTTCTCCTTTCAACGTGAGATTTAACCAAAGCTTACCTGTTTATGCATTTCAATGTTTAATCCATATGACATTTCATAATACTGTGGAGAGAAAAGAGAATCAACCATTTTACTAACTCACACTGTTGCAATGCTAAGAACACATATTTGCTAATATTATACAAAAAGGAAAAAGATCCAGTCTTTGCTACCTACCATCACATAGTGCCTCTGCATTTCTGTCTTTTCACTTGCCAGTTTCTCACATTCCAGTTTAAGGCTATGAAAACAAAACAGGCAACTTAATGTAAACATTACTTCACTTGTTTTAACATCTGCCTCACATATTTGCACTTCAAGTAAAAACAAAGACCAATTTGGAAAAGCCATAAACTATCTATATAAACACCCAAAAGCTTTGTCCTTGCATTTAATAGGAAAAAGGAATAAGATGAACAGTCAGGGTATCCATTCAACTATCTTTTTCTTCTTGATGCCTACCTGCCCAGATGCCATTAATGAAAAAATCTGTCAAAACAGACTCTTCCTCACGGTTATGTGTTCCCTACTTTCTTGCATCAAAGACTGCTTCTGTGGACTGTACCAAAATCTGGCCCTTGCACAATCTTCAGTCTTCAGCATGGGCTGTGCCACCTCTGCCAGCTTAAAAAGTCCGTAGGTTTGAAAATCTTCTCTGCAAAGTTACTTCTATAACGGCTGCTCCCTTTCAAAACCTTTGGTTCTTACATCCTTGCCAAAATATGTCAAGCTGCTACTGCAATGAAGTGGGCTGAAGTTCTCCCTGCTTGGTAAACACACGGTGTGTGCAAGTGCAAGGATACCTCGAGCTCTGGAAATGCTATCTACAAGTAGACAAAACGTCAATAATCAGAAAGCCCCTGACAAGTAAGGAAAAAACTCACACTCAAGCCACTTAGTCTCATTTGTGTTTCTTCTCAAGTGCAACAAAAGTAGAAATTGTCATTACAGTTATTTCTTCGCTCTAGCCAGCCATAACCTCACAGGAGCACGGGAAATAAACTAACCACCCTGGGTAATTCACTATGGACACAGCACTTTACAAATACCTTTCATTTATAATCGCGTTGATGGGAGGTATCACTAAAGGAAGAAACTAAGGTTGACATGAACACAAATGTAACCCGCTCCAAATCCACCCAGAATGAGGTTCGAGCAGTGAGGGTTCCCACACTATCTATCTTCTCCCCACCGAGGGTGCAGTGGGCACAGCTGAAAATACCCAGCCTTCCCTAATGGACTTTGTCTCAGGCGACCCAATTTTCTAGTATGGCAAACAGACATTTCAACATGGCTTTGCTCCTCTGAAACACACTCCAGGGCCGAAGCATCGATTGAACCAATGTTTCAGCTCAGCCTGTTGCAAAATAAATAAATGAAGTGCAAATATTGACGGTTCTCATGCAACTCCTAAATACACGAATAAGGACTCCCAGGAACAGCAGTAAACGGGCAAAAGGGAAACAATGGGAGGAGGAGGAGACATGAAAAGAGGCGGCCCGGGAAGAGCCAGGAAAGGGGGGAACACGAATGACAGGTCTTAACTGCGACTGCACACGCCCCCGCCTGGACGCAAGCATTAAGTACAGCAGCAGCCGCCGCCGCCTCAGGGCTGGGTGACGAGGGGCACCGGGAAACATGGGCGACCACTGGCCCGTCACAGCCGGACACACACCTGTGATACTGCGCTTGCAGGAACTGAAATTCCTCTTTAATCCGGTCCAAGGACTCCGGGATTGTGAACTTGAAGGGCTGGCCTGCAGCCTGGTGCGGCGTCTGGGGGGGGGACCAACGAGGGTCACCGAGGAACGAGGACGAGGGCAGATGGATAAATCAGCAAGTGGCGGAGTTGGGACAAGAAACGGGTGGGACACACACACACAAAAACAAAGTTAGAAGTGTTGGTAAACAAGCCTTCAACTCTAGTTTGCAGTTCACTTTGGAGAGGTAAAAGTGGACCTTCCCCGGCCCCTGGGTTCTAAGAGGCTCCGGAAGCGCCCCAGACCCCAGGGCAGATCGTGCCAAGAGCGTCCCGTCCCGGTCACCTGCCTGAGGGCAGGGGCTGTGGAGGCCCGGGCCAGCCCAGCCCAGCCCTTCGGGGTCACCACCGCCTCCCCCTTGGGAACAATGACCCCAGGGAGAAGAAAAACAGCTCCCAACGGACCCCCTTCCTAGAGTCGCCGGGGCCACTTCCGGGCGCGCACCGCCAAGGGTGCCACAATGACAAGTAAATAAGGGAGACGAGAAACGGGGGACGTAGGGCGCCCCGGGAGGATGTGGCTACGGAGAGAAACCCCAGCTCCCACGTCCGCCCAGTCTAGACGTCAGTCAAGCAAGAGGGCGTCCGGAGGGAAGGGGAAGTGGAGCTTCGGCAACAACCCAACCCCAGGCAGGAGGGCGCAGTGGCTCCCAGGCTGGGACCGCTGAGGGCCGGGGGCCGCGCACGGGCCACGCGCCTCGCCGACCCGGGTCGGGCCCCCCACCGCCCCGGGGGACCGCAGCTCACCGGGTGCCGGCTCTGCGGGAACATTGCTCTGGCGGTGGCCGAAGCTCTGTTCCCGGACAGCTCAATTCTCCGCGCAATTTCCAACTTTAATCCCGCCGAGGTTAATTAAGCCAAGAAAGCAGACGCGGGGAGCGCTGGGGGCGCGCGCGGCGGGGCGCACCGGCCGGGTCGGCGCCGGGGCTGCTCCTGCTCTGGCCGAGGCGGGCTTCGGCCCTCAGGGCCACATCGCAGCCCGGGTGGCCCGAGAACGTGCGCGGCGACGCAGGCGCGCTCCCAAACGTGTGTGCCTCGGCTGCCGGCGGGAAGGTGGGGCGCGGCGGTCTGGGTGCGCTCCCCTCGGAATCCGACAGATCCGGGCGGCTCGCACCGCTCGGTTCCCGGGCCGCTCCTCTCCGGCTTTCCCCGCAGGTGGCGCGACGGCTCCGGGAGCTCCACAGCAACAAGCCCGGTGGCGTTCCGGGCCAACTCCCGCGGGTCTGCACTGAGTCTTCGGCTGGGCGCTCACTGGCTCCGGCGAGGCCGCGAAGTAGGGCTGGGGTCGGAGCACAGGCTCCGCGCCCCACGGTCCGAAGCCTCACCCCGGCCAGGGACCGAAGAATGCGAAGTGCGCAGGACGCCCGGGTGACTAAGCTCTCCGGTGGCACCGGCTACTCCGCGCGGGCGAGTCCGGGCGCCCAAGGCTGCTCCTCCCCGGGGCGCATCGGGACGCCGCGCCCCCGAGCACCGCCGCTCCGGACCCGTGCGAGCCCCGGCCTCCGGGTCCTCCTCCTCGCCTGCTGGGTTCCCTCGCCGCCCGGGGCTCTCCGGCCCGCCGCGAAGTTCTCTCACGCCCGAGGGGCCGACATCCACCGACGCCCGGGGACGGCGGGCGTGCGCCCCGCGCGCGGCCCCGCTCCCGCCGGCAAACTCCGCGGGCGAGTCCGGATCAGTCCCCCAGCCGAGGGATCGCCGAGGTCCCGCCCGGCTCGACGCGGGTGGGGCTGGCACCGTGGGCAGCCTCGGGGACGCGGGGGGCACCGGTGCCGCCGGCGCTGCCGATCCTGCAGCCGCCCGCTCCGCCGCCGCCGCCGCCCGCGCCTCTCGCGCCGCTTACATTAACACGCGGTTTCACACTCTCGAGCTAACATCGCCGGCCCCGCCCAGCCCGGCGCGGGCGGGGGCCGCGAGCCCCGAGCCGCCTCAGCCAATCGCGTATGCTCAAGCCAACGTGGGGTGCTGACGTCACTGAAGCCCTCAGCCAATGGCCGCGCCGCACCGGCCGGTCAGCCCCGCGGACCCCTCCCGCTTGGGCAGTCTCCCCGGCTCCCCGTCCCACCCCGCCCTTCCCCCGCCCGGCGCGTCCTCCCGGCTCGGGGAGGCGCAGCTCCGGAGGGGCCGCGGGACGCCGCCGGCAGCCAATGGGAAGCGGCGAGACGCGCAGCTTGGCGCGGAGGATTGGAAGGTCGGTGGGAAGGAGAGCGGTGCGGCCGGGCTGTCAATCAAAGTAACGTGGGGCGCCGAGACGCGGGCGCGCGCGGGGGGAGTGTGGCGGCGTGCGGCGCGGGGCTGCTGGCTGGAGTGCACCGGATCCACTTGTTCACTTTTCCCTGCGAGGAAAACCATTCGATCGCAGCGAAAGTAACTCCGACGCCCGCGTGGGTTGGGCCGGGGGCACTTCTCAGTGATTTCCACCTCAGCGCGGCTCTGTGAGTGGGGTGACGTCCCAAGGTCTCGGGCATGTTTCTCCCCGAGCAGCCGCTTCCCGCTGCGCGAGGCAGGGGCTATGCCGGGTGGGAGTGCGTGAGAGAGCGGCGCTGCGGCTGCCACGCGGACCCCGGCCGCCCCGCCGCCCCGCCGCCCCGCCTTGGGGCTGGTGTCGTGGAAGAGTCTAGCGGCTGAGCGGAAAGCTCGGCCTGCCCTGCGTGGGCGGAGAGGGGCCCCACGGCGCCGCCGGTGGTGGGTACGCGCGTCCCCGGCCCGCGCGGAGAAGACGCCGGCCACGCGAGAAGCCGGGGTCCTCGTCCCAAGAGTCTGGCCGAACGCTTGAGCCTCTCAACGGCCAGACCGGAGCCTCTTCCCACTTCCTGGGAACAAAGAGACCACGGGAGACCTGAAGGGCTGCCCCACCCTCCCGGCCGTGGTTTAGGACGCGCTCTTAGCCGGCTGCGGGCTGGATCAGTGGCGCTCCGGGTTGCTGTTTACTGGGAATTGAGTTAAAAGGAGTTTTGAGGCCTCCATGGAAGACACATGTTGTACAACTCAAGGTTGAGGGTCTCTGGTTTTGTCTGTTTCTCAGAATCCACTCCTGGGAATCGCCCCGTGTGTACTTTGCTTTAAAGAACACTTTTAGGGGAGCTGTTTTTACTAAAGCGGGGACTGAATGTTAACGTGGTACCCAAATGTTGGTTACTTCTTGCGGAAAAGAGGCACATCTTCCACAGATGTTCATCTTACGTGGGAACCTAATTAACAACTGTTTGGTATTGATAATAACCCCCATTCCCATTATTTTCCTTCCGAGACTTTTGGGAAGGTTTGTTTTGATTGGAGTTTTTTGGGGGGGGGTAGTTTTGTTTAGTTTTCTCTGTTGGGGATTGAACCAGGGCCTAGCCCATACTTGGCAAGCACTGCACCTCTGAGCTACGCCGCCCCCCCCCGTCAGGTTTTATTCAAAGTTATGCTTTCACAAAAATTTTTTCTTTGAAATATTAAAAGAATCATTTTAGATAATACAGTTCTCTACTGGAGTTTTAAAATATGTATGATATTGATTTGTCTATAATTGCATCAAGCGCAGATATCAATTATAGATGAAAAATAAAAGAGCGATTTTAGCCAGTCTGAAGGCCATAGTAAGTTCTTAAACAAGTTCGACATGGTAGCTTTGGGGTGTTTTCATTAAGTGGAATTGAAAAAGGGGTTTTGCTACACCAGAACTAGAAAGGAGCTGCCCCTTGTCTTGGTTAAATTTGGTGATGGTGGGCGCAGGTTGCACACTCAGGTCGTTTTGGAATCCCATGATCCACTGGCACAGAGCTCTGTCCTTGGGAGACCTGTGCTCTTGAGGTCACTGTGCAGAGACAGGCCACCGTTGCCATCTGTGGGCGTGGTCCGCTCAGCTCCACACTTCGAAGAAAGTGTGCGCGCCTTGGGAGTGCACACCCTGACACCGCTCCACCAGCCGGGACTTCCCCCTGGCTTTCCAAAGCTAATTCAGTGGTAGGTGTACCCTGACTTACAGGCACACGCTGGCACTTAAACAGGATGTTTGGGAACAGGAGCAAAAGCGTCCGAGTGAGTTTTAACACAGTTTCTTTATTCCCTAATAACTTCACAGAAAATATGTTCACTCAACCGTATTTCCCAGTTTGCTATGAGTAAAACTTAGAAATACTCTTTTAACTCGTGCTTCCTTACCAGTAGAGTTCAAAACCAGGCCAAGCCTTTTGATTTCCTTAAAATGCAATGTGTGGAAGCCTGGTGAGGTAACAAACACCTGTAATCTCAGCATTCTTAGAAGCGGAGGCAGGAGGATCACAACTTGGAGCCCAGCCTAGGAATTTAGCCATACCCTGTCTCAAAATAAAAAACCGAGGGAAAAAAAGTGTTGGGGACATAACTCTAAAGAGCCTGAGTTCAGTCTCCAGTACCGCCGAAAGAAAAAAGTACTATGGAAAAAAGAAGGCACATAAAGATTTCACCACGTGACCCTCTAATTATATATTTAAAGAGGGGTGGTTTTTGAAGGTGTCATTCATTCTCATTTGAATATCCTTGAGAGTGGGGGAAGGCTCAGTCCTTTGTCAAGGTCATACTTTTGGTGATTGTCATGCTGTAACAATTACACTACAAAACTCATCAAACTGTATTACAAATGAGGTGTTTAAACAATCAAGCAGCTTTAATCTTAATTTTAAATAAATAATATATGTGCAGATTGCCTACAGCCTATTTTTAAAAAATAGTCCTACTCATGAAATCTATAATTTTGGTAACCATATTCTTCTTTAGCTTTAACAAATTCACATGCCAGTGATGTTTGTACAGGAAATAATATTAAGTACACTGCTTCCATAGGAAATAGTCTTGAGCAAAAAAGAAAAAGAAGAAAGTATCCTTTTTCTGCAAAAGAAACAAAGACTTTTTTTGAGACAGGGTCTCACTATCTGTGTGTCCAGAGCTGCCCTTGAACTCAACACCCTCCTGCTTCAACCTTCCCAGGACTAACATTACAGTTATATATCACCATGCCTGCCTTTGTTTATTTTATCTTGGTATATATACATGTATATTTACATATTTGTTAGTGATTATCAAATTTTTAACTTAACAAGTAATTACGAAACTAAATGCTACATAGTATAGGTACTAGACATAATAAGAAAATACATGAATGCTGATCATAGAAATTATGCCTTTTAGCCAGGCATGGTAGTAGACACCTATAATCCCAGCCCTTTAGGAGGCTGTGAGACAGGTGGATTGCAGATTGGAGCCCGCCCTGGCCAATTTAGCAACTTAGTAGAAGCCTGTCTCTAAATAATTATTTCAAAAAAAAAGGACTGGGGATATAGCTCACTGCAAATGCCCTGGGTTCAACCCCAGTACCAAAATTTTTTTTTAAAGAAATTATGCATCTTTTAATTCTATTTTTTAAATAATTATAGAAATTTTTTAAAGACCAGTTTTGTCATTTTCTCTTTTGAGTTAGCGCTCAAACATTTCCTCATTTGAGTGGGGGGTTTTTTTGGAGTGTTTTTTTTTTTTTTAAACTGAGTTTTCTTTCTCTGGGTTTATTTTACTTTGTTTCACTTTTTGTTTTGGGGAGTTTTGTTTTTGTTTTTGAAATGGGCTCACTGCATAGTTCAAACTGGCCTTGAACTCACTATGTAGCCCAGGCTCTAGGGATCCTCCTGTCTCAGCCTGCCAGTTGGTAGGGTTACAGGCATGCACCACCAAGCCTGGCAAAACTTGAGATTTCTTCAGCCTAAGAGTGTAGGGCCCAAAAGAAATGCTCGTAGCATTGCTTTATAGCCATTTCCTCCTTCACTCCATTACCCCAAAAACCCAATGAGATGAACTTGAGTGGAGGTGAGGAGGGTAGAGAGAGAAGGCAGAGAAGGAAAAACAATCAGTAGCAGATCCATGCAGCAGTAAAACCTCAAATAAAATCACATCCAAAGAATCTCTTGTGGTTTCACACAATATGGTAAAATTAGAGATTGCAGGAAACCAGCTAAATTAAACTGGGAGCATTTGAAGAGAAACTAGCAGACTGTATGAAAATGACACGTTGACTGACCAGTGTGTTTTTGTAGCAACAATTTCTTTGTTAAGACACAGATCAAAGGAACCTGCATATGTTTTCATTTTATTCTAACTAGAAAATTACATCCAGATGTTTAATAGGCATTTGGTTGGTTTTTCAGCATTGATTAGATGTGTGGGTTCTGTTTGCTTACAAGTGTAGCTGGATCATTAGCTAATGCAAAGAAATGTTTGCTGTGAGTTGCTAATTAGGGCTTTTGGAAACTCTCCCTGCTCAAGAACAGTTTGTACAGCGGCCAGAAGAACTTGTGGGACTTGGAGAAGTTGTTTTCCCTTCCCTGGCTGTGTGGAAAGAGCAGAGCGTTGGTTCGCTAATCCCTCCCTTTGCCTAGAGGGCTTTCTAAGGGTTCCCCAAGGACTGGAGTGCAGATAAATGAGGAGACCACACAGGCGTTCCAGACTCAGAGATGAACGTGCTTTTTCTGGAACCATCACTGGGGTGTCTTCCAGGGTGAGGGGCAACGTCTACAGTGCTGCACATTAGCATAGCTGAGATGCTTGCTGCTAATGTTATCAAATACACGGCATTTTTAAGTATACTTTAGAGGCAGATGGGAAGGCCCTTTATGATAAATGAGTGTACTTGAATTTATTACTGTAGTACTTATAATTAAAAATGTCTCCTTTGCAATTGCAGCACTTTACAGGGTACAAGAGACCAAGCTTGGAAACCAGAAGCTGGAGATCAGGAAAGGAGGGAAGGAGAAACGGATGCGTCTGGGAGGAAATACATTGTTTACATTCACAGCCTACCCATTTGCTTACCTTCTTAAAGCCCCAAAACTTGTAGGAGATTAGCCATTTACTTGGTATTCAAATAAACTGTGTAAGAATTTGAGGCACTAAGTGGATAAACTTGCTAGCTGGTCAATCATGTTTTTAAAAACTGTGTCTGGCATACAGAACCACCTCACCCAGGGCTAAACTTGTGTTTATTTAACTCTGTATTTCCAGGGATGTATCAGCCCCAAGTAGCATGTGTTTATAAGTAGTCACAGAACCATAGATATAAACCAGGTGTACAGGCATAGGCCTGTCATCCAAGCCCCTGGGAGGCTGAGGCAGGTGCCAGGAGTTTGAGGCCAGCCTACATTGTGGTTCCAGGCCACTCAGAACTACATAGGGAGACCCTGTCTCAAAAAACAAAGCAAAACAAAAAGTGCAGATATAAATGTCCTTGTCCTATGTTCTTTTCCACCTAACACCTAAGGATGGCACACTCCTCTGTGTTGAAGTACTCTAATTAATGTGGGTTTTTCACACCAGTAAAACAGATTCATGGTGAGTTCCTTGAAATAGTTCAGGTTCTGCTTAGACCCTGCAAGGTGACCTGGAACAGCACAGTCCGTGTTTGGGGACCTGACCCAGTACTGCCTAGAGTTGTGACCATGATAATGGGTCTTCTGCGTGCACACACACTCCAACCTTCAACCCATTCTAAGGTCTGATAAAAGCTGGGATAATCCACTCTTATTCTTCCAGGTTAGCATTTAACAGGACAGAAACTAAAGGGTGTTCAATAGACATCCAGGGAAGGTCATTACAGGAAGCTCCTTCCGGGCTCCTTACTGCACATTCATTTGAGAAGAGCAGACCAGAGATCTCTGAGCCCTCCCAGTGCCCCACCTCTGCTGCAAGCTAAGGGATTGCCAAGGAAATCACAGCACTCTGGACAACTTTCCTCACACCTTAAATCTCATAAACGATGCTTCTTCCTGTAGCTGGCAAGGTCTTAGCAGGGTTAAAACCTGGGCTCAACAACTCAGTGATCCCAGGGTGTTTCTCTAGTTGAAGGCAGATGAGGCATGAGGTGGGAAGGGCACTAGCAGGTAAGTGTATTCCAGATACCTTCGTGTTACTAAAACAGAACATTTGGGCGTAGACAAGGTAAGTGGCATAAATACAGAGTGTTGGGACACTACAGGAGACAAGTATCTGGGTGCTTTCAAAGGCATTGTCAGCTGATAGAGCTCAGCAGCAGAGCACTTATCTAGCATGCAGAAGGCTCGGTTTGATTCCCAGCACTGCCAAAAAACAACCAAACAATGTAATGTGAAAGAGAAAAATGAAAAAAGTTGCTGGGCGTGGTGGTGTATATCTGTAATGCCAGCACTCAGGGAGGCTGAGGCAGGAGGGTGGGTAGCTCTGAGTTTGAGGCCAACCAGGACTACAAAGTGACATCAAGGCCAGCCTGAATGACATAGTGAGACCATGTCTCAAAAACGAAAAGTAAAGAAAGATTATCCTTAAAAACAAAGCAATAGGATTTAAATGCAATGTGTGAGTCCTGCTGGCTCCTGGATCAAAAAAACTATGGAGCTGGCATGGTGATGAACACCTGCAATCCCAGCACCTTGAGAGGCTGGGGCCGGAATACCGCTGGGAGTTCAAAGCCTTAAAGAGGCCACTTTGGACTGCAGAGTGAGTCCTAAAACCATGGAGCCTGTTACTCGACAGTTTTGCTCTGGACCGGTTACAAGGTGATGAGGAATTACAGTGCTGTTTTTGGTTTGGGTTTTTTGACACAGGGATCTCCTTGTTCGGCCCAGGCGGGCCTTGAAAGTGCCGAGATTACAGGATGCGACATCACACCAGGTTGTGGTGCTCCTTGGATGTGAAAAGGCTGGGCAGTTCTGTTCTGAGACAGTGAATGATAAAGGATGAGACGGGTGACTCCTATCACTGCAAATAAACAATGCATCTCATGGGAGAATGAGAACGCAAATTGGACAGTGTGTCTACACCTCTAAGATTTGGGGATAGTTTATAGCTATTTGTTTTATTGTTTATTCTGTTTGAAATTTTCACAATAAAACGTTTTGGGAAAACAATTCAAACTTCATTGTCTGCATAATCTCATGTGTTAAATGGAATTTGCTTCATGAGTTAAAAAATGATTTATAGGGCCAGGGATTTAGCTCAGTGGTTCCTCTGCCTGCGTCGAAAGAGCAAGGTCCTGAGTTCGATCTCCGGTGACAAAAAAAGAAAAAAAATCTAGAAAAAATGATTTACGATGTTTCTAGTAAAAAAAGAAAAAAAAAAGTATGAAGCTGGGCATGACAACACATGCCCATAATCCCAGTACTCTGGGGGGCTGAGGCAGGAGGATTGCAAGTTTGAGCCCAGCCTGAGCAATTTAGCAATTTAGTGAGGCCTTGTCTCAAAATAAAAAATAAAGGGCTGGAGATGTAACTCAACATAAAGGCCCTGGGTTGAATCTCCAGTTTCACTAAAAAGAAAAAAAAAAAAATTGAAGCTCAGAATAACCAGAAAATCTATAAAATAAAGGCAGAACTGTTTCTATGTTAAGAATAAGGCATGGGCCAGGGATTTAGCTCAGTGGTTCCAACACCTGCCTCACAAATGCAAGGTCTCGAATTCAATCCCTGGTACCAAAAAAAAAAAAAAGGCAGTAGCAAATAAATTTAATTTTTAAATTTTTATGCATACTTGTTCTGCTAGCCTTTTTAATACTTGAGCCCAGCAGTGATGCATAAATTATTAGTTTGATTTTTAAATTTTCTTAATATTTTGAAATATGATGCTCATAACAGATTATTGTGCTGTGTGCTAAGGTTTAAATATTAATCTTGAAAAGAAGTAAAAATAGCACTAAATCTTGAACACTGATGTCCTCCTCACCTGAATTACCCAGGCACACAAACCCAAGGGGATGGTTCCTAAGGCCCTGTTAGGTACCAGCATCCACAAAGGCTCTGGTCCCTGTATAAAATGGCACGGCTTTCAGAGGGAATGAACTCGCATTCTCCTGTCAGAATCCCATCTCCAGCCCTTTTTTACTTTATTATTACTTTGGCAGAGGCAGTTTGAGACAAGGCTCACAATTTAGCCCAGGCTGGCCTTGAACTCTTGAAGATCCTTCTGTCTCAGCCCCTGCAGTGCTGGGATTGCAGGCATGCACCACCAGGACCTGGTGCAGGTTTGCTTCTGTCATTGCTGCTTTTACTATTTCTAATCCACAATTGGTTGAATCCTTGAATTAAAATACAAGCAGATATAAAGGGTCTAACCAAGGGCAGGAGATTTAGCTCAGTGGTGCGGCCGCCTGCCTTGAAAGTGCAAGGTTCCGAGTTCGACCCCCCCCCCAAAAGGGGTCTACCCTATTTATTATGGGATAATAAATTCTTGGGAAGCACTGCGAAAAGGAAAGAAGGCAGGTGGAACACCCCAGCCATCAATTATTTCCTTCAGTCACACTTAGTTTGCTTTTGTTTTTCTTATCACCATTTTGTGTATTGGAGGGAAAACTGTGTCCCTCAGGTAAGCAGATTCTAGCTTGTGTGTGAACAAATTAAATCCACAATTTCTAGAGAAAAACTTGATTGCCTGAAAGGAAGGCAAATATGGAAACACAGGGAAAGCCAGACTTCTCACTCACGCACTAATCAGTTCTCCCTCCGAGTAACTAATGATTATGTAAAAGGAAAATGATAGAAAGAGCTCCAGCTTCACCAGGACAGAAATAGCCCGGAGGGAACAGAGTTCCCGTTCTAGTTTTCCTCCGCACTTCAGAAGAACTGGCAAGCTACAATTGGCACTTGAAAGAGTGTTACAAAACATTGAGAAGTATTAGAGAAATGTTGATTAATGTAAACAGCCTGCCTCAGGAATAATACCTTTCTTAAGAAAACTGGTTTTCCAATTAGCATTTCTGTGGAGGCACTATCTTCAAGGAACTCCAGCGAATGTTTTAGAAAGAGTCCCTGTTTGCCTCGCTGGAGAAGGTAGAGGTCAGCATATTTACATCTTAAATTCCTAAAACTTTGGGGAAAAATTGTTAGGTTAAAAAGCAAACAGGTCTTAAAAAGAAAGAAAATTCTGACACATGCTACAGCATGGAGGACCCTTGAGGATGTCATGGTGAGTGGATAAGCCCGTCACAGAAACACAGATGGTGGCTCATGCCTGTAATCTCAGCACTCACTCGGAGGCTGAGGCAGGGGATCAAAAGGTCAAGCCTAGCCTGGGCAATTTAGTGATTTAGTGAGACCCTGTCTCAAATTTTTTAAAAATAAAAGGCTGGGAATGTAGCTCAATGCAAAAGTTTTGAATTCAATCCCCATCACATCAAAAAAAAAAAAAAAAAAAAGCATAACTCCACTTACATGAGGAACCTAAAGTAGTCAAAACCAGAGACAGAAAGCAGGGTGAGGCTGGAAGAAAGGAGCAATGGGTGACTGTCCTTGTTAAGCAGGTGTAGAATACCTGTTACTGCTCCATAAGTTGTTGTGTAATTGGTGCGGACCCTTCCTCTTGGAGGATGAAACAGTTCTGTGGATGTGTGTTGGTAATGGTATGGAACAGATGAGTATGCACGATGCAGTGTACTTAAAAATGGTTAAAATGGGGCCGGGGATTTAGCTCAGTGGTTTCGCTGCCTGCTGTGGAAGCTCAAGGACCCGAGTTCGATCCCTGGTACCATTAAAAAAAAAAAAAGGTTAAAATGGCAGTTTCTTTTCCAGTGATGAGGGCCTAACCCATGGCCTCACGTGTGCTAGGCAAGTGCTTTACCACTGAATTTTATTCCCATGCCACCACATTTTTTTAAAAAGTCAGTAGACATCCTTCTTTCAGGCCCCAGGCTTTTGTTTATTTTTGAGGTTGCTTTGGCTTTGTTCTCAGCCCTGGGGTCCCAACGCTGGGGACTCTACCGCTGAGCTACATCCCCACCATCTCTATTGCTTTAAGACGCGGTCCTGCTAAATTGCCCAAGGTAGCCTTGAGCTTTGAATCCGCCTGCCTCAGCTGCCCAAGCGGCTAGGGTTACAGCCTGGCCATGCACCAGCTTCACTTTGCACATTCTTCCCACTCACCTCCTGAGCTTGTGCAGACTGTATTTTGTGCTGAGGGCTTAGCAGTGCTCCTGGGTGGCTCCCGTTATCCCTGCCTTACTGAGCAGGCCTGCAAGGCCCCAGGCTCTCCCGGAGGCCCACGTGCTAGCGCCAGTTTCTGTCTAGGTACTCGACACAGCTCAGGAGCCCACTGGCCACAGGCCACAGCTGAGTCACCCCACCAGGGCCCCTCCTCCTGTCCTCACACCCCAGACCCACAGTAGAAGGAGAAAGGAAAAAAAAATGTGTATGTGTGTGTGTGCCTCCCAAAGTTTGATATATTTGAGGTGAAGTGGTCCTTTAAGAGTTTATGTTCCTGCACCAGCTGCCGCGGGACCAGAATTGTGTCTGCTGATGGGAAAATGCAAACACCTCCAGTTGTGTGCTTTCTGGGAGCTCCTTATCTGCAGTTGAGCAGATATTTACCTTTTATACACATGCATGTGTATGTATTTCTGTGATTAATAATGTTTTGGGATGATCCTGGTAGCAGTAGCAGTAGCCATGGCATTTGGAAACTTTTGGCCTGTTGAATGGGAAAAGATGTGCTTCTGGCCTTCAAAGCCCTCTTGAAATCAGTGGCTTTCAAACAAACTTTGATCATAAACCACATTAAGAAATGCTTCTTTTTTTTGAAACAGGGTCTTGCTATGTAGGTCAGGCTAGCCTTGAACTATGGAGCCCCAAGCTGGCCTCAAATTGGAGGTGATCTTCCTGCCTCCACCTCCCCAGTGCTGAGATTCCAGGCGGGCCACCACTCCAGGCAAGAAATACATTTCTAAAAATCTGAACCCAGCTCTCTGTCTCTCTCCTCCCAACACACACACCCATGTCGAGTGTATTCATTTGTTCTGTATACACACGCAGGTCACATACACAGGTTGCAACATATTTAAAAACATTGCTTTATCTGGGTTAGATGGTGCATGCCTGTAATCCCAGCTGTTCAAGAGGCTGCAGATTTGGGGCCTGCCTGGACAATTTAGTGAGACCCTGTCTCAGAATCTCAGAAAAGAAAAAAGGGTGAGGATGTAGGTTAGTGGTAGAGTGCTTGCCTGGCATACACGAGGCCCTGGGTTCAACCCCTAGTGTTAGGGGGAAATGTTACTATAGAATTTTTTTCAATTTGATTTGTAAAACTTTTACTATTTTAATTTTTGTGGTGTTAGGGATCAAACTCCTGCCTCAGCCTCCTGAGTGTTGGTGTTACAGGTGTGGGCCACCAAACCCAGCCCTCGATGTGATTATTAATCTTCCAGTTTATAGAAAGCAGTTGTCCCCATACTGTCTCCTACCTTCCTTCCTTCCTTCCTTCCTTCCTTCCTTCCTACCTTCCTTCCTTCCTTTTCTTTTTTATTTGTTTGTTTGTTTTTTGCTTTTTGTTTTTGGATACAGGGTCTCACCATAGTTCAGGTAGGCCTTGAATTCACTATTTAGCCCAGGCTGGTCAGGAGCTTGTGATTTTTCTGCCTCAGCCTGTACATTGCTGGGATTGAAGGTATGCACCACCACACCTAGCTTTTCCTTCCTTCTCTTCCCTCCCTCGCTCATCACCTTCCTTTCCTTGTTCTCTTTTGTTGCATGATACTGGGCATTAAACCCAGGGTCTTACACATGCTAGGCAAGCCCACTATCACTAATCTACTCCTCTGCCCTTTTTCAATTTTGATTTTTTAAAAGACAAAGTCTTGCTAAATTGTCTAGGTGGGACTTGAATTTGCAGTATTACTGCCTCAGCCTCCTAAGTGCTGGGATTACAGGCAAGCACCACCATGCCAGGCTCAAAATCATATTGTCATGAAAAATGGTGATACAAATCTGATCAATAACTTTAAGACAGATGACAGATTTTTCTTTACACTGCTTTGTAACAAGAAATCATAATCTTGCCTTTCTTTCAAAGTTAATCTTCACTCCCAATCAATAGGATCCAAGCTCATCTGAGAATCTCCTGGACAGTTCTGCAGCTGTTCCCTTCCCTGCTGGCTCTTTTCTGCCTCAGTTTCCTTCTCCCTACTCAGCTTCCCTGCCCTGTCCCCCATCTCCCATGGGACCCCACATCCACCTCTCTGCCCATCCACACCCAAGCCTAGAGCGACAATACAGAATTGTAAAACTCAAAAGATCAATGCAGGGTTGTGGTAGTGCGTGCCTATGTGGCCAGCCCTCTGGGCTGCTGAGTCACAAGGACTGCCAAGGTTCAAGCTCAGCCTGCACAGCTTAGTGACTTAGTGAGGCCTTATGTCAAAATAAAAAATAAAAGTCTGCGGCTGTACCTCAATGTCTAGGTCCTCAGTTCAA
>NW_004624811.1:9395093-9466122 GCF_000247695.1 Heterocephalus glaber
CCCCCTTAAAGAACCAGGTAGAGAGACCTGCAGGGACTCCCTTCCTACTTCTAATTCTGTAGATGACCTTGAGCAGACTGATTCTGTCAGGGCTCCTTTTTCTTGCCTTAAAATGAGGATAATAACAGATTTCTTGAGGTGGTTGCTTAGATTGAAAGTGATTAACTGTGTAACACAGTTCTTGTCCTCTGTGACCTTGTTTACTTCCCCTTTCTTGCCTAGGGTGAGTGAAGCCCCTTCCCTAGGTTGGCCAGAGCGGGGGAAACACCACTGCCGA
Organism: Heterocephalus glaber; assembly: GCF_000247695.1. The sequence continues at coordinate 9,395,371 of NW_004624811.1, forward strand.
AAATGCTTCCTGCAATGTGATTGGATTCCAGGAGTGTGTTCTGTGGACACCCGGTCTCCTCATTCGTGGTCCAGGGTCCTGGAGCCCAGGAAAGATGACATCCTGGCTCCTTAGGGCCAGAATAAAGGGATGGCAAGGCCAGAGCAGTGACCTTGGAGTTTTCCTCGTTTACAGTCTGTTTCATACTTAGGAAACAACACTAGTGCTCACATCCTTGTGGAACTAGGAAGGCCGACTTCTAGACTCTGAGTGAGAGGGATGTGAAAACAGATAATGAGCAATACACAGCCACTGTTTTGGTGGCTTAAATGCCTTGAATTGCCAGTTTAGATAAATACACTAAGAAAAAAAGGTGGCCAGCCAGTGAGAGGTTAATGGGATTTGGTCTCAAATATACTACCCTTGAATGTCAGGCCTCACCTCATGAAGAGGAAGCTGTGTGTTGGAAAGACCTTGAGAAGCATTCAGAAATGGAGAAGTCAATTGGCAGATGGACTCTTTTTAGGAATGTGATCTAGTCTAGGATGGATTTGTTGTTGTTTTTAAGGAGACTTTTGAACGGGGAACTTCCGTTTTCCTCCTGGAGACTGTCCTTTCCCATCTCATCTATCAGCAGTGGCTGCGGTCTCTCGAGTCTGGAATAAGGGTTAGTGAGAACTGATGAGCCCAGGTTAAACACAAACCCTAGTGGCCTGATGTGGTAGCAATCAAACTCAGTTACCTTTTAATTCAGCAATTCTCGGTCTACCAAGAGACCTTCTTAGGAGCTCTTCACTGTGTCGTTCTTCATTTGAGAACATTCCGTTCAAGCTTACTTTAGAAAGGTTAAGGAAAATTGAAATACGAAACCTTCATTTATGAGATCCTTAATAGGGAAAGGGAGAGGGAATGTTTTTCTCTCTAGATTTAGCTTTTTCTAGTTAGGAAATATTAAATCATCAGGTAAACAGTATTGGCTATTCAACTCAGAATTTTAAAAAATAAGCCCTCTGTGATTTATAAAACAAGCTGGGGTGTAGCTCAGTAGCAGTGGGGGGTTTGATCCCCCCAGCATTGCAAGAATAAATGAAACGTGGTATGTTTAGTGCTGCTGTATACATAGACCAATTTTGTCAGCTCCTACATCACCGTTCCTCTCCTGCCTCGCTGCAGCCATTTCCGAAGAAATTCTATTTGGGAGGACAGAATGAAGCCTGTTTTTATGTGATGAGCAGTGCCGAGCTCTCAGGGTTGGATGAGAAGAGAAGGAATGATGAAGCGACAGTGGTGATACTCAGCACCCTTTCTGTCCAGATGGAGTGGCAGCGCTGGATGATAGTCTGTCAGCGATTACCCAGTGTGGTCACGTAAATCCCCTGAAATACATTCCTTTCTCATCTGCATGCAGGCCCAGACTTGAGCGGGGAGCCTCTTACCTGAGGGTGTCTGCTCCTTTCTGGTGCACTCCTGAGTGGAGCACAGCTGCAAATCTGTGCTTTCGCGAGGAGGGAGGCATCAGTAGCGCGGGAGTCCAAGATGGCACTTTTTAGTTCCATTGCACAAACAGCCTGAGCGTCCCTTTGTCCATCCTGTCACTACATTTCCTGACCAAGTCTGCTAGGGTCCTGCCTGGCTCCCCAGTCAGTCTCCGCTGATACCCAGTAAGAATCCCGAGCTGGATTAGTTTCACTGCTTCAGCTGAGATGTCTGCCTAGGTAGATAATAGCAGCAACAGTTCTTCCACATGTAGAAGAGAAGGCCAAGGATGCAGCTTCTTCAGAAGTTGGCTTTGGAACCCAAAAGGTGCAAATAGTTTGCATTTTGCTAGTGATGGCCTCTAGCAGACCTTAATGGATGGAATAGGATTTATCTCTCCCCTTAATGAGCCTCACCACTGGCAACTCATTCAGGGGCTAATGCCCTGTTCATAAAGCTCCAGTCATAGACCTCTCCCCATCCTTCTAGTGCAGCCTGTGCTGTCTATACCCCATCTGGAGGAAGGGCTGCACTGGTGGAAATTGGAGGTTTAAAGCGTAATCTATTCCAGATAACAAGTTATTTAGATTGATCAAAAACAGTTCTGTTGTAGATATTAAGGATGGAAGGATCTGTATAAAAATTACTTCCTCAGAGTATAGCTGAGCAACCAACACTTACACTTTAAAGCCAGGCACAGAGGCTGAGACAGGAGCATCACTTGAGTCCAGGAGTTCCAGGGTAGCCTGGGCATCAGAGCAACACTCTGTCACACACACAAAAAAATTAAATGATGAGCAATAATTAAACACTGTGAGAGTGTACAGTCATCCCACAGTCTCTTCTGGGAATTTGTTCTAGGACCCCTGGAGATAGCAGTGTGTAGATGTTCCAGTTGCTTATATAAAATGATGTAATGTTTGTATATAACCTACACACATCCTCCTAGAGTATGTTCTACCACTGAGCTACACTTTCAGCCCCTCTGCCATATGCTTCATCTCCCTACCCTGCCTTTTTTTTTTTTTTTTTTTTTTGAGATTGAACCCAGGGCCTTCACACTGAGCTGCAACCACAGCTCAGACTTTGAGACAAAGTCTTCCTGAATTGCCCAGGTGGGACTCAAATTTGAGATCCTCCTGGCTCAGCCTCCCAAATACTGGAATCACAGGCATGTGCCACACCCACTGCCTAAACCTAAAACCTCTTCTCTAGATTATATTTAATACCTGATACGATGTAAATGCTATGTCCATAGCTGTACTAGAACATTGTTTAGGAAGTAGGCATGAAGCAAAAGCCTGCACACACTGTGTGGACACAGTATTTCCCTGAAGAGCTCCTACCTGGGGGTGGTTGGATCTGCAGGTGCACAGGTGTGGAGGGCCCACTGGATGTGTTAAGTGGCCAGAAAATGCTGCTGCCCAGGGAGCCCTGTGCAAGGTAGCGGGGCCAAGGGACTGGGAGTGGGGTCATGAAGGCCTCTGCCGGCTCCCTAGGGAGTCAAGTCTGTCCCTTCACACCCTGTGCTGGTATATTTCACCCTGTCACAGTCATGCTGATAAAGGCTGCTTCTACCAGCACAGAGTTGCTGTCTCGTCTATGTCACCCACAGTGAAAGCCATGAGGACATCTTCAGGAAAACCGCTGAGTTGGGCCTCAGCAACCATTTCCGAGGTTTCCTTATAATCCTGGCTTTCGATGTATGCATTCCTTCCAACATTCATTAACTGTGAAGATATCAAAACTTATGGGATGTGAGCTAGGCGCAGTAGTGCACACCTGGAATTCCAGCACTCTGGGAGGCTGAGGCAAGATGATCGCAAGTTTGAGCCCAGCCTGGGCAGCTTAGCGGGACCCTAGTTGATTCAAGTAGAGATGCAGAATCAGCCAGGGTGTCCACAGTCTGCTGAGTAAGAAAGGAGGTACAGGTTCACGGTGAAGTATGGCTCGGCCATCAAAGGGAAATCCGGTCATTTCCAGGGGCCTGGATGGAGCTGGGGACTTTAAATGACATGTCAGATACAGAAAGAGAAATTCCTGGAAACCAGGAGAATCGCAGGAAGCTGGACACTGACTTAGAGAAGTCCCAGCCGCCTTTGTCCAGCCTGACCTGTCCAGAGGGCAAGGCAGCTGGAGACCAGCAGTGCACTGGGTTTCCTGGGTTGGTCCCTGGAGGAATCACTGCCGGCCTTCTGTGAGGCAACCCCGCTATGCAGACCATGTGCTTCCTGATGTGTCTGAGAATTTATTTGATTATTTGGGTTTTTTCTTTTGTTTTGTTGGTTTTTTGAGACAGGGTCTACTTATGTAGCTCTGCCTACAAACTTACTGTGACCCCCCACCCCAGCCTCCTCAGTGTTGGGATCCCAGGCATGTGCCACCATACCCAGCTTGAGTTTTGTTTGAAACAGAAGACTCTTGTCTCCCATTTGTACATAAACACTAACTCTTCTTTTGCACAGCCAAATATTTGCAATTCCAAAGTTTTTTGTCCTGTTTAGATGCTGGGGGATTGATCCGAGTTTTGCAAGACTGTTTCAGTATTTAACTTTATTTATTTTGTATCCAATATTAAAAGGTTTTAAAAAATTGAAAATAGGGGTAGGGGTGGCAGGAGGGGAAGGAGAGAGATCAGAGTTACAGGCTGGAATATGGAAAGATCCATATATAGATTGTGTTTAAAACTCTAGGAACAGATGTAGATAGAGACTAGGCTGGAGCTCATCAGTGGGTTGGGAAGGAAGAGTCACTGAGATCAAAGGAGAGGAGGGTTTGTTTCCAGAAGAAGCACATACAACTATGTACAGTACACAGTACTCGATAGTGTGATAAATGACTGTTACTGTTTTAGGTATTTATCGTAATATGCTGTGCTTTTCATCCTTTAGAGCATAATCCTACTTATATAAAAGAGTTTACTGTAAAACAGTGTGCTGCTATGCCAGTGGTAGCCTCATGTATCTCGGGTTTAACTGCGTATTTGGATAATATCAAGGGGCCGTCACAGATGATCGACGTATACCTTTTCAGTTTGCACTTAGAAGTTGGCACTCTGTGTGGTACTTTGCGATACACACGGATGAAATTGCCTAATAACATATTTCTCAGATTATATTTCCATCACGCGTCACATGACTGTATTGAAATTAAAATTTTTAAAAATGGCCTATGTGGAGTCTACTAGTTAATTAGAATTTTTTTCCAGACCACTATTTGTTCAATATTAGTTTTGAAAATCTTTCTAAAACAAATCACATCTTCTGATGTCTTGTTAATGCTTGAGACTTTTTTTTAATTATATGGAAAAATGTTTAAGTATTTTTCAGTTTTGCTTTGGTTGAGTTCTATTATATTTGAATATTATTATAGTTTTTTCCCTTGCATTGCTTTTCTTTGAATAATTTTAATATTTGTTGGGATTTTTTGGGGGGGTTTTTTTTTTTTTGGCACGGGGGATCGAACTCGGGTCCTTGCGCTTTCGAAGCAGGCGGTGAAACCACTGAGCTAAATCCCTGGCCCAAGTTTTTCTTTTTTTTTTTTGGTACCAGGGATCAAACTCGGGTCCTTGCGCTTGCGCAGCAGGCGGCAAAAGCACTGAGGTAAATCCCTGGCCCTCTGGCCCAAGTTTTAATTTTTGTATATGTGTGTATTTAGTGAATGATAATAAAGTTATACATTTAAAAAATAAAATTTTAAAAAATTGAAAATAAAATAATAAATAAAATGGGCAAAGATATACTACACAAATAGCAACCCACAAAAACTTCCTATGGTAATATTATCACTAAAATAACTTAGGGGAATAAGTGCTCACAGTTATAAAAGATTTAATTCACCAGGAACATATGATTTTACATAACAATTAAAAATACGTAATGCAAGCTGGACATGGTGGTGTACACTTGTAATCCCAGTTTCTCTGGAGGTTGATATGACAGGATTGCTAGTTTGAGGCCAGCATAGGCAACTTCACAAGAACTTATTTCAAACTAAGAGGTCATTGTGGGGCATGGTGGTGCATGCCTGTAATCCTAGCACTTGGGAGGCTGAGGCAGGAGGATTGCCACAAGTTCAAGGGCACCTTGGACTATGTAGCGAGACCCTGTCTCAACAAAACAAAATAAAACAAAACAAAGAGGTCAGGGATGTAGCTAAGTAGCAGAGCACTTACCTGGCATGTATGAGGGGGCCCTGGGTTCAATCCCCAGTACCACAATAATATTAATAATAAAGTTTTAAAAATAAAAAGATGCAACACAGCCAGGGTTTATGATGGTGTACTGGAATAAGAAATTTCATACTTTCTTTTTAAACCTCTTTAGAGTTCAATGTGTGACCATACTTACACTTCTGGGTGTTTCTGTCCTAGTGAAACAGTCAAATGCCCAAAAGTCCTTGTGTAAGGATTTCTGTGCAGCTTTCCAGTGACCACTGTATTCACTTGGAGTCTGTCTTCCAGCCCGGCGGACAGGGAATGCCAGATGGCACAGCCATGCTGAGAAACCCCACGTGGATGTTAGGCGTCATGACATGGCCGGGCCTGGTGGCAGTGCCTGCTGGCTTTTGGCCACCTTGTGCTTGCTGCCTCTGCCAGTAAGCTTGTGGAAGTGAGGCCCAGTGAGAGTTTCCCAGTGCTGAGTTTTGGAAAGCACTTACTCATTGTGATGGATGGTAGACAGTGGTACAGACAGCTGTACTGACTACACCAGCAGTTGAAGCAGTTTAGACTGCAAACTATCCTTCAGTTGCTGGATTTCCTTATGAAGACAGTTATGAAGAGCTGCTGTCCACACCAGTACCTGGCAGTCTTAAACACCGATAAGCTGGCTCTTCCCCGTAGCTGGAGAGCAGCCACCCGTTCACACTCTGAAAGTTAGGCCGAAGAATGTCACGATGAAAATGGAGTTAGGAAGCTTCACAGACTCCTATAGCAAAATGGATTGATTATAATTGTGGAGGGGGCTGAGGGGAGAGCAAGGAAGAAAAGAATGTGTTGGCTTTGTGTTTCAGTGATTTGAGCAGAGGATGATTTTTTTCGATGAAAAGTGGGATGGGAATAGGCATTCAAAGTCGGCTTAGGTGACCTCTGAAAGCTCCCTTGTCCAACAGAACCCAAGAGAGGGGCCCATTGTTTTCTAAATCTGAAGTTACCACTCTTCCTTTTATCCTTTCTTTTGGACCTTTTAGTGTTTGCTTAATCAGAATATTTTAATCCCCAGTGTGGTGACTTGATGTGATGTATCTCACTAAGCCTCTCCCATTTTCTTCTGTTTACATGACTAATATTATTGTGTTTTATAGAGCCTATTCCAACAAGCTGGGCCTTTGTCCCATTGTTTCAGCTGTGGGGCCAAAAATCAACAAGTGAAGTTTTATCTTTCCAATCTTGGACCTCACCTACTTGTCGTGCAGTTTGTATAGATTTGTGTGAAGAGCATGTTCCTTTGAAAACAAAGCAAGGGTTCATTTTTATGACCTAAAAACAAACAGTTACCTTTCTGGAAAGGGCCTGATCATCTCTTTTTATGAGCCTGGGCTGGTAAAGACCCACCTTAAGAAAGAGAAAAAGTATATACTTCCTGGTGGGCTGAAAGCCCACAGTCCCTTATCAATAACACTCAGTACTCTAACTTTCAGAGCACGTAAATGTCCTAGAAGCAGCCCTGGGGGCACCTGGTGAAGTTATCCCTTCCCAACCCTAGCCCTTGAGCAGAACCCTGCCCAGGCCAGACAGAGACTGACGGAAGAGAATCAGTCTCGTTTTCCTATACAAAGTTGAGCCTTCTTTGAAAATCAACTATTTGAAATTCCATGTCAGAGAAATCTTTTCTAGGGATTGAAGTGTAGCTGGGTGATAGAGCATTTGCCTAGCATGGGCAAAACCTGGCTTCCATCCCCAGAACCAAAGGGGAAAAAATTGTTTTCTAAAACTACAACCCCATCAAAGGTTTACTTGTCATTTCCTAAATTGCTTTCTTCTTTTTCAGGTTGAAAATAACCCATTGCCACCCTCAGGGAACCAACAAGGATTTAATGAGCAATAATTTCCTGTAAGGCAGCAGCTAGCAGACACAGCTAGTGTGCATGATGACCGCCTGACCAGCTGAGGGAAACACAGGGTGCTGGGTCCTGGTCGAGTTCCCGGAGGCAGGGGTCAGAGGGTTGTGGAGAATTTGCACTGCTGCTAGGTTCCAAGTGATGCTTGGGAGCCCACTTTGAGAACTGATAGAAAGCCCTGTGGTAGAAACTTTGAAAGACAGGAATAGAAGGGCACTTAAAAGGCAGAACAAGCAGAGTGAAGGACAGGTGGGGCAAACTGAGTTAACTTCCATATGGAAAATGCTTCTCGGGTCAGTCCCCAAGCTGAGGGTCCAGTCACAGAGGCTGACCAGAAACGGAGGTGGTTGCAGAAGGACCCAGGAGGGAGGCTGGGTGAGAGAGACCAGAGAAGGCTTCATGCGACGGGAAGCTAGGAGTCACCCTGACCAGAGCATCTTCTCGAAGGGAAGGTGCCCAGACAAAGAGGCAGGGTTAGCGTGTGCTGCTCCAGCAGAAGGAACATCGTGGAATTAAAGAAGGCATATGGAGCTCCATCCCTTCCTGGGGAGGCTGACCCAGGAGGATCACAAGTTCAAGGCCAGCCTAGGCAACGTAGCGAGACTGGGGGAGGGGGGAGCACTGTGGTGTAGCCCAGCACTCCCTGGGTTTAATCCTTAGTACACATGGGGCTGTCAGGGTCCAACAGTCCAGCCGATTTTCCCAAAGGAGAGGGGCAAAGGAGGCAGTGATGGCCAAGGTGGCCAGGGAGGCGCCCAAATGGACAGGGAGTGTCAGGCGGGCAGGCAGACAGGGCCAGAGCACTTTCTGGTTTGATCCTCAGCATTGAGGGAAAAGGAGAATGCCAAAGCTCTTTAAAGTGCCTAGGTACAAATATAGTAACCAAGAGTTAGAAGCCAGGATTTTAAAAAAGATAAACGGTCTCCCCAGCTTGCTCAGGCAGAGACTAGATCACGGCCCCAGCTGTGCCTCTAGGGAGGACTCCACTCCTCCAGCCTTCTGCCCTCCCCCCGCCCCCCTCCAGATGGGCATTTCCTGGCTTCTGTGCAGGGGGAGGGCAGACAGCTGCCCTCCCGGTTTGGCCAAGTTGTGGATAAACTAGTTTTTCCATTCCTATGGGCCGGTAACAGTATGGACACTATTATTTGGCATAGAGAATAAGAAAGATTGAAGAAGACTCCTCATAATGGGACTTCAGGATGAGAGCAGCTGTCCCCAAGCCCGGGACGTCCTCACTACAGGTCTTTCCCACCAGATGTACCCTGGTTTCCACTGATAGCAGGGCCCTGCTGGCCTAAGTGTAGACAGATTCCTTTCCTTTTAATTTAGTGGATCAATTTGGGAGTTTTATAAAGGGAGATCGGTAAAGCCATTAAGCAAATATAAAACCAAAATGAACAGAGAATACAGAAATTGGGCCTGGGGCTAAACAGGCAAGGCTTCTAGCTCCATCCTTGAGTGGCTGTAAGACCTCGAGCATGTCACTGTGCCATTATTTCAGTATGAGAGACTCGGTTCCCTGCAAGGCCTTAGAGCAGCCCTACCTCCCTTTCTAACCTCAGCTTCTATTTGCTGACTCTTTGTCTTTCTGCTCCAACTTCATAACCCTTTCCAGCTGTGTTGTGTTTCTTCTGCCACAGAGCCTTTGCATGTGTGGTTTCCTCTCTGTTTCCAGTGGTGACTCCCTCTTCACTCATTAACCACTGCATTTAAGTCTGTGACTTCCTGAGGAGGTAAAAATCCCTTCTTTTGGTGTCCGAAGTGTAGCAGTTGTTATCTGTACAAGTATTTGCCTAATGTTTGTCTACTGTACTATTGTACTAGAACAGGGGCCAGAGACCTACAGCTGACTTGGAGCCAGGCGTGGCAGTGCACACCCCTGTAATCCCACCACTTGGGAGGCTGAGGTGCGTGCAAAGCTGCGAGTGCAAGGCCAGCCTGAACTACACAGTGAGACCCTGTCTCAAAAAACCGGCAAAACAGAACAATTACAGCCAGCTTTGGCTTGAAGCCAGTGTTTGTAAATAAAGTTTTACTGGAACACAGCCACACTCACCCCTTTACCTATCTTCTGTGGCTGTATTGTAGTACAGTGGAGAGTTGAGTAGTTACAGCAAAGATTTTATTGAACAAAACCTAAAATACTTACCATCTTTTGACATATGTTTTATTTTGAGACAGGCTCTTAATAAGTTGCCCAGTCTGGGCTCCAACTTGCCCTCCTCCACCGCACGCGTCCGTCCTTGTGCAGTCACAGAAGAGCAGGCACGGGTCTGTTTTGATTTTTCTTCACTTTGCTTTTTTTTGAGACAAGGTCTCACCTTGTAATGCAGGCTGGCCTTGAACTCACTATGTAGCCAAGGTTGGCGTCAAACTCGAGGGGCCCCTCCAGCTTCGGCCTCCCCAGTGCTGGGGTTATAGTAACATGCCACCATGCCTGGGTCTGCTTTGATTTCTTGTCTTCACACATAGCACAAATCTGCCACACAGAAGAGGCAGAGTGGTTTTCCCTTGGTGCTGAGGATTGAGGCCAGAGTCTGGAAAATAATAGATAAGCATCTACCACTGATCTGCACCACCGTTGCCCCAATAAATACAGCATTTTTAAAAAATGAATTTGAGGGGCTGGGGATTTAGCTCTGTGGTTCCGGCGCCTGCCTTGCAAGCGCAAGGTCCCAAGTTCGATCCCTGGTACCAAAAAAAAAAAAAAAATGAATTTGAGGAGTTTTTTGTTACAATCACTAAGTCACCCAAGCTGGCCTCAAACTTGTGATTCTCCTGCCTCAGCCTCCTGAGTACTGGGATTACAGGTGTGTGCCACCACACCTTGCTCCAGGAGATCTTTGAAATGTCTGCTTTCCCATGGTATGTACTATTTTTAAAGCCCAGCAACACAGTGCCCAAAACTTACCAAGTAGTTAACAAGTGCTAGCAGTTGCTGTTACTGCCCGAATTTCCCCAGTCATGCTTTTCTATCTTCTCTCTGAACCTAGGTCCAAGCTACACTTCTGTCCTCTGCCCGGGTCTTCTCTTTTGGCCTTGGCTCCTGGAGGACACAGGCATCCCTGCCTGGCAACAGGATCCCTCCTGGGGTCTCTTCGAAGTGCCCTCCACACCCTCCCTTTTCCTGTTATCCAGCTTTGCCTCCACCTTCAGGAGAGGGCCTCTGTGTCCGGGCTCAGCTTACCGTGCTCATGGACTGATGGCTGCTGTGGTATTCCATAGCGGCTTCCTGCAGGGACAGTAGTCACTGTTCTGTGTTCAGCAGAAGCAGCAAGGCTGGAGGAGTGTCCTGATGGAGAGCAAAGAGTTGGAGCTCACACAGATGCCCATGGGGTTTCGTGGGGAGAGGACTACAGTCTCATGCATGCAAAGCAAGTGTTCTACCACTGAGCTGTAGCTCCAGCTTTTTAATGTTTTGTTCTGAGACAGGATCTTGCTAAATTGCCCAGGCTGGCCTTGAACGTGGAATCTTCCTGCCTCAGCTTTCGAGGTGTATAGCTGGGATTACCAGCATTGACAAAGAATGGTCTGTTTATGTATTTCTTTTTTTGTAGTGCTGGAGTCAAACACAGGGCCTTACACATTGTAGCCAAGTGCTCTACCACTGAGCTATACCCACAGCCCATTTTTAACCTCTTTTAAATGATCAAAGAAAAACAAAATGAGTATTTTTTTAGCATGTAAAAATGATAGCAAACTCAAGCTGGGCATGGTGGCACACACTTGTAATCTCAGCATTCTGAGAGGCTGAGGCAGGAGGACCTGGAGTTCAAGCCCAGCTTGGGCAATTTAGCAAGGGCCTTGTCTCAAAAAAGTAACCACAGGGCTGGAGATGTAGTGCAGTATGAAGGCCTTGGGTACTCTGCCAAGTGCCCCTCCCCAATTATAGCAAATTCAGATTTCAGCATCCATAAATAATAATATTTCATTGGAACACAGCCAAGCTCGTTCATTTGTGTCTGTAGCTGCATTTATGTTAAAACAGTAGAGTCAAGTGGTTGGCAAAAGAGGGCCTACGGCCTATAAAGCCTAAGATATTTACTTTCTGGCCATTTAGAGAAGAAGTTTGCCAACCCCCAAGTGACACAGCCCAGGCTGTGACAGGGATTTTTATCCAGGCCTGCAACACCTTCTATGTTCAAGGTTGCATGGCCCCTGACCACAAGCTCCCACCTGAGGGTGTGGCAGGGAGTGGAAGGGATAACTGGGGGATGAGAGGAGTCATTCCTCTAAGGGTGCAGGGAAGAGATAACACAGCAGAGCTGTTTAGACCTTGAGCTCTGACGCAAGTGCTGGAGAGTCTTAATTAATTTCTCTCAGACCGGCAGTTCCTGTCTTGTAAAATGCAGATAAAGTAGGAGGCCCTGGGTTTGATCCTCAGCACCAAAAATAAATGACTAAATAAATAGGTAAATAAATAAGTAAATATTAAAACCCAAATCATTCTACATGATATGAAGTCAGATATGCACTGTCATCGCAAGGAGTGCGTCTGCTGAGGCATGCACAGTGCCTTGAATCCAGTAGCTCCTCGGGGAAGACTGTGTGTGACCACTTCCTGTGGAGGGATGGAGTCCCCCTGGGGAAAGCTGCCTCAGAAAAAACCAGCCCCATGTAGGGTGTGGAACAGAGCTCAGCAACAGGCACTGGAGGTGAACTTCTGTTTGTTCACTGTGCTGTGTGACCTTAGTACACCTGGCTTCTCGGAGCCTCAGTTTCCTCTTTCTTGGGTAACTCGGGCGTCAAGGGGCCCTTCTTGCTTTGGAATTTAGGAAACATTGTTTTTGCAAGTGCTCCACCCCTGAGCTACATCTCAGCCTGGAAACATACTTCCTGTATGGTACCACCTGCCTCCAAGGCGAAACTCATGCCACTTCTCTCTCACTCTGTGCCTGCAAGCCCATTCAGAAAATCCTCCTTCAACAAGTGGTTTTTTTCTTTTTGTTTGTTGTTTACGCAGAGTCTCACTGTGTAGCTCAGGCTGGCCTTGAACTCCTGCATGGCCTCCCAGGTGCTGGGATGGCAGCCATGGGCTGTGGCACCTGGCTTTTTCAGCAAGCCTTTTATGGGTATCATTCATTCATTCCATGTCTTAAGTTATGTTTTTGAGGGTGGCGTTTTACGCTGCACAAAATCTTTTCTAAAGCTGCTGCTCTCTTCTCACCTCTACCCATCCCCAACTCCCACACCAGCGTCCAGAGAGACCAGTCAGGCCATTTTCCTACAAAGATGGATCTCCCCCAGGAAGAACATTCGCACCCACTGCTAACAGAGTGTCATCTCCTCCGTTCTCTACCAAGCAAGACAGATGAGTGTGCCCACCGCACTGAGCACAGTGTCTTCACGGGTTAAATGAGGTAATGTACCCGCTGGCTTGTGGCAGGTAGGAGCCACTCAAGAGGTGTGAGTTTACTCCTCCCTGGACTCTTCCTTTGTGATGTGAAGGAACAAAGAGAGATGCCAAGATATTTTACAGGGAGGATCAGGGCAGAGAAAGCAGCCAGGAAGGGCATCTCCTTGACCACCCCCACCAGGGAAGTGGAAGAGTTGGAGGGGTTCATTGTGGAACCCAGTCCAGTCTGGTTTATCCTGGCACTCACCGGCAAGGGTTTGGTTATTGAAACAGCAGTTCCTCCATGTAAATCCTTCAGGTCTTAAAAAATATGATAAAATCACTCCTGCATCACAAATAACCCTCATTTGATGACTGTTGTGTCTGTAGCCTAGGTGTGACTTGGGCAAGATCCCCTCTCACTCTGAATCCGGGCCGGACACGGAGCTGAAGGAAGGGGGACTGAGGCAAGGGCCTGTGGGTGTCTCGGCAGGGTGGCGCTCCGGCCTGTGGTGTACACTGGTGCACCCGCAGTGTTCTAAGCCCTTTCAAATTCAGTTTCCTCTAAGCGATCTTTCCTTAGGTGCAGAACTGGACTGGGAGTTTTATTAGCAAGGTTCTGCATGCCAAGGCATGGGGATTTGGGGATTCTGTTACTTGTCTATCTTTGTCTGATACATTGTTTGTGTTAGTTATCTTTTTTCTTTTTTTAACCTCAGAAAAATTTTTTAAGCTCCTTCCAAAAGAGCTGATGGATGACTGCTTCCATCCTGCTGTGGGCCAAAGATGTTACTCCCCGACGTTATGAAAACAAATGGCTGTGATTAGTCAGTGCTAAATTGTATCCTAGACCTTTATTGAAGAGGCTCTTATCTTCCACAACTGCCCCATCCATATCTATCTTCATTTTTTTTAAACTGAGAGCATTCTCATAGCTTTTCTTTCCAGAACAAATGTAAATCACAGAGCAGCAACACCTGTCTTTTTTGTTTTTTTTTCTCTAGTTGTGTAATGTTTATTTTTTCATTTAAAAAAAAAATATATATATTGGTACATCACCTGTCTTTGTTATATGGGATCATCCTGGGCTCAAAATAAAACAAAAAAGTGAGATGTTTTGTAAATATGGGTTCAAATCCTAGTTCCTGTTAGTCCTTTTTGTGTTTTTGTTTCTTTGTTTGAATGTTTTCGTTTTCTGACTTAATGATTTCCCCAAATATAAAAATTGTTTGTGTTCATCTGTAAGATGGAGAAGGCACCAAAAACACATAAGGAAATGTAAATAGAAACCATGGGGAAGTCCCTGTACCGTGGAAAGGCCGCTGTTAACATCTTGATGTGTTTCTCTGGAGAGCTTTTGCTCGGAAATGTGCTTACATAGTTACCAAATGTGATCCAATTGTACACACAGGTTTGAAGCCTGCTTTTCTACTTACCTTTATTTCATGAGCATTTCCTAGATAGTTAAAATTCTTCAAAAGTGCCATGTGTATTAATGGCTACAAAATACTTACTGATCTCAGATTTTTCCACAGTTAGCATGGGCTGTGTGCAGTGTTTCACCCTATAAATTATGCTGGTTACTTCATTATTATTATTTTATCTTTTGCATATCTGAAGATTCCCTTAGAAGGAATTTCTGGAAGTAGGACTACTGGTAAAATCCAGCACTGGATGCTCCCTTTAGCCCTGCACTGTTAAACCAGGGCGATATGTTTCATGCTGGATCATATAACAGAGCGTTCAGTAGCTAAAATAACAAAAAGACTTGGTAATTTTTGCCTGGCACGCAGCGGGAGGACAGTATAACATCGTGTGGTTGCACTGTAATTACAATTTGGGATATTCCGAAGTGATGATGATGGCAGCAGCGTTTATTGAGTGGTTGGTGTGTGCTAGACCTGCTTTCAGGGTGACTAGCTCCATTTTACAGATGTGGCCACTAAGGCCACCCCCAACCCCTCACGTGCACCCAGCCTAGATGAGCCTGTCCCTTCCAGGAAACACCAAGCGGGTGGAGCCCTCATCCTCCTCAGATGGAGGGTGTGTCACAGGGTGCTTCTTGATTCACAGGTGCTGCCTCTGCCTGTAGCTGAGGGCGGGCGTACCTTCCTCCTGCCAGGGAATGGACATGACAGAAACCAGTTCTGTATCTGAAAGGGAAGAGAGATGTACAGCAGCCTGTTCTCAGGAAGCTCCTTAACCAAAGAGGGCAGACGACACTGAAAAAGCACACTGCTTTGAGGGCTTGGAGTTTGGTGTTCCCTTCTGACAATTGTGAGAGCATCAGGCTTGCCTCATTAGAGGTAATGTGTCCTTTGCATTTCTCACAAATTTTGTGTCAGGGTGTTCTATGCTCATCTGTTGATGCAGTGCTTGATGTGAGCTGTAAAATGGGAGGTTCTAGAGATGAGGTTGGTTGTGAATTGTGGAGTGGTCACTCATTATTTTGGGTGCCGTCCACTGCAGAGTTCCTCAGTTATAAGTGGCTCCAAATAGCTGTTTGGCATGGGTGGTTTGGTGGCCCCTTGTGTGTAGTGGGCACCTTGTAGTGTAGGGCTGAGGTTCTGACTGATGGCCATCATCTGGGTCCCTCTACCTAAAAACGTACTGGTGTTACAGAGGACTACACAGAGTGTTCAGGTCACACAGACAGGTGCCGTGGTGAGGCCCAGCTCAGCCCCTGCAGCAGAACAAAATTGCCGGCTTCACCTTCAACCTCTCCAGGTTCCTCTCAGGAAAACCCAGCCCAGGCATTGGCTCTGCTGACAGACTTGCCCGGGGATGAAAGCTGTGCCACACCAGGCAGGGCACGTGGCAGCCGCAGGGAGACGTGGACCCCAGGATCTCTGGGGCTGCTGCGAGCACGGCCCACTCCTGCTCCAGGGCAGGGTCTCTGTGGAGGGCAGCACTGGGACCACAGGACGCTCTGCAGGTGCCCCCCTGCCCACCCTGGAGCCTCGAACTCAGCACGGGGCTCATCATGCTGAAGAGAACTGAGTTCTGTGGAGTGAAGCAGATGGGATGGTAAAAGGTAGAAATGAAGGCGCTTTCTTGTTTTGTTCTGAGATAGTCTAATAAAGATGATGGTTAGGACTTATGAAGTGTTCACTGTGAGCCAGGTCCTGTTTTCAAGCACTTTACATGCATTGTTTCCTTTAATTCTTATAACATTCTTGTGAGGTACAGTAGTTTGTTTGTTTGTTTTTAAAGAACATATTGATTAGCTGGGCATGGTGGTGCACACCTGTAATCCCAGCCTTCAGGAGGCTGAGGCAAGAGGATCACCATGAGTTTGAGACCAGCCTGGACTACAGAGTGAGTTCAAGACCAGCCTGAACTATATAGTGAGACCCTGTCTCAAAAAACTAAAGAAAAGGGCTGGGGATTTAGCTCAGTGGTTCTGGCGCCTGTCTCATAAGCACAAGGTCCTGAGTTTGATCCCCGGTACCAAAGAACTGAAGAAAAAAGAACACTGATTATACAGATCAGTGGGTTTCACTGTGACGTCTTCACACATGGGCCTAGCACACTTTGATGGCATCAGTGACTTTCAGCATCTCTTACCCTCCTTTCCGTTTTCTTCTCGTTGCCTTCCTCTTGTCTAACAGCGTGCCTTGTACTTTTGTGTCGTCCCTCGCCTTTCATCACAGATTCCACACATGAGGAAAAACACACGACATTTGCTTTTCTGAGTCGGGCTTATTTGGCCTGACATGATTGTCTCCAGTTCCATTCATTTTCCTGTAAATGAGGTTGATTTTATTCTTCATTTTATGACTGAATAATGCTCCTTTGTGTATAAATACATTTTCTTTATCCATTCCTCCATTGACAGGCACCTAAGCCCAAAATCGTGCCTCAGCAAACGTGGGTATGCAGGTACCTGCCTTTGATTCTTTTAGGTATGTACCAAGAAGCAATATAGAGGGTCCTGTGGTCATTTTGTTTTTAGGGTTTTGAGGAACTTCCATACTGATTTCCAAGAAACAATGGAGGTCAGTATTTTTAATATTTCCACTTTACAGATAAGGAAACAGGTTAAATAACTTTCCTGTGGTCATAAAGCTAACACATAGTAGGATTAGAATCCAGACAGTCTTGACTATATGGCCATTCAAACTGAATATCTTAGGAACCTAATTTTCTATGAGAGATACTTCTCTGTAACACCCTAAAGAATTGTTAGCATGCATTTTGAACCACCTTACACATATGTATTAATGGACGATGTTATCTCTATCAGTAAGTCATATGTATATGTATATTATACCTATATCTACTTTTCTGTAGACTAATCAGCAACATGCGGTAGTGAGGCTAGTTTGAGCACCCTGCCTGTATCTATCTGTCTACCGAATTTATTTATATATGGAAGTGCTGGGGATTGAACCCTGGGCCTTGTACATGCTGTGCAATTGCTTTACCACTGAGCTGTATCCCTAGCTCAATGAAACACAGAGAAAATATACATTCTAAGGTATGATTTGGATCTTAAATGTCCCCCAGTGGTGCATGTGTCGAAGGTGTTTGATCCCTGCCTGTGGCGTCGTTATAGGTAGTGGAGTCCTTGAGAGGTCGTTCCCGGTAGAAGGGTTTTAGGTAATTGGGAGTCACTGAAAGGGACCTTTGGACCCTGGCCGCTCCCCTCGCTTCCGCTTTTCTCTCCCTGTATACCATGAGTCACGCAGCTTTGCTCCATCACATACTTCCTGCCATGATGTTCTCCCCCACCTCAAGCCCAAAAGCAATGGCCAGCCAACCATGGACTAAAATCTCTGGAATGATGAGCCAAAATGCATCTTTCCTTCCTAAATTGATTTTCTCAGGTATTTCATCACAGGGGTGGAAAGCTGATAACACAGCATGTGCAGAGCTTCTCCAGTTTTCCCAAACTGTATTGAGAACACAGTCCTGTATCTGCCTCCCAGAACAAGAGCCCTTGCCTAGCCTCTCACTCCCTAGGGTGGTCTCTATCCTGGCCTCTGACCTGCGGATTACTGAGCAAAGGGAAGTGTTTTAACTTGGGGAAATTACCCAAGTTCGTCAAGAAGCATCGCCTTCCCTAAGTTCCTCTGTAATCTCTATTTGACTTAACAGCTAAAAGGTAGAAGAGTAGGGAGCCAGCTTTCCATGAGAAGATAAACCTCAGAAAATCAAAGATTAATCGCTGAGTTGGGTCTCCATGAGGTCATATCAGTTCAGCTAATGCCCTGCCTGCACTGAGCCCCAGAAGCACCTTCAGACATTGTGACCACGGGATGAGCCTGGTCTGGGGATTGCCATGCACTTATCCAAGCCTATTTGTACACAAAGCAACAAGCAATTTAATGAGCAATCTATGAAGTTTTATGTATGGATAAAAATATCCAGAATTCCTTCTAGTAGTCAAGCATTAGGCATTTGGTAGCGATGTTTGTTTGGAAGTCTCTGAGTTCTCCTTCTACCGTTTCTCACAGGGAATTGGGGAGTGGGAGTGGCAGCTATATTGTTACAAGGTGGTCCTGCCTGCTTGTTATCTGACTGGACTCATCGCAGACATCTGACTCAAGGCAGGCCAGTTGCACCCTCCCTTCTAGAAACTTGTTATTAGGAGGAAGGGGTACTGGTGGTCTCTTAAACAAAGGGCATAGGAATAGCTGAGTGGTGGTGTTGCATCATAGGCAAGGAAAAGTGCAGGGCCGTAAAGAGAAGGAAAGAATAGGTACGCTGACAGAGAAATTAGGGTCATGAAGTAAGAGACCAGAAAAGATGGTGGAGAGAAAAAGAGGAGGGTGCTGGAGCCACATAGCTGACTAGCCTTCTGCTGGTTTTCTTAGTTCCTGTTCAACCCCTTATGAGACCCAGCTGTGCCTCTTCTTCTTGGGTTGCATTAGCATATACTTGAAGCTTTGCTACCATTTTGATAATCCTAGCTTGAAGGACTTTGTGTTGTTCACCTTTTCATTGCTTGGACCAAAATACCTGACATACACAACCTAAAAGAATAGATTTAATTCAGCTCACAGTTTCAGATGATTCAGTCGATGGTTGGCTGGCTTCAAGGCAGGAACGTCATGGCAGAAGGGCTCAGCAGAGGAATGTTGCTCACCTCACAGTGGCTGGGAAACAGCAGGAAACAGTGTCAGAGAAGGGAGGCCAGGGGACAGATATAGTACTGAAGGCCACCCTCTCGTGACCCACCCAGATTCACCCAGAAGTATGCTTTATTAATCTAGGTGGCTCTCAGGCCACTCAAGTTGACGATCCAATTTAACTGTCACAGGTTTCTCTTGTTATGTCTGAAATAACTGAGTAATGAATTACCCCAAAAGTGAGTGGCTTCAAACAAGAACACTTATTTTCTTATGGACCTGCAGTCTGAGCAAAGCTTAGCATGGACGACTTTCCACTCAAACTTTGTTTTAGTTTGGTGGTAGGGGTGGGGTGGACTGAATTTTTATCAACTCTCATATATGCCTGGTTCCTGGGCTAGGAAGAGTCAAGTGGTCAGGGCCTGAAAGAGTTGGAGCTCCCTGACTCTGGGGCACAGCAATGTTAGGGCTGCATGGAACCCTCTTGACTTCTTTATTTGCTTTTTCCATGAAGGCTCAGGGCTCCAAAGGCACAGGGCTCAAGGAGATCAGCCAGAGGCTATATGGCCTTTTGGGTCTCAGCCTCACCCTACCTGTGGAGCAGTGACAAAGGTCTACCAGGTTCAAGGGGACCTCTCTGTGAAAAAATACTAGCATCACATTGCAACAAGATCATGTGGGAAGAAGAGATATTAGGCGACTTTATTTAGAAAATAAAATTGCTGGGCCAGGGATTTAGCTCAGTGGTTCTTCCCCCTGCCTCAAAAGTACAAGGTCCTGAGTTCGATCCCTGGTACCCTCCCCCCCAAAAAAAGAAAGAAAGAAAAGAAAATAGATTCATGGGTATAATAAGAATTCTCTTTCTTTCTTTCTTTCTTTTTTTGTTTGGTACCAGGGACCAAACTTGGGTCCTTGGGCTTGTGAACCAGGCGGTAGAACCACTGAGCTAAATCCCCAGCCCAAGAATTCTCTTTTTCTTCTGACGCCAAGTTGATGAGTAGCAAATTTATTCATAGGAAGTCTCTTGGGTTCTATTCAACAAGCAGCATGTTTGTTTAGTTGGTTGGTTGGTTAGTTGGTTTTTCAAGACGGTCTCACTGTGTACTCCACGCTGGCCTTGAACTCTCTATGTAGCCCAAGCTGTTCTTGGACTACCAACAATCCTCCTGCCTCGATGCCCCGAATGCTGGGATCACAGACGTTCACCACCATCTCTAGCTAGGAAGCAGCATGTTAAAGATAACTGATCTCCTAGGTTCTGGAGCTATCTTATGTTTTATTTTACCATACAATTTGGTGCAGATCAAGTTCAATCTCTTATTGTTGCAAAAAGTTTCTGAATGTCTCATTTTCAAATGTCGTTTGTAAGCATTCCTTTCTTGCTTGGTAAATGAGATTTTCCTTCCCATGGGACCTTCTCATTCTCAGTAAATAATCCAGATTTTCAGAGTGTCTAGTTGCAGAGCAGCCACTGCTGAATGATGTATTAACTCCTTCAATCCTCTTAAGTGGTATGTAAAATGTTATTGCTTCACATCTTACAACAGAAGCATAAGGCCTTTGTCTTGATGTGCATGGCAGGTAATGGCTAGAAAAGGAAGGGTAGTGGAAGAGGACAGGAAGTTGACTTAATTCTTTTGGCATGGCTTGAAAGAAAAAATTTCAGTCTTATAAATCCTAAACCCTTAAAGATATTGAAGCTCCTAGAACAAGTCCATAGCTAAGCCAGTGTTACTAAGTACAGTGATTAGTGGAAGGATGAAATTCTTGTTGATGGTTACTGAAAGTACGTACATTCTGTACTTTATGGTAATGTTTCCAGTACTGTACTGAACTTAGCACTTAACTTAGTACTTGCCTAATATGACATGCACATTGTGATTACATAGCAAAAACTTCAAACTGCCATTTAAAAACTTACTAATAAAACGTTATTCAAATTTAGGCTAACATCTTTAATTCATGTGTTCAGTCTGTTATCTCAAATATAGAGTAGAGTGAAGAGACCATCAATGGCTAGCTTTTCAAATTCTACCTGTAATTACAAGTGATAAATTTTATTATTAATAATAAATGTATGAATATTAGGGGCAGCATAAATAGGTATATTTTGGATCCTGTGCAACTGGTAGTATTCTGGTGTATTTTCAGTAAGTGATTTTCAAGGAGAAGAAAGCCCTGATTTGTAGTGTTTACCAAGTTCTGTGGTATAAATATTTCTGCAGTGGCTGATTTCAAGCTACTAATGTGTCACAAAATGCAGAGCTGGGAGAAGATATGCACAGTTGGCTCTGTGAGACGTATGAGCCCGCTCTGCACACCACTGTTTGCAATTTCTGGAAAGCAAGCTGACACCTGGATAACCCTTGTTGTGATATTGGAGAATGATTTTTGTGGTCCAGATGGATGGCAGAGGCAGAGGATTTAATGCTCATGGAATCTCTCTTTACTCCTCTACAGTTCTCACTGGCCAGTGGCCTGGGAGCTAAGATGGGAACAGCTACCAGTTGGCAAGCAACCACAGCCTCTCTTCCCGTGCTCTGCAGTCAGTGAGAGGTCTGTTCCCAAGGAGGCAGATACAGCACAGCGGAGCTTGTGCCTGTGTGGTTCCACTGGCATTTGCATGGAGCCCAACACTCAGTCACCGCTGTGGATATGTACCATGCTTCAGTTAGTTGTTGTATCCTTGTCCATTTTCTGCTGCTGTAATGCAATACCTGAGGCTTTATTAAGAAAAGAGGTTAATTTAGCTCCTAGTTCTGGAGGTACAAGAGCATGGTGCCAACATCTGCCTGTGCTAGGGAGGGTCTTATGGCAGATGGCATCATGGTGGTGGGAGGGCATACACGTGGTCTGTGTGGGAGAGGGACTCGGAGGAGGTGCCAGGCTCCATTATTACAGGGACTAACTGGGGTCACTTCAGAACAACATTAATCCCTGCCAAGGGCAGCATTACAGGTAATCTAGTCACTTTGCTCTGTGTCCCACAACATCCAGCACCTCAACATCACCATGCTGAGAACCAAGTCTCCCATACCTGAGCCTTTGGAGTACATGCATACCATATCCAAACCATAGCATCCATTCAGAGTAGTTTTAACATAACAGCTCATTGTTATCCCACAGTTCTGTGAGTCAGCAAAACTCAGCTGGAAGGTTCTGCTGTTCTCACTCAGGGTCTTTCTGTGGTTGTAGTCAGATGGTGGCTGGGTCCACAGTCCTAAGGAAACTTGACTGAGATTGAGCTGAAGAGGACTTCTTTGTAGAAAATTTTTATACTTTTCATTAGTACTTACTTTCAATACATAATGATTACATTCATCATAGAGAGTTGGTACTACATAACACATCTTAATTTTTACTTGCCTTCCCCTGCCCTCCCTCCATCTCTAGATTTCCTTTCCATTTGCAAAAAAATCTATCTTCATGGTTTCTATTTTTTCTCTTTTATTTTGCTCTTTAAATTATTTATACTTTGAGTTTCTCATATACGAGAAAACCATGCAATATTCAAGCCATGTGTCTGATTTTCCACTTAACATTATGGTCTCGAGGTGCATCCATTTCCCCACAAATAACTCGGGTTTACCCTTTATAGCTGAGTAATACTCCATTGTGTACATCCACCACATTTTCTTTATCCATTCTAAAGATGATTTCTTCACTCAGGTCTGACAGACACCTCAGTTCTTCTCCACACAGAGCTTTATCTTCCAGGCTTCTTCACATGGTTCCTCTCACTAGTAAGATGGTTGGATCTGTACTATTACAAGTAGCTTCAAATTCAGTATCAGAAACTGCCAGGATTTCCTAAGGCTTAGGCTGGGAACTGTCACAGGGTCATATTGCCACATTTTTCTTGGCTCAGGTGAGTCATGGGCTCAGTGCAGAGGCAAGAGGGGAAATGACTGTACAGGAATGTGATTAGTAGGAGGTGAGCACTGCTGTGTACCCTTCTGGGCTGATGACTTGGGTAAGAAATAAACTGTTGTTACATTTATCCACTTAGATTTCAGAGTTAATTTGTTCCCTTGACAAAAAAATTAGCATAATCTGACTAATCCAGAAATTGCTACGCATCAGCAAAGATAGGTTAGGCCTACACCAAAGACACAAACTCGAATAGCTTCTTGGCCTTTTGGCTAAGATCAAGTGCAGAAACAAACTCTGAAATCTCAGTGGCTTAACACGCAATCCCTTGGGGGTGTGACGTCTCTCCAGGATTGCTGGCACTCTGCTATTAGCCCATCGTGAATATATGGCTTCCAGCTTGGTGGGGCAGGAGGACGGAGGGCATGGAACTCATGGCTCCTTGGTACCTAGTCACTGGTCTCCTGTTCCAACTGCAACCAGGCTTGGAAATGTTGGGGGCAGGGCACTAAAGATATTTGGTGTCTCAGTTTCTTTTTCTCCCTGGTGAGACACAATACCCAGTGCCCAAGGTTAAAGCAAGCAAGGTTTACTTCAACTCAGTTTGCAGAGGTTTCAGTCCAAGGTAGGGTGGCTACAAGGTAGGGTGGCATGGCAGAGGAGCATCACAGAGGAGAAATAATTTGTTACAGGCAGAAAGCAGCAAAAGTATCCAAGGAGCAAGCAACAAGAGATCAGAGATAGATTCTTTCTGTCACTTTATGTTGAATCCAGGCTACCCACCCTCAGGGCAGTTAGCATTCATGGCCAGGGTGAGGTACCCTTAATCCTACCCAGAACTGTGCCAATCAGTGGACTGCTTTAGTAATCACACACTCTTAAGCAACATAAACCCTAGATCCTGCCACCTTCAAAAAGGTGCACTTATGACCACATGAGGCTATGGGTGGACATCTAGACACGAGCCATAACATTTGGTGATTAGTAAATGCCTCTGCCCTAAAGTCTTGTGGGGTTCTTGTCCTTTATTACAGTTTGGATTTTAAATGCCCCCCCTAAAGATCCATATATTAAAGGCTTAGTGCCCAGCCTGTGGCTCTATTTGGAGGTGGTGGCGTTTCAGTGGGAAGAAACCAGGTCACAGGGAGACAGGCCTTTGGTGGAGACATTGAGACTCAGGCACTTCCTCTGTCTGCTTCCTGGCTCCCATAAAAAGCAACTTTGCTCACCATGGACTCCCTTGTGTGGTTTTCCGCTTTACCATGGGGCCAAAGCCCCAGAGTCAAGCAACTATAGACTGAAACCCCCAAAACCATGAGCCAAAGTGAACCTTTCCTCTGTTAAGTTGATTTTCTGAGGTATTATGTCATAGCCATAGAAAGATGACTAACACAGCTGCTTTATTTCTTCCTTTAGCTTACTGTATACTCTAAGAAGTTTAAAAGAGAAAATGAGAGGAAGGGAAGGAGAGAGGGAGGAGGGAGAAAAGAAAAAAGGTGGAAAAAGGAAGGAAGCAGGAAGAGAGCAAAAATACAACACATACAGAAATTTACTCTGTTAAATATAAAATAATGACCATTAAATCCAGTAACAAAGCAACAGTAAGTACTAGAAAACAAAAACTATTAACAAAAACTACTAGGAGAGACTTTCACTGTGTTGTTAACCAGGTTTCTTTTCTTTGTAATCAGCAGTGATAAGGAAACTAAACCAGATTAAGTGCTGTCCTGTTGGAGGCGTGAAGGCAAACAGGGAAGGAGTGATTGAAGAGCCCTTCAGAAAGCTGGGTGCGTTTACATCAGCAGGGCCTGATTACTCACATCCCAGAGCACTCAAGGGCCTGGAAAATGTAATTGCAAGACCACCAGCCTTTGTTTTAGAAAATGAAGAAAGACTGGGCAGGAGAGAGAGCCCTGATATGCAAAGTCGGCAGCAGGAGAACCTGTTTTTTAAAACAGGGAAAGGACAACTGTAGTAATTATAGAGTCTTCAGCTTATCTTGGGTACCTGGGAAGATAGGAGAACAAATCATCAAACAATCAATTTGCAACCACCTAGAAGAACACAAGGTACTGGGTAGTAATCATCGTGATTTTTTTGAAGTGCAAATTATACCAGGCAAACTTAATTTTATCTCTGATGGAGTGATGAGCCTGGAAGTGGAAGGAAAGCCATACCTGCAATTGCGTTCCAGTAAGGTAGGAGCTTGTGTGTGTGTGTGTGTGTGTGTGTGTGTGTGTGTGTCTGTGTGTGTTTTAAATTCCAACCCATCATCATTTTAGCCTTGATTCTCTGAGAGGTTGCTACTTAGTTTTTGTTTTTGTTTTGTACTGAAGATTGAACTTAAGGCCTTTGCACTGAGCTACACCTCAGACCGTTTTAAATTTTGAGACTAAGTCACCAAATTATGCAGGGTAGGCTTAAACATGTGATCGTCCTGCTTCAGCTTCCCAGAGTGCTGGGTTACAGGTGGCTGCTACAATATCTGGCAGAAGTTGCTTCTTAGAACAGCAGTTGTGTAGGCATAAATTTGAGTGAGGCACTCAAAGTGGTAAAAACAAAGATTCTGCTCCCAGTTAATAATAACTGTTTGTTTTTGGTGGTGGTGGTATTGGAGATTGAACCCAGGGCATTCATACTTAGCTACATCCCCAACTTTTATTTATTTTTTAAATTTTGAAGCAGAGTCTCACCCAGGCTGGGCTTGAACTTGTAATCCTCCTGCTTATATAATTTTAGTTAATTTATGTGGACAAAGAATATGACAGTACTGAAGAAAATTTGAAGTGGAAATATTATTTTCTATCACTGAGGGAAAATATAAGGAAAATGAGAAATAATGAAAACCAGTCTAAGAGTACCCAGAAATGGAGATCAGGCAAGAAGGTAATAAGGAAAATTATTAATGAAATTGTATCAGGAAGTTTCCCAGGGAAAGGACACACATCTTTAGACTAAGAGAGCCCATAATTGCCAACTATGATAAATGGGGAAAATAAGCCACATGGACACAATTTTGTCAAATTTTAGAACTCTAGAAGTAAATAAAAGTTTCTAAAAGCTTCCAGGGAGAAAAATCAGGCCACCTGTAGAGGAATGCAAAT
Organism: Heterocephalus glaber; assembly: GCF_000247695.1. Next base: position 9,421,269 of record NW_004624811.1, read on the forward strand.
TGAGCAGCCACATTCTCATTAATGTCTCTGACTGCTACAAGATAATAGAGTAGCGCAGGAGATTTAGCTCAGTGGTTTCGCTGGCTGCTGTGCAAGCTCAAGGACCCGAGTTCAATCCCCGGCACCAAAAAACAACCCAAAAAAGATAATAGAGTAGACCCTTCAATTTTGAGAGAAATTGAATTTAAAATATGTTTATATAAAGACACTCCTTGTTGAATGACCAAGCTACATACCCATGACTAGGTCATTACGTGAAAAGGTCGCTAAATGAGGAATTGTATATAGTACTACAGCACAATATTCAGAACAAAGAAATTACCAAAGGAAACTCCAACTTGATGACTTTGCTTTTATTTGCATAACTTTTACACAGCACTGTAATGTGTAACAACATAAAGCTACAGTACTGTACTACATGGTACAATCAGCAAAACATTACAGTACTGTACTGTAGAAGAAGGCACTATAATGCCTCACTGCTGCATCATGAGTCTGAGCAGCGGTTCGCAAGTCCAAACAGTGCGCCTTGGTCATTGAACGAGGAATATCTGTATCCAATCAAGCTTCCAGCCAACCATGAGAGTGAAGTTGAGGCATCTCCCTTGGACCAGGATGTGGCAGATATACTTCCCAGGGACTCTTACTTAAGTTTTAAATGTGTGTCCAGCAGAATGAAGAGACTGTCCAAGGAGAAGGCAGCAAGTGATCTCCCTAACCCAGGACAGAAGAGCAGAGTATGCAGAGCAGGGGGATGAAACGCTCCGAAGAGGAAGACTCCGGGGCAAAAAGAGGCCTCATGCAGTTTGTAGTCTAATGAAGAGAACAACAGCTACCAACACTGGTTCAGTGTGAGATAAAGTGCCTATCCAGTAGAAAAAGGGGAACCAGTGGGCTGGGGACACAGTTCCATGTCAGAGCACTGGCCTAAGATGGACAAGGGCCTCGGCTGCATCCCCAGCATCACACATAGCAAACAAGCCAGAAAAAACGTTAGAAAGCTAATTGAGAATGTTATGGTTCCATTTTGAAAAATAACACAAGGTTGTGTCGTCTTCAATAATTTGTGGATGATGAGAAAGATGAGCACCCGATGCTCAACATTTTCGTTTGAAGAGATGAGAGTCGTGACTGCCCTCAGAGCAAAGGAAGCCTGACATCCCGCCTCACCTGGCAGTGCACGATCTTACTCGTATTTTGTTTTCCACAGGGCCTCATTATGTTGTCCAGGCCAGCCTCGAACTCACTGTGCAGTCCACGCTGGCCTTGAACTTCTGATCCTCCTGCCTCAGCCTCTTGAGTGCTGGGGATTTTAGTGTACCACAGGCCTGGCTGTGACTGTAGTCTTAATAAGGTAAGTACTTGGGTTGAGGTGTTTTGTTTTGTCTCCTAAGTAAGCAGGTTATATATTAGATCTCCAGAACTTATTTGTTTTGTAATTGAAAATTTGTTCCCTTTGGCTGACATCTCTTTCGGTCAACCTGAGGACAAAGTAAAGATGATCTTGGGAAAAAAATCTTCCCAAATAAAAAGATCTTCCAAAGAGGGGAAGACAAGCATTAATTGTAGAAATATAAGGGCATAGCCGACAAAAGATTGGAAGGGGGGGAAAATAGGATAGTATCACTGATTCCTGAAACTTCTGTAATCAGACGTCAAGATACTATCTCCAGCTTCGGAATGCAGAATTGAGGTGTAACTTGTTTTTACAGTTACAGCAGTAACCATAACAAAATTTAAAAGCAATGATGTCACTACCCAGCACTGGGAGGAAGAGGAAGGTAACGTAAATGACCTAAATTCTTATCTTTCATACCTAGAGACCATTACATAACCAGGAAAGCAGAATGAAGGATTTTCCAAACGTCTCATGTACTCAGCACATGCATAATTCATGAGCAATTGTTCATCTGCATCCCTGTATGGCTGGCTTTGAATTTGTCCTCTTAGGACACAGGTGTGGACAATCTCTGTACCTTAAGTTTTTGTTTATGTTTTTGAGCCAGGGTCTCAAGCTGGCCTTGAACTCACTATGTAGCCCAGGCTGGCCTCAAACTCACAGCAATCCTCCTGCCTCAGCCTCCCGAATGCTAGGATTACAGGCGGGCACCAACCTCCACGCCTGGCTTTCTGTACCTGAGACACTTTACAGGGCTGATGATCTTACAGCCATCAAGTTTTTTCTATTCCATTTTCTATGTACTCTTATAAGAATATATTTGCAAACTTAATGTCACACCTGCTTTAATGTTCTTTTAAATTTTCTCTGAATTATCTCTAATATTTTACAGAGTACTCTCTCCAAAATGAATAGCATGGTACATGGCCATGTGGTCTTTTTATAGTATTTTATTACATCTAACTTCTCTTCCAAAAGAATATATTCTCAAGGTTGGGTTTTTGCTCCCACTGAATGAAAGCTTAGATGACCTTGTTACAAGATGAAAGGTATTTTAAAATTATAGCTCTAAAAATTAAAACCACAACATAAAATTCACTGGAATCACTTGAAGATGTAATTTAAGTAACAGCATGATTCACAAGCTACTGTTAAATGAAGGCAGATGCAAGTACAGCCCTGCTGTAACCTGTAAGTAGGCTCCAAAAACTCTAGAGCAACACGCTTGGAGCCAGCTTAGCAAAATGATCAAGACTCTCCTGCTTTACCGAGGGGCATGTCATTGCATGTCCAGCTAGAGGGGCTTAGTATATACCCACTCAGATGACTGCAGTTGCCACTGACACTGCCTGATGCCTTTGCAGTTAGGCTGTTCTTGATGGAGTTAACCATTCAGAAATGTGCACAAAACTGGTCCTTCCTTAATGGGCTAATTGGAGTATTTCACATATTCATAGTTCTACTATATCTAAAATAGGAGCATATTTTAAAAGAACAGTACTCACCAAGCATGGTGGCGCATCCCGGCACTCGGGTGGCTGAGGTAGGAGGATTGCTGTGAGTTTGAGGCCAGCCTGGGCTATATAGTGAGTTCAAGGTCAGCCTGAACTTCATAATGAGACTGTCTCAAAAAAAAAAAAAAATCTATCAGTCAAGTGGGCTAAGGATGTACCTCAGTGTTAGGATAGATTTTTTTTTTTTTTTTAGATGGGAAGCCTGTTTACACCAGAAGAACTAAAAGCAGAAATGTTTAAAACAAAGTCTTCATAGGAGATAGGACTAGGGGTGGAGAAGAATCAGCCGTTTCCTCTCTGAGACATTTAATTTTTTCTCCCTCTTTGAAGTTCTAGGGGGTTAAGCTCTGGGCCTGGCTCAGGGTAGGCAAGCACTCCACCACTGAGTTACATCTCCAGCCCATCTAAAATTTTATTTTATTTTATAGTTCTGGGAACTGTATCCAGAGCCTGGTATATGCTAGGCAAGTACTCTTCACTGACCCATGCCCCCAGCCTCTTTTACATTTTTATTTTGTAACTAAATCTTGCTAAATTGCTCAGGTTGGCCATGGACTTGGGATCTTCCTGCTTCAGCCTCCTTAGTACCATTTAATTTGTAGTTAAGTACATTTATCACTGTACAATAAGTATTATTTATTGTCATAAATACCACGTCTCTTAATATCTCTCAAAGTCTAGTCCATGCAACACTTACTAAAATGCAGATTCCAAGGTTCCAAAACATAGCCCTCCTGAATTTGGACTCCTTCACTGGGGCCCAGGAATTTGCATTAGGAGCACTGGCTTCGGCATCGAGCTTACTAAGGTGAGTTTGTACATTCGCTTTATACATTCGCTTAGTTACTTTCTTGTCGCTAAGACACAATACTCAACATCCACAGCTGTAAGGAGGAAAAGTTTATACTGGCTTACAGTTTGTAGAGGTTTCGGTCCACACTTGGCTGGCTCAGTGGCAGGGCAGCATGGCAGAGGGGCATCGCAGAAGCGAATCCATGACAAGTCAGGCAGGAGGCAGATAGCCAGGTCAAGGGAGGAGAGGGAAGGCATAGACCCTTCCAGGCCATGCCCCTAAGGATCCACCTCTTCCAACCAGGCTTCATCTCCCAGTATCACAGCTAGCTATAAACTCATCAGTAGAACAGTCCAGTGACAAGTACAACATCCTCATGATCCGTTCACCTCCCAAAGCTGCACCTGTGAGTGCAGGAGGCTGGGGTGGGGGTGGGGGCATCCAGATATAAACCCTAACATACATATGTCAGGATTGAGTTTCTTGTACAACCGTCACACACTGACTGTGTTTATTGCCTGTCGTGCTTTTGCAATATCCCAACATACCTCCCTACAATTTCTTTACATTAGTACGGAGAAGAAAAAATTTTAGGACAGTATTCATTCTTGAGGAACTAAGAAAATAAGCACATGCTGCCTCCCCACCCCGTGTGGTCCCATCTAAGGAAATAACAGTTCTTTTAAGATCATTTAAGCTATGCCACCTCTTGAAGATAGAACAGCTAAGAAAATTTGTTAAATTTTAGAATTCCTGACAGTGACTGGCTTCTTCATTATGTAGGGAGAGATGTTTTGAGAATGTCTTTGTATCTTGTTTTGGTGGCAATCGTTTTTCTCACTCCCGGGACTGCAGGAATATTGATCTCAGCGTTATTCTGACCATTAATGAAATATGATGGCAATAAGCAGAGACATGCACCTTTAGCCTCCTGGGAGCTTAATCTTCTGCTGCAACATTTGCATTTGTAAGTCAGCACCTGTGTAATCTATATCCTAACTATTTGTTATTCTCCTTTAATTACATATTGGTAGTGGTCCATTTGCAGGCTAAGAGCAACCATCTGAAGAGTCAAAGGGATTATTAAAATATTGACTTCAAATTAAAAGACCAAAAAGGAAACAAGACTGAATTTGTTCCTGCCCATTCCAGTGTGATGGTTCAGGAGCAATCATTCCCATTCACCTCAAGGAAAGTTTTAAGAATTGTTCAAGAAATCCCCCTACCTGCTGGGCATGCATTATTTATATTATGCCATTTCTTTTTTCATCTATACATCTATAAAATCCATAGTCCAAATCTAAGCTCATATTTTCTCAATTGTCCCAGTGATATCCTAGCAATTAATTATTAACTAATCTCCCCCAATTCCAGATCCAATTCAGGATAAATCATTGTACAGAGTCATTGTATCTCCTTTGTTTCCTTTCATCTGTAAAAGTTTCCCACCCTTTCTTGGTTTTTTTAATTTGACATTTTTAAATGTCATTGGGCTACATTTTTCTGAAGATCAATACTTTTTTCTCTTCTTTCTTGTAGAGATCCTTCATCCTGGATCTTCCGTGTTTAAATTTAGCTACTGTTCTTGGGGCAGGGATGCCACTGAAGTGATGGTTGTCCTTGTCAGTGTACCACAGCCATAGGCACATGGTGGCCCAATATGGCAATAGAGGATTTGATCACTTGGCTAAGGTGCTTTCTCTACTACAGAGTTACGGCTTTTCTCTTTATATATTTTATGTAATTATGGGGATATATTTTGAGAAATTATCCTGTTTCTAAAATTTTTTCTAACGTCTTTGGCAACCACTGACAATGTTTTAACTTCATCATTCCTTCTAAATTAGTTGATATAGGATTTTACTGTAAGAAGAGCTTTCCCTTCTCTACCTTTACACCTATTTAAGTATAAAGAATACTTAGTTGAGTACTTATGGATTCTCATATTATTCAACGGTTTATATCTATCACGGCCATTTTAATTTTGATCCTCCAACTTTCCCCGATTTGGCCAGTGGGTGGCCCCTTCACCTGGCTTTTTTGTCTGTGACTTGCATCCATGACATGATGCTTCAAAGCGCCACCTTTATGTGGCAACCAGCTCCTCTGTGCTCCATCCCTGGAATTGTTCTTTCCTCCAATGAGGCCCCGGGTATACTTTGTTGAAAAAACTAAATGATTCTGTTACCTGTCCCTTCTTTCCCCTTTGCCTTTCAGTAATCGGTCCTGTGAGCCTTTAGTAATCATCATTTTCCGTATCTCTTATTAGAACATTTCTGAAGTAGGTTGGATATCCCTTATCCAAATGGTCTGGGATCAGAAGTGTTCAGACTTCAGATTTTCTTTTTTAGATTTTGGAAAATTTGCATATACATAATGAGATCTCTTGGGGACAGGACCCAAGTCTAAACATGAAATTGATTTATGTTTCCTACACACTTTATACATATAGCCTGATCATAGTTTTATACAGTATTTTTAGTGTGCCTGTGCTTTTCATGTTTCTGTTCTGTGTTGGGGATCAAGTGTGCCTGTGTTCCACATCAGGTCAGATGTGGGATTCTTCACTTGTGGCATCATTTGGGCACTGTGTTAGCTTTTTGTCACTGTGACAAAATACCTGAGAGAAACAACTTCAGGAGGAAATATTTATTTTGGCTCATGGTTTCAGAGTTCTCAGTCCATGGTTTATGGGCTCCATGGCTTTAGGCCAGTCTCAGGACAAAGTCATCATGGTGGAGGAGTATGACAAGAAACTTGCTCACTTCCTGGCAGCCAGGATTGGAGGGGGGCAGAGAGAAAGGGAACAGGGTCCAGATGTCCCCAAGGTCATGCTCCCATGATCCACTCCTTCGACTAGGCCCAACCTCCTGTTCCTATCACCTCTCAATATGCCATCAGATCATGATCTCATCAGTGGGTCCCTTGAGCCCTCTGGATTCAATCCCTTACCAAAAAGCCCACCAGGTAGCTATTAAGCCTTTAGCACATGAGTTCTGTGGAGCATTCAATTCCAAACCACCAAACTACAATAGATGCTCAAAAAGTTTCAGATTGTGGAGCATTTTGGATTTCTGATTTTCAGTTTAAGGATGCCCAAACTACATCTTTGTTTACCTTAAAATTGTTTTGGGAGCTGAGTGTGGTGGCACACTCCTGTAATCCTAGCAATTCAGAAGTTGAGGCAGGAAGATCTTGCAAGTTGGAGGCCAGTTTGGGGTACATAATGAATTCAAGTTCAGCCTGGACTGACTAGTGAGACGCTGTCTCAAAAAACCTAAAAAAAAAAGAGAAGTGTTTTGGAGTGATTCTATTACCTTGCTTAGAGATGTCTCAATCATGTGCTGTAATGGAAAGGAGATTCAGTTCCCAGAGTCATACCCTGAACTGCCTGTGGGTCTCAACAGTTTGCATAAATGGACTCTAAAGCCACCAGTGTCTGGCGACAGGGCGGGACCTGCACAAGTACAGACTGCCCTGGCCCAGAAGCTGCAAATCCACTTTATAATTGGCATTCATTCAGACAAAAAATAAAGTTGGACATCAAACAGACCAAGCAACACTTGTTTATAACTTTTATATACAGAGGGCCTCCTGTTTGTGACTTTTTTTCTTTTTTAAAATTTTTTATTAGTACAGTACATGTTTACAGTGCATAATGCTTACATTCATTGTAGGGAATTGGTGCATGTACAAACACACCTCAATTCTTTTTTCCCTTCCCCTCCACTCCCCCTTTTTTGCCAGCATCAGATTCATTTATTTCTTTTAAGTCCTTAAAAAGTTACTTATACATACAGATTAACAGGAAAACTAATAGGCAAAAAAAATATAAAACTATAAAACACATAGGATAATTATACCTAATCAAGGTACATAGACACTTTTAGCATACTTTAGCATAGACACTTTTAGATACAGTATTTATGCTGGATTATAATAACTTTTCTCTCTCTTTTTTCTATCATCTATCTTAGTTGGCGCTATATTTGTATATTGGGTTTCTCATATAAGAGAAACCATGCAGTATTTAAGCTTGTGTTTCTGAGTTATTTCACATAACAGTATGGTCTCCAGATGAACCCATTTTCCTACATATGACTCAAGTGTATCCTCCTTTATGGCAGAGTAGTACTCCTTTGTGTATTAATACCACATTTCTTTCTCCATTCATCTGCTGATGGGTATATAGGCTATTTCTAAGATTTAGATATTGTGAATTGTGCTTCTATAAACCTGGGTATGCGTATATCACTGTGGTATGAGGACTATAACTCTTTGGGGAAGAAATCTAGAAGGGGAACAGCTGGGTCAAATGGAATTTCTAGTTTTAGTTTGTTTTTTTATTTAAAGAGATATGAGAAGCATTTATCAGAGGTGGATATAGGATGTCATCAAAAGCAAAGTGCAGGTGCTCAGAGAAATGAGGCATGCCTCCAGTCCTAGTTTCCTGAGGCATCTCCATGCCAATCTCCATAGTGGCTGCACCGAGTTACACTCCCACCGATGACAGAGAAGGGTCCCTTTTTTCCTCCAGCCTCGTCAGCATTTGTTGCCAGTTTGTTCTTCATGATGGCTGTTCTATCTGGAGTGAGCTGAAGTCTCAATGCTGTTCTAATTCACATTTCTAGAATGACCAGTGATGTTGCTGTTCGTGACCTTTATTTTTGAGTAAAGCTAAACCAGGTTTTCACACTTTGTGAGGAGTCACCAAGCTCAGACGCTGTACGGACTTTGCCAGGAGTCCTGAGACTCTGACCCTTCCACGCTTAGCCTCCCGGCTCCTGCTAAGCAGGGCTCCTCACTGTTCCTTGCTTGATGTGGTAGCAGTGTGGAGTGTGTGTGGAGGAGGGAAGTGGTGGATTCTGCATTTATGTGGGGCTGGGGATAGAACCCGGGGCCTTGCACATGCTGGGCAAGTGCTCTGCCTTTGAACTATACATCCAGGCTCGGGATCCATGGGTTTTAAAACAGTTTAGGAAGCCACTGATCTAGCCCAGCCCTCACCTTGCAGGGAACCAGACGGATGCCACCCAAGGGTGGCCAGTGCTAGTAGCATGGTGAGTGGCGGAACAAAGCCTGGAGCCCTGGTCTCCTTACAGCCAGTTGGTCTGTCCTTGCCCTACCTAAGATTGCTCTGTGTAATGACGAAGCTAAGAGGTCACTTGGCAGATGGTCCCGATGTCAGGCCACAGTAACGACCCTGTCTGCAAGTGAGAGAGTCCCTGTTGGCTGGAAGCACATGGCTTTCTGTGCCCCAAAGACAAATGTCCATCCTGATTCGAGAACTTTGTAAACTGAGCAGTATTGAGGTAGAAAAGCCAGGTGATCGAACACTTCACATACTGACTGGCATGGTCAAATGACATTTTCATCCATGAAGAGATGCTATGATTTCTACTAACTATATTGGTGAAGTCTTCCTATATCGTTCTTTTCTGTATGTGCACATGCTACTATGGTGAAGTGAATTGAACTGTGGGGTGCTCTACCAGTGAGCTACCTGTCCAGACCCTTTTATTTATTTTACCTTGAGACAGAGTTTGCTGAATTACCTAGGCTGGCCTCAAACTTGTGATCCTCCTGCCTCACCCTTCTGAGTAGCTGGGATTACAGGAGTGAAAAACCATGCCTGGCTTCAAGTATAATTTTTAAAGCTACTAGAGGTTTCTTTTGTGAATTGAAAGACTATTTCCTTTTCAATTCTTTCAAAGTTATTCCTTTACTATGATAAGGCATTCATTTCTTCAGTTAAAATTTATATATTTGGCTGGGCATGATAGGACTTGGCAGTAATCCCAGCTACTTAGGAGGCTGAGGCAGAAGCAGACAAGCTTGAGGCTAGCCAAGGAATTTAGTGAGACCCTGTCTCAAAATAAAAAGGGCATGGGCCCGGGATTTAGCTCAGTGCTTTTGCCGCCTGCTGCGCAAGCGCAAGGACTGGAGTTGGCTCCCTGGTACCAAAAAAATAAATAAATAAAAAGGGCAGGGGTGTGGCTCAGTTATAGAGCACTTGCCTAGCATGTGCAAGGCCCTGTGTCCAATCCCCTGTCAAAGAAAACATTTGCAAGTGTTAAAGAAAATGGTAAGATCTGTAAATTACTTAGGCATCATAAATCATTTCAATTACAGTTGTTTTAGTAAGTGTTGTGTTCTAAAGCCTCTAGTTTTATCGTAGTGTAACAGTTAACAGCTGGCAAAGTCTTGCTTAAGTAACTCAGTTTTAAACTTTGGGCCTTTATCTACACATAACTTAAAACGGAGTAATTATCTCAGTACTCTTGCAAGACCTGTCAAAATTCCTGCCTTTCTTAGTCTTTCAAATGAAAACAAACTTTATCTTAAATTGTCCATTTCATTTTTGGTCCATTGTAGTAAAGACAGAAATAATATTTCAAGTTTTTAAAAGGAAAACTATTTTCAAAATATATTTGAGATACCAACTACTTCTAATTACTTCAGACATCCTGAGACTGATTAAGAGGATTGGGAGACCAAGGAGCAGTCAAACTGGGTTTGAAATATCACCTCTTTAAAATTTAGGACCAGATGTGGCTTTATTTAAATTTAATCCACTTTTCATAAATCCTCAGTTATTCTTTTTTAAAAATTTAAATTTTCAGTTGACACATAATAGCTGTCCTTGCTTAGAGAGTGTAATGTGATATTTCAGTACATGGACGATGTGTAGTGACCAGATCAGGGGAACTGGAAAACCTGTCTCCTCAAACATACATCACTTGTTTTTTCTTTTTTAAAATCATAAATCCTCCTTAATAGCCGCTTGAGATAAGCGATGAGTTGTTGCCAGCCATATCATATCTCCCGGTGTCGCAGAGGATTGGAAGTTTCCCTCCTGTCCTGTTCTGTGGCACCCCGTGCCCACCGACCACCCTTGCTCTAGCCCCTTCCTCCCCAGCACCCTTTCCAGCCTCTGCTAACCACTATTCTACTATTTCTAGGAGACTGACTTTTTGTAAGTGAGATCATACAGTATTTTTCTTTCTGTGCCTGACTTATTTTCTTTAACATAATGTCCTCCAGTTCTATTCGTGTTGCCACAAATGCTAGAATTTCATTCTTTTCATTCTTTCCATTGATACCACTTTTTTTTATTCATCCATGTGCACACACTTGGGTTCTATTCTTTCTCTATATTATGAATAGTCTTGCAATAAACATGGAAGTGTAGATGTCCCCTTGACATATTGATTCCAGCTCCTTTGGATGTATACCCTGTAATTGAATTGCTGGGCCATAGGCTAGTTCTAGTTCTGTTTTTTTCAGATGTATCCATACTATTTTCCATAATGGCTGTACTAATTTACATTCCTCCAGTGATGTAGGAGAGCTCCCCTTGCCAGAAGTTGTTGCTGTTGTTCACACTGACTTGTTTTGAGCCTGTGTTGTCCAGGCTGGCCTTGAACTCACAGTTCTCCTGTGTGGGCTCCAGGTGTTGAGATTACTGGGGTGTACTGGGATCACAGGCTGCACAGCCAAACTTGCTTCCTCACTCACTGGTTTTGATCTGCATTTACCTTATGATTAGTGACATCAAGCTTTTATTAAAAAATGCTGTATACTTTTGGACGATTTCCTTGTCTACTTTTAGAAAACAGCTATTCTGGTCATTTGCCCACTTTTACTTTTTTTTTTTTTTTTTGGTACCAAGGATCAAACTCAGGTCCTTGCACTTGCGCAGCAGGCAGCGAAACCACTGAGCTAAATCCCTGGCCCGAAGAGTAGATTTCTTTTTTCTTTTTTTTTTTTTTTTGGTACCGGGAATTGAACTCGGGTCCTTGTGCATGCGAGGCAGGCAGCAGAACCACCGAGCTAAATCCCTGGCTATTTGCCCACTTTTAATTGGACCATTTGAGGGACTTTTGGTGCTAAGATGGTTGAGGTCCTTATATATTCTTGTTATTAACCCCTTGTTAAATGAGTAGTTTGCAAACATTTTCTCCCATTCTCTAGGTTGTCTCTTTGCTCTTTTGATTATTTCCTTTGTTATGTAGAAGCTTTTTAAGTTTGATATAATCCATTTGTCAGTTTTGCTTTTGTTGCCTGAGCTTTTACAGTCTTATCTAAAAATTGAGATATTCTTGAAGGAAGCATTACTTTAACCTTTTGTAAATTTTTTTAATCCTTCAGACTTTATTATTCTTTTTATTTTTTTATTGCTATTATTCCCCTTTTCTCATTTTGAGAAAGAGTTTTTATTTTAGGGAATTACTAGGTATAATGAAAGGAAATGCAAGAATCCCATCTTATGACAGAGCCTGAAATAGATTTTGTTGTGTATCTTCTGTTGGATAAATTATGGTCAATACATATGCTTTCTTGTTCTAATTTCTTAACTTGTTGATACTTACATCCTAATTATTGTTTGATATTGTCCCTATGAACTGGTTTATTCTTTTTTTTTTTTTTTTGGTACGGGGATTGAACTCAGGATCTTGCACTTGCGAGGCAGGCGCAGTGCCACTGAGCTAAATCCCCAGCCCATGAACTGGTTTATTCTTGATATATCAGTTTACAAAGCCAATTTTTATTGAACACATGAATTTTCCTCTTTTTTATTGACATTCATCATCCTAGGAATCTGCATAATTTTTTACTTCACCAAGAAATGGTTATTAAATAATGACAGGGCTCGGGGAGTATCCCAGTTGTTACCTTTCCCTTTTCTACCTTAAAATTGTCTTTACCTTCTAACCATAAGGGGCAGGTCTTAGGGAACAGCCTTGGGTAATACTAATCTTGCCTCACTGGACTATTGGGAGAACTAAATAAAATAGATATTGAAACTCTCAGCGCAATTCATGACATTCAGCATTTACTTTGATTTATTTTTTGTCCTTTAAGAAATCTTACTTTGACAAGCTCGACAGGCCATCAAGACTGCTATGCAGGGTAAAATCTTACTTTCAGAGAAGTGAAAGCCTATGATAACTAAGCATTGCTCTGTCATAGTTTACATTTAAGGGGCAATAAAGTCAGTTAATAATTTTGCTAAAGGTGGCAGCGAGACCGGCTGTGCAGCGGGAAGGAGAAAGCCTTGGCCACGGAACCGACATCTAAGACGCAGTCACTGGCCGCCCTGTGGCTCTGCCCGCATTGCTTTCTGGGCTTTGGTTCCTTTAACTGTGTAAAGATAGAATCTTTCACATGCTTTTACTTCTAAACTCTGATGGCTCTACTAATTCAACACTTTGAAAAATGGATTTATCTACCTGGTGGAAAAGTCCTGGAGGGTGCACAGTAACGTGCTCCTGGGTGATGCGGCAAGGTGGTCTGCCCCTTCCTCCGGCAGCTTCACTCCTGCCACCCTCCCTAGTCTCTCTTCTTTCCTGGTATCACTTCTTTTAGCTTTGGCACCTTCAGTGAGCCAGGCACTATGCCTAGGTCCTAGGGTACAAGAGTGAACAATAATGTCCCAGTCTTGCATTTGTGGAGCTTACAATGTTTTTCATCATCTTTTTTTTCTTCCTTTCATGCATGTTTTATTTCAGAAAATGTCAAACATATAGAAAAGCTGAAAGAATAGAACCATGAACATCTATCTGTGTCCTCTAGAATCACCAATTATTTGCATCTGTTGTTTTTGTTTTTTGTTTTTAGAGACAGGGACTTGCTGTGTAGTTCAGGTTGGCCTTGAACTCACTATGTAGCCTAGGCTAACCTTGAACTCCCAGCAGTCCTCTTGCCTCAGCCTCCTGAGTGCTGGGATTACAGGCATGCACCACCAGACCCAGAAATTAGCATTTTTTTGTTCTCTGTCTTTACACACACACACACACACACACACACACACACACACACTTTTCTGGGCCATTGGAAAGTTTCAGATGCTATGCTTCACCCCAAATAACTGAACATACATCTCTAAGAATTGGTAGATTCTCGTGAGTAACTATAACATCATTATCACATGTAACTTAGATGTGATAAAAATTAGCAACAGTCCCATAGTATTAACATCTCTTCATATTCAAATTTCCTCAATTATCCCAAGAATGTCTTTTATTGCCCTCTCCTACAACCAGAGTTTAACCATCAATGATCATAATTATGTCTTGTTTTTTATGCCTCTGCAGCTCTTTTAATATATATCATTCCTCCACCTTTTTTCTTTTTTAATGACACTGACTTTAAGAGTCCAGGGTAATCATTTTAAAGAATGTCCAATATTCTGCATTTATCTGATTGCTTCCTTATGGTGTCTTTTAACTTGTTTCTTGTATTCACTGTAATCAGAAGTAAGGTCTAGGGGGTTGATTAGCTTCATGTTAGACATTTTTGGCAAAAATATTGTATAAATGGAGTTTTTGACATCTATTTTGAGTTTCTGCAAAGATCGTTTTTTATTTGTGATCAAGAAATAAATTTAAATTTTATTTATATTACATAATTTATTACTGAGACCTAATGGGGGGAAAAACAAAAGAAGCACGAGTTTTGCCAGCAGATTTGAATGTAGGGTCTGTACTTGCTAGCAGCATGACCAAATCAGTTAGCCCTATAGATTAGCGCTACACAGAGATTAGAAAAGATGGAGTCATCCCTGGAAACTTTCCTGAAATGCATATGCTTATCCCTTTTCCACACTTCCTTGTTTGTTTATAAGGGGGACGTTTTTGTACTACCCCTCACCCTGGCCACCCTCCTGCCCTCACCCTAACATTAAATGCTAACAATTCTCCAAGTGTCCTCATCCAGGAGAACTGAAAAATCTCTATATTGACGGGTTTGTGTGTAAAGTACACACTATATGTGTAAAGTACAGCAGAGTTGGCCATGGTATTGTATTTTCAATGCAGTATCACTGTTACTTTCATTACCAAAATATTTCCCAAAACAACAACAAAATGGAACTTGAAACAGGACAGGGAGGTGACACTACATGAAAGATGGGTTTCTAAGTTGGTCACTTCAGAAACCTTCCAGGAGATTTTGTGCTTATGATGCGACCTCAGTAAGTGTCCAGCTGCAATACTGCTGAGACACGATAACCTTTAGCATCTAGGCAGCTCTTCATACAACACATGCACAGTTCATTATCATGCTTGGTGTGCTCCATCTTTCACTGAGATCAGATGTTCTTAGTGCTTAGTCCAGAGCACCAGAGTCCCGAGTGGAAGCTCAGAGTAGGAGTCCTGGTGGGAGAACAGACTTCTCCCACTGAAAGCATGCAGCTCACACTGGACACCAAATGTCTCCTTTCTGAATTTCTCCCTGAGGAACTCTTTCCTCCTGGTGTGGGTTACCGAAAACCTTAGTAAAAGCACTTTGAATCCATCTCAGACTTGTAGCCTCTCATCTATCATATTTTATCTGCTTTGGTGACATTTCCTTTACTGTAGTGGGTTGTGGATCACCCAGAAGGCTTTATGTAGCTATTTCTTTCTCTCTGCTGTAACAGAGAGGAGATGGTGTAGTAAGCCTGGGCTGGACTGTCCCATGCTGCTACACTTTGGATCCAGAGTGTCACCCCCATCCTCCAACAAGACCCACATGTTACTGGCTATTGTTACTAGGAGTGGTGACCCTTCAGGGGATGGAACCTACTGGACAGAAGTGAGGTCACAGGGGCGTGTCTTTGAAGAGGGTGCTGGGACTGGCCCCTTCCCACTGTCTTTGCTTCCCAGCCACACTGAGGTGTTCTGCAGTGTGTTGCTTCTGGGATGTCCTGTGCTGCATAGGCTCCACATGACGAATGCAGCCAGGCATGGACGGGCACTTCTAAAGCTGTGAATGACCCAGGACAGAACTTTCCTCACTCTAGGTTGACGTACTTGTCATAGCAATGGGAAGCTGACTAACCTGCTTGCATATTAGAAATGTACTTCAAGCCAGGCATAGTAATGTGAGCCTGTAATCTCAGCTACTTAGGAGGCTGAGGCAGGAGGATCACAAATTTGGGGCTACCTGAGCAATTTACCAAGACCCTTTCTCAAAATAAAAAAGGGCTGTAGAATAGTGGTAAAATCCTCTGGGTTCAATCCACAGTGCCCCCCCCCCACAGATGAGTATTTGAACCTCTTTGAATAATTCCCTTCTATAATGGTGCAGTATTAGGCAGCGTAAAGACTCACTGAAAGTATAGCCCTTGTTTTTTTGAAGGAATTAGAATTGATATTTTTAAAAACTAACCCTGATATTTTTGCCTGGTCACATATAGCTCTTTTTTGAATAAGAAAATACTGCTATTTTATACAGAACTATCTTTGGCTTAGTAAACTAAAGTGACATAAAACATCTTATAGGGGATAATTACTCTTTATCACTAGTCCTAGATATCTTCTAATTTCTTCTTTGAGCCACAATATATTTAGAACTGTATTGCTTACTTTCCAAACATTTGTGAATTATCTAGTTATCTTGTTGGTAATGGTCTCTACATGCGTTTTTTTTTTTTTTTGTACTGGGAATTGAGCCCAGGCCCTAGGCCTGCCAGGTGAGTGCTCCACTACTAACTACATCCTCAGTTCTTCTCTGTTTTTTATTCTGAGACAAGGGCTTCATAAATTTCCCAGGCTGACCTTGAAATAAATCCTTCTGCTTCAGCCTCCCCAGTAGCCGGGATTCTAAGTGTGCACCAATACGCCAGGTTCCATATGTCTCTTAATCATGATGCTTTAGCATAATTTTGTGATGTTGAAAGAACAAATTCAATATTTCAGTCTAGGAAGTGGCTGAGATTTGCTTTGCTGTCCAGTGGGTGTCTGTTTCATAAATGCCCCCAGCACATTGGAAAGCCTTTCTGTTGCTGTTAGTGGGAGAGTTCTTTTCGTCAGGGGTTCCAAGTTTATTAACCTTGTTTAAATCTTCTGTATTTTTACTGATTTGCTTTGTTTGTTTGCTTGTTCTGAGTGTTTTTTGTTTTTTTTTTTCCACTCTACAGAGTTTATTGGGTTTGTAACTGGACGAAGTCACACGTGTACGAAATGAAGCTCACACTATCCCAAAGCAGAGTAGGGACTGAGGACTGGGGATCTGTTACTGGCCTTTGGGGGGGGGGCTCTGAGGTGAGGGGCAGCCAACCCTCCCACTACAGAGGTGTGGCCACAGGGGTGGGGAGGAGAGGGGCCCACCTGGCTTTGGTCCCAGAACTCAGAGCCTGGCACTGGGCCAGGACAGACGATAGATGGAAGAGCAGGAGCCCCAGAAACCACCCTGCCGAGGAGCCCAGGGACTGCTCTGCCAGCCCCGCTTTTGATGTGGTTGGTCCAGACCTAGACTCGGGGGCTGGTGCAAGGGGAAGGTAGCAAAGCAGGAGGGAGGAGACACTGATGCGTGGTGACCTGCAGGCACCTGGACCGTGAAAGGTGGATGGGGAGGTGGGCTAGCTGTTGCTAGGCAGCTAGCAGCAGGTTTGATAAATGCCACTGCGGCCAATGTAGTGCGCCCATTTGATGATGTTGTGGTCGCTGTAGTTCAGCTGCGGTTCAAACACCTTCAAGTAGAGCACCTTGAGGCCAGAAGGTGCGAATGGCACCTCCAAGCTTATGGAAATGGGGGGTTGAGCCCATTTCTTCTTGTCATTAGTGGGCAGAAGCTCAGTCTCTGTGCTGATCTGTGATTCCTTCATGCCTGCCACGTGCTTGGTCTTCCACACAATGGCGTTCCCGCTGGCCTTGAACTTGGCCTTCCCCTTCCCCTTCACGCAGATCACCTGCACTCCACTTGTGTTCAGGGGGGTTGGGATCCTCGCCTCAATCTTCTGAGCCAGCCGTGAGGGCTTGAAGTTAGATTTGATCACTACCTTGACCTCCAGTTTGGTGCGGCCTACTTCCCGTACAAGTGGAATCACCCGGAAAGGAAGGATGATGTCCTTGGTGGTACGATACCTCATGAGCTCAAACTCCCCATCTGGTGGGATGAGGCTGATGCTGCGTTCCGAGTCAGACTTGCTGGGTCGCACACACTGGTGGAAGGCACAGCCATCAATGGCAACTGATCGCTCCCCGCTCTTGCTTGTTCATCAGCTGTGCCTTTGCCCTGCTTTTCAATGACCATCTAGTCATTCATCCCAAACTTGCACTCAGGCCTGCCACTCAGGTAGCTCTTCATCACAACCCGGCCAGACACATGGGCGCTCAGCACCTGCCGCTGTGGGGACATGAGCAGGGTCACGCTCTCCAGCACGTCCAGGAAGAGCTCATTCCAGCGATACTGGATGCCCTCCCGCCGCCAGCCGATCTGCCCAGTCATCTGGCTGGTGATCTGGGACTGCTCTTCTTTTGTCTGACTCTTGATGCCTTGTTGGGTGAGGAAGGTTTTCAGTGCACCTGTCTCTGAATTCTGGGGGTAGCCAAAGTCTAGGATCTCATCCAGCAGCTCATATATGAGCACAGAATTGTTCTTGATGTTCCCCTCGCTGATCTTGCCAAGTAGGCAGCCATTACGTCTCACATCTTGTAGAGGAACTCAAAGACCGTAGCAGCGTTGACATTCTGCTTGGTGACAGCTGCCAGCCAGATGTTGGACCGCTTAACATGGAAGAAGCTGGTGCGAGCAATGCTGGTGACGGGGCTGCGCACCCGCTGCCGTGCGTGGCTAACATCGACCCGAAAGGCATGCACTGCGTTCCTCCCGATGTCATCTCGGTGGACCCGCGAGATGAGCACCTCCCCTTGTGATTCTAGATGAATAAGCTCCGATGGATCGTGGCGGCCGCAGCTCAGTCTCCGAGGCCCATTGCTCTGAAAAGAGACCTGACGTCCTCAGCCGGCCCGCCCCTGCTCGCCTGCCCGCTGCCTCCGCGTTCACTCTGTTCTGAGTGTTTATCATGTTCTGAGAGAGGTATGTTGTCATCTTTAAAAGTGCAACTTCATTTATTGTCGCCGGTTTTGCTACATATATTTTTAGGCTAGGTTATTAGTACGACGGTTAAGTGTGATCGTGTCAAACTGCTTGGCTTGGGAGCTGCCCCGGGGAGTTATTGGAGCACACTTCGGGGAGTGTCTGGGCGGGTCAGAGGTGTGACCTTGGGCACCAGATCTGGTCCCTGCCCCTTCCTGTTGGGTGCCACTCCCTTGCTCTGCTTCTTAGCTAACATGAACTAAGCAGCTTTGCCTCAGTACACTCTTCTGCCCTGATGTTCTCTTGCCTTGATGAGAGCCAGCTGACCAGGGACCAAATCCTCTTCAAATGTAAACCACATTAAACCTCTCTTTCTTTATGTTGTGAATGTGAGTATCGTGTTCCAACAACAGGAAAATTGACTAAAACAATTGGGTTCGCTACAAATTCGTAATTCTTTTATCTTCTGATGCGTGTAACCTTTTTCTCCAAAGGAACTGTTCCTGTTACCCTGTATTGATGCTTTCTGCTTTAAGTGCTAATTTGGTATTAGTATGGCGATGCCATCTTCCTTCCAGTTAATATTTGAATCATTTTTTTCCATCTTGCTCCTTTTCTATCCAGGTGCTTTGTATCATTTAGAGTATTTTATGTACATGTCCTTAATGCTTTGTTTTGTCTTTTGAGATAGGGTCTTGCTGTGTAGCTCAGCTGGTCTCAGAGTTGTGATCCTCCTGCCTCAGCAGTGTGAGTGGTGGCATTATGGGGCTGCACCAGCACTGCCAACTCTTAATATTTTATTCCACTTATTTTAAATGTATCTTGCTGACATTTAAAATTAAATTATAGACATTGCGACTATTCCACCTAATACTTTGGCATACATCTCCAAAGATAATTCCCTAATATCACCTAATATTTAGCCTACACCCATCTAACCCCAGTTTTCCACAAGGTGACTTTTAGGACTGTGTGTTACTGCATTGAAACATATGGCTTTTAATTTTTAAAAACCTAGAATAAAATAACTTAATTGATTCGCTGTTATATCAGGAGTGACTATAAGGAAATAAAACATATTTCAAAAATCATTCTGAAAACATATGTAAGAAATATAGTCAGTAGTTCCCTTTGTAATAAAAATGAGAAAAATGCAAAAAGCAGAAGTAAGAAAATAACAAATATTTTTATACCTTCTACCAATTACAAGCATGCCCACCCCCCTGATATATTCATCTATTTCTGTCTACCAACATATTTGCCAATAATTTTACATGATTGAAAATGTTTCATGTATAATTTTGCCTTTAATATAGGAAAGTTTATACTTTGTTTTAGTATTTCATTTTTATTAAATGTAATTACAATTTTTAACAGTTGCATAATATACCATTCTAACCAATACACTGTAATTTTACTGTCTTCTTCTGTTAAACATTTAGGATTAGGTGTTTTTTTTGTTTTGTTTTTGGTACTGGGGATCGAACTCGGGTCCTTGAGCTTGCGCAGCAGGCGGCGAAACCACTGAGCTAAATCCCCGGCCCTAAAACATTTAGGATTTTTCCTAATTGTCTGTGATACAGTCATGTGCCACTTAACAATATTTCAGGTGACAACAGACCACACATATGATGCCATATCATAAGATTATTACCTAGCCTAGGTTTGTAATGGGGTCTGCCATCTAGGTTTAAGAGCTTTAGTGTCACATAATAAAATCACTTAAAAAAACATTTCTCACAATTTACTCCTTCATTAAGCAACACGTGGCTATAGTTAATACAATGAACACAGTTTTGAAAAAAATCATAGTCTGTTTCCTATTATGAGAAGCGAAATTTCTGAGTCTAAAAGTTTACTAATGCCCTGCCCTTTCTGGGTTTTTTTGTCCCCTTGAGATAAGGTCTGGCAGTGTTACCTAGGCTACCCTCCAACTCATGACCCACCTACCTCAGCCTCCTGAGTAACACAGGCATGTGCCACTGTGCCCAGCAGACTTAACCTCTTTAAGGCTTCTGAGAAAGATGTTGCCAATGTTGAAAGCTCCATGAGCCAAAGTGTACTGCATTGAAATGGGTGTCCTCTCCTCACCAGCGGCGGGGACAGTCAGTTGGTCACCTACAGTGCACACTTGGTTTTTGATCACGTGTGGCAGAAGCTGAGGATGCCTAATACTTTCGCAGGCTCTCTTGAAGGAATCTGGGATAACCCTTCAAACTGACTGCTGCCGTGGCAGCTGAGAGGGGCTGCATCTGATGCACAGTGCTGAGGTGGTTTTTTTGGGGTTTTTTTTTTTTTTTTTTTCGGTACCAGGGATTAAACTCAGGGCCTGGCGCTTGCGAGGCAGGCGCAGTACCACTGAGCTAAATCCCTGGCCCCTGGGATGGTATTTTGATCTATGAGGTCCAGCATCGAGTGGTGGTCATAATGCTGTCCTTGGATGGAGGCCTGGCCAGGATTTTGACTCTGAGCCTAACCACTCCCCAGTTTTTCTTTCTTCGTACCAGGGATCGAACTCGGGACCTTGCACTTGCAAGGCAGGTGGTGGAACCACTGAGCTAAATCCCTGGCCTTTAGTTTTTCTTAAATTTTCCATTTACTAATTCTGGTGGTCCAGCTTTTCCTGAACCTCTGTCAAGTCCCAGTATCCATTAAGAAATTATTTTTCTATGGAACTTAGTCAGCATTTGCTTCTATTGTTTTCAAAAAGAACTTGACTAAATTTACATGTGGAGTCTCCTGCTGCATGGCAGGAGCTGGCTGACACAGCAGGAGAATCGGCAAGTCAAGAAAGAGCTCTGGGAAGCTAGGGGGCTCTTCAAGGAGACTGTCAGGACAGGGGCATTGGGAAGAGTCTAGTGAACTGGGCCAATATTGGGAGCTTCAGGTAAAAGCAGCTCCTCAAGAAGTTAACATTTCTCATTAGCAAAAGCAAGTAGACAAGAAAAAGAAATAAAAGGGATATGTATAGAAAAAGAAGTCAGATTATCATTATTCACAGATGACATGATCCTTTAAATAGAAGACCTAAAAAATTTCACCAAAAATCTCTTAGAATTAATAACCAAATTCAGCAATGTAGCAGGATAAAAAACAAACACACAAAAATCAGTAGCATGCCTGTACACCAATAATGAACTCACTGAGAAAGAAATTAGGAAAAAATACTATTCACAATAGCATCAAAAAATTAAATACTTAGGAATTAACCTAACCAAGGAAGTAAAAGTTTTCTACAATGAAAACTACAGTATTCTGAAAAAGGAAATCAAAAGATGACATCAGAAAATGGAAAGAATGTCACCTGTTTCTAGATAGACAGAACAAATATAATCAAAATGGCCATACTTCCAAAACTGATGTACAGATTTAACTCAATCCCAGTCAAATTACTAGGGACCGGGATTTAGCTCAGTGGCACTGCACCTGCCTTGCAAACGCAAGGTCCTGAGTTCAATCCCCAGTACCAAAAAACAAAAAAAAAACAAAACAAAAAACAAAGAGCCATCCAATCAAATTACTACAGAAACCTTCATAGAACTGAAGGAAACAACCTCAAATTTGTACAGTACCAGAAGAGACCCAGAATAGCAAAAGCAATCCTAGGTAATAAGACCAAAGCAGAAGGCAACACAATTTGGACTTGAAGTTATATTACAAAACTACAGTGATTAAAAAAAACAAAACTACAGTGATTAAAAAAAAACAAAACAGCATAGTACTGGCACAAAAACAGACATGAGGATCAATGGAACAGTGTAGAAGATTCAGAAACAACCACAACCACATTCAGCTATTTGATCTTTGTTAAAGGGAACAAAAACATACATTGGAGGAAAGATAGCCTCTTTAATAAACGGTGCTAGGAAAACTGGCTATCCACATGCAGAAGATTGAATCTAGATGCATATCTCTTACCGTGTACTAAATTAAAATCAAAATGGATCTAAGATCTAAGTATTAAAATGGAAACTCTTGGAGCTAGGGATGTAGCTCACGGGCACTGTGCCTGCCTGACAAGCCCAAGATCCTGAGTTTGATTCCCAGTTCCCCCCCCTGCAATAAATAAAATGGAAAAACTCTACTGGAAGATCAAATAGGTAAAACTCTGAAGACATGGGCATGAGCAAGGACTTTCTGAACAAAACCTCAGTTGCACAGGAAATAGCACCAAGAATCAACTAATGGGATCATATAAAAAACTTCTGCACAGCAAAGGAGATAGCCAACAGAGTAAACAGACAATTACAGAACGGGAGAAAAATTTCTGCCAGATATTTCTTGAACAGAGGACTAATATCTAGAATATATAAACAATTCAAAAAATTAGACCCCCCCCCCAAAAAGACCCAGTCAAAAAATGGACAATTGAACTGAAAAATAGACACTTTTTGGAAGAAGTACAGATGGACAATAAATACATGTAAACATATTAAACATCTCTAACCATTAGAGAAATGCAAATGAAAACTACACCAAGTTTCCATTTTACCCCAGAAAAAAGGGGTAAGAAAGCAAATAATAACAAATGCTGGCAAAGCTGTGGGGGCAAAAGGAACCCTTCTACATTATTGGTGGGATTGTAAACTAGTACAACTAGAAAATCAGTATAACTAGAAAACTAGTACAACTGGAAATCAATATGGAGATGCTCAAAAAACTAAAGCTAAAAATCCCATTTGACCCAACTGTTTCTCTTCTAGTTATCTTCCCAAAAGAGTTTAAAACATCATATAGTACAGTGATACATACATACTATGCATATTTGTAGAAGCACAATTCATAAGAGAGAAATCTTGGAAGCAGTCTGTATGTCCATCAACAGTTGAATGTGTAAAGAAAATGTCTTTACATACAGTGGAGTAGAACTTCGTCATAAAGACAAGTGTTTGAGTCATTTGTAGGAAAATGGATGCACCTTGTGATCATAATGGTCAGATAAATCAGACCTAGAAACTTAAACATCACATAGTTTCTCTTCCATGAGAAATCTAAAATATAAATAAAGTGCAAAATGAGAGATGACAGGAAGTAGGGAGACTCATCTCTCTCAAATGGGAAGGGGATCAAGGCACGGGGAGAGCAGGAAAAGGGGGCCAAGAAAGAATGGAGATGTGTCATGGACACGCGCCAGCTCCCCACGAGGAGTGCAGTCATCACGTACTGCAAACATGTACTGATAAAGACAAAAAGAAAGTGACATCTCTCACTTTGGGGTACCAGGTCTGGTGGTCAGTGGAGTGACTTGGGGGCTGATTTGGGAGTCCAGGCCTCACAGTTGTGTCACTAGAAACCAGGCCCAGGAGAATGACTCAGTGTTGAGCCTCTGGTGGACAGTGAGCCAGGACCCTTGGTTGAGATCGCCATTGGCTGAGACTCTAAAGAGGGCACTGCATGGTAAAGCTGAGTCGGCTTGAAGCTAACAGTTACCATGGAAGATGGCAACTCAGTGTGGAAATTCTTTTTGGAATCAATTTCTGAGTGCCGTGACAAAAGCAGACTCATTATAGAAGAGATCAACTTTGTTTTGATTTTTTTAAAAACCCAGCATTCCTACTTTATCTTCCCCGAAAGGGATGGGCTTTGAATAAATTTAAATGATTTCAAAACTTCAGAAAACCAGGATTGTAACTAGCGGAGCTATTTAAGAGAACACTGCCAGCTCTAACGGCAGTCTTTAGAATAGCTATTTAATTAGCCTTTATGTGTTTCCAACATTGTACCAGTGCCTCCCATTGACTGTCTTCTTTAAATCTCTCAACCATCATGAAAGGTGGGTATTAGCTGTCCCATTCTCTGGAAGAGAGAACAGGCTGAGAAATTAATTATCAGATTACATAGCAAACATGATAAAGCAAGAATTCAAACCCAGGTCTGGTTTGCTCCAGAGCACATGTGTCTTCCACAGGCAGGATTTGAGGGGCTCCAGGAATACCCATCGGTATCAGCGAGACCTCTCCCAGTACTTTCAAGGGAGCAGCCCAGGTCTGGCTTTATACATTTTGCATGGTAAAAGCGGCCAGGCCTCTCCTTGACACAAGGGGCTCCTCTGAGTGCCCCTCTCAGCCAGGCTCTCACTTTGGGACTCTCAGTGTTGGTTCTTGTCAGGCCAGCTTTAGCAAGAGTCCGGCTGCAGCAATTTGGAGAGGCTCCCCAGGCTGGCTGGCCAGTCCCCTGAATGTCTGCTCACCCTGGCCTCGCTTCAGCCAGGACCTCCCTTACCCTGGAAGCCTCCTCTTGGTCATGTTTTAGTCACCCGCCTTCCCACACCTGCTCCTCAGCTATCCATTCTCACTTTTCCTTATTTTGTTTGGAATTGACCCTTGTTTTTTACTGACGTATCTTTACCCTGTTGCAATAGATCCTGAATAAAAACCTGTGTTTACCACTCCAACAACTGTTCAGCTTTGGTTTTTCTCTAACTGAAATCACTGTTAACATATATGAAAGCCCATTTGTCAAACAGATTGACAAGATTCTGTGCAGGTGCTGCAAAATCTTTGATCAAAGGCTTAAAAACAATGAAAGTACTAAATAGTAGATCTGAATACAATTCAGGTAATAAAACACTTTGTTTGGCTTTCATTCTCAGCACAAGTATTTTCAATAATTAAAAAACTAATCCCCACTCTACTCCCTCAGTGATACAATGAAAAAGTAGTCTAATTCTAATCCCAAATGAAGGCACTCTCTTTGGGAGGGCAAGGTACAGATAGCAAGCTTGTTTGTGAAGGGATTAGTTTCTGGGCTTTGTTTGTTTTATTTTTAGGGTTTTCTTGTCTTGGGGCCTTTAAAAATATTTTTATCACAGTCTATTGATTTTCTAAAATATTGGGGCTTGGTGTGGTGTTTTCACACAGGCAGGTAACATTCTGGTCCCGTCCACTCCTGATCCTCGTGCCCCTCTTCCTCCTCCCTTATTTCCTTTCTCTTGTCTAACCCTAATCCCATTTCTGGGCCTTTCTCCGGTGTACTGGAAGCGTGTCGGTTAAGGACACACACTAACAACATCAGGCCTATCTTTGTACTTTTTGTTTTTTTGGTACCGGGGATCGGACTCGGGTTCTTTCGCTTTCGAGGCAGGCAGCAGAACCACTGAGCTAAATCCCTGGCCCTCTTCGGACTATTATCGATGCTGTGTGAAAGCAGGAAGGGACAGTGGTGACTGAATTGTGATGTTCGTACACTTCTTCCACAGTGAAACCACGGGAAAAGAACGACAGCATATGTATGAGGTGTCTGTGTTTGAAGATTGCAGATTTCTTTTAAAAATCATAGTTTTCCACACAAGGCAGCCAGCCCGGCCCTGCGCAGACCCATTCCTGGCGGGATTGTCTTTCGTTGTTTAGGGGCTGGGGCAGGGGCTGCTCATTTGTCTTCTCTGCTTGGGTGGTGCTGTCCACCCCCCTGATTTCCCAGTAACACATGCGGGAGATGTTGGTATTTGTTGTCTGAGGTACTTCAAGCAAAGTCAACACCAGAGAAAGAAACCCCAGTCTTCTACTGCCGGCCTCACCCGCCTCGGGGAGATCACAGGGTCGGCCTGAACCAGACAGGCGCTGATGTCACTTGGATGTGGGCCTGGCTGTGGGGGCAGGAGTGAACAGAAGGCAGGGGAAGAGCCACCCAGAGGGGTCCTGGGTCACTGTGCCTTCCTGCCACAGTTGTTCCAGACATCCCAGCCTCCCGCCAGACAATCCTATAATGTCCCTGCACAGCATGCAAAAACCCCGTCTTTTGTAAAAATATCTCCTTTGATTTCTCACAGCCTTGGACCCCGTTTAGTTAGGGATGGTGACCAGAAGGCAAGTCTTCATGGTGGAGTGGAGGAGCCTCCCCCAGCTACACTGCCTGTGAAGCGCAAAGTTCAAAAGCAAAGGACTTTAAAAATATAATAATAAAGAGAAGAATGAAGAAAAGAAAACCTCTTTGAAAATTCTGTTTCCTACTATTCCTTACAGCAATTGCCCTTCTGTGAGTGTGGAAACCCAACAATTTAGAATCAAGATTTTTTTTTTTGGCTTTGATATCTGCTTAACCTTTAAGGCTAACCTTAGGGTAAGCCACCAATCAAGACTGGTTAAAATAAAGTGGTAACTGGGAATTAACACCTAGTCTGTTAGCTACAGCACTTTCATATTCATTCTTGACGAGTGAGACAAAACCCATATACGATGTTTTATTATTCGGGGTCCCCTTGATTGGTGTCCATGAAATTCAAATTGAATTTGTTTAGGAATAAGGGAGAAATGTACTGGCAAGATATTGGAGATATTAACAACAGGAGTTGAAAGCCAGTTTATGGGAAAGACAAAGAAACACCCAGAAGTGTATTTGTTCTTTCTGGGGATTGAACGCAGAGCCTCCTGCACACTAAGCACATACTCTCCTGTTGAGATAGACCTCACCGCCAGCCAGAAGTTTAATAGGAAAACAAGATAAAATCAGAGTCAAGAGCCCAAGTGCTGTCAGGATTCCCTGTCTCTAGTTGTGCCTCTCCATTCCTCATTGTCTAAGCCTTTATCTCATTGTGGCCTTGAGTTTCACATACTGTGGGACACAGCACCAAAGAAGGACTGATTTTACGTTTTGATTCTCAATAGAGAAGTCTTGCTGGGTGGGCATAGTGGCATAGGCCTGTAATCCTATCTCTCAGGAGGCTGAGGCAGGAGGATGGCTGTGAGTTTGAGGTTAGCCTAGGTTAGCTACATAGTGAGTTCAAGTCCAGTCCGAAGTACATACTGAGACCCTGTCTCCAACCCGCCCCACCCCCCAAAGAAGGAAAAGTCTTGGAGAAGGCTCTAGTCAGCAGGACGGGGTCATATTAGAATATAGTAGCCCCCCAACCACCACCACAGGAGCAGTTCTGAGAAAGGGTTTGTTTCTTGGAAGGAAGGATTGGTTCTGGTCAAACAAAACAGCAGTCTCTCTCTGTCTTGTGTGTATGTATACATGCATATATATAGTATATACACACAGTAAACATATGTAGTAGAGTCTATACATTATTTGTGTACTCTGTTTCTGTACTATATACAGTGCACTACAATAATATACAACGCACACATATACATATACTTGCACACAAACTGGAGAAATGTTTCTTATCTGATTTTGGCCATCTTGGAAACAAGTCTTGATAAAAGTCAGACATAAAGAGGGCAAGAACTAAGTTTTATTTATTTGTAACTTGGAACTTCAAAGAGGACAAGATATACTGAACATTACTGAGCCCATACTCTGAAGAAAACCATAGTTTATGCTCCTATTTTTATAACCCATACATAGAGGACTTATGTGAGTTCCTGTACTCACTTTCAGTCTCTCTCCCCTGGGAAAGCAGGAACCACAGCAAATTGGTGTAGCTAAGGGAATCTTCTATGCTTGTTTGGATGAGGTTCCCTTCTTCATAGTCTTCATTATTTTTCTCTTACTTGACTAGATCTTAGATGAGATGTCCACTTTCTACCGCAGGGTTCCTACTTCTGAGTCTTGCTTTGCGGATTCGCTGAGACAGCTGATTGCTGTGGCCCCCTCCCCTGGATGAGTCTGGTCTTCCCTCTCTCACGGGGACCCTTTCTGATGAACCTCCTCCTGACGTGTCTGAGGAGTACCGTGCCTTTATTCAACTCAGTGGTGCTGTCCTAGGTAAGATCATAAAGGACTCCTCCCCGCCATCTACCTCCCTTCGCCTTACCTGCCAAAGGTTGTTCCCAGCAACCTGGGTATTGCTGTTCATTAATTCAACCTAACATGTAGTGGCGTAGAGGTGATGTTACTCAATAGCTAAGAATAGGCACAGAGCCTGGAAGTGAAAATTGCAAAATGCTTGGGTGGAAAAAATGATGATACATAGATCAGGACAGGCCTTTTGATATTTTTCCCCATAGTTATCTTTTACAGATGAAATAAAAATACTTCATAGCATACCAAGAACAACTAGCCACTTCATTTGCTTTTCTTCTGGATCTGTTTCAGAATTTGTTTCCTTTATTAATTTCAGCAGGCCTTGGTGCTGATAAGGGTCATCTGTGTAAAACACTGCTTCACCTATTTGCAATCATGTGTGCATGTTTGCATTTTTCAAGTTTTGCATTTCAAATCAGGTAACCAGTTTGAGCAAATATGCTTTCATTAATACATGACCATGATCAGGGCAGAATACTATACCAAAACCCAATAATCTTCGGGAATGAAAGTTTTTCATGTTTTCTGTTTATAAGAATGGAGGCCAGAGCAGAGGTTGGCTTTATTTTTAAAAAATAGAGTAAGTCAATATGTAATTTAAATTAAAAATTATACACTAGTATTTTTCTAATTGTATGCAAAACCTGAACACCCTGTTGGTGTGAAGGAAGGCTGGAAGATTCCTAGGCATGATGGTTACTGCACAACACATTCCACCTTTGCTTCTTAATGCCTTGCCATGGTTCAGATCTGGGATATCTTCCAAAGCCTCATGTGTTTAGACGGTGAGCGGATCTTGGGGCCCTGTTCTCCTCAAGGGATCAGTCTACTGATGAGTTCACAGCTGACCTGCTGTTAGAAGGTGGGGCCTGTTTGGAGGTGGGTCACTGAGGTGTGACCTGGAGGATACATCTCCCTTCCCAGCTCCTCCCTTCTCTCTCTGCTCCCTGGCTGCCCTGACAGGAAGAGCTTTCCTCCATCAGATCCTTCCACCATGCCCTTCCTGCCTAGGAGCCAGCCAACCATGGAATGATTCCTCTAAAAACTGAGAGCCAAAATAAACCTCTTCCTTTAAGTGTGGGTGTTGAGCTTTCTGTTCCAGGGACAAGAAAGTGACTAAGACATGCCTCTTTCCATGTTATGTTATTAGGTTTTGCTTCCTTTCATACTCTGTTCTCTGGGATACGTGACTAAGCCATCTTCTAACTTGCTACAAGGATGATATCACAAATACTTTTATCACTATGGTTTCATTTAATCCTTTTAGCAGGTTTATGAAATAAGCCTCCTTGGCCCCTTCCCTGTAAATGTCAGGGCTGGCATTTTGATCCAGATTTTTTACTTCAAGTAAAAGACCTCTTGCAACTTTATTCATACTTCTTGGACTACAGTCTGAACATCCTTGAAAGTCTGCAACCATTTTCTCAAAGGGCTTCAAGATCTCTACAAGAATTTACTTTGTTTTATTTTGATGGTAATAATAAGCAAATAGGAATGTATTTTTGGGTCACTTGAGTGATCAGCTTAATGCAGATCTGTCACATACTTTCAGGGCTTGCATTTTTGTCTGTTTCTTTTGTTGATACCATGGAGTGTTAACTTTATTTGTTGTAACCAGATGGTTTTTTTTTTTAGAAAGAATACACAGGCAGTTAATAAGTGACTATATATGAATTGTGTTCTCACCAAGTGAGGGCCAGATGACTTCATCATAGGCTGCATGGAGGAAGGTTCCGTGTCATTTAAATAGAGCCAGGCTGTGGGAGCCCTGAGTCATCACAGAGCACATGGCCTGCAAGCTGAATCCCAAAGAGCCTGTGTGTCAGCAGGGAGCACCGTGTTCTTGCTGGCCCATTTGTGTCATTCAGTTGAAATTGTTGGCTTGGATTTTATGCATTCCCTGCATTTATTGATCTGCAAGTTTTAGTTTTATTTTTTTTTATATGTCCATGCAAACATTCTTTATACATAAAGTCTATAATACTAAGAATAGTAGTATAAGAAAATTCATTTAGTATGACATCAGAGATCCAGGAGCATGTCTTTTCTCTAAAGAGGTCTATGTATTATTTAAGTTTGAAAAAGAGCATTGCATCATATGCCAAGTCTCCAAAGAAATCTGAGGAAAGAGGGAAGTAAATGTGTCGTACATGCTTTTGCTCATTCAGCTGTCTGTCGGTCTTAGTTTCTTTCCTATCATGGCAACAAAATACCCCAATTCACAACTTAAAGGAGAGGACTATTTTGGCTCACAGTTTCAGTGGATTCAGTTCATGGTCAGCTGGCTCCAAGGCAGAAATGGCCCAGTGGAGGAAAGTGATCTCCCACCCTGTAGCCTGAAAGCAGAGAGAGAAGGGAGGAGCCAAGGATGAGAATACACTTTCCCAGGTTGCACCACCAGTGGCCCCATCTCCTAACAGCACATTTAGCTGCTGAACTCATCAATGAGTGAATGTGCTGATCAGTATAGTGCACCCAATCACCCTCCAAACACATGAGAGCTTTGGAGCACAGAGAATATGTGTGTGTGGAACTAAGTATTCATTTTGTGCTGTGCTCCCCTTCATGCGCATGAGAGGGCACAGGAATGATAATTATTGAACCTTATTCTTGTAAGTCTAGGAAAGGACAGAAAAGACATAATGATAGGATCCTTGTCCGTAGGTGGTCTGCAATTTGATATCTATGTCAGAGCTTGTATGTAAAAAATTACTAAGAACCAATATAGGTGAATATGTAAGTAATGCAATTCATAGTAAAGATGTGCTATACAGAATATGGGCTCTTTTTGACTCGCTTGGTAGAAGAGATAACAAAAATAAATATGCAGAAACTGTGTGGTACGAGCGTTCGAGTGGTAAGACAGTCATGCCTCCTGTACAGTGAGGCTCTTGGCCAAGAACTCAGAGAGTAAGAATTTAGGAGATTGCTGCTATTCTTTGTCTGGTTGAATTTCTAACTTATACCATTCATTTGCCGACAGAGATGCCTGTGGAAATGCCTCAGGTCTTAGAGAGCTGGAAGGCTTTTCTGTTGGTTTGTGAGCTGAGAGGTGACTGTAGCAACAGGAGAAGAGAAAACTTTCTCTTCCCAGAAGGTTCTACACAGCATGTCACACCAACTAGAGAAGTAAACCTAACATTGCCTAGCAGCCTCAGCAGTTACCCTTGGCTGGAGGGTGTGAAAGAAGCCAAGGGTGCTAGAGATCAGACACACAGAAGGGCTCACAGGGAGGCAGAGATGCCTCACGTCACAGAGTGGGCAACATCCCAAGAGGTCTGGTTGGACCTAAGTCACATTATTTTTGCAATTTAATTGTAAAAGAGGCTTTTTCATCTTAGCGGTTTAGTGTGACTTTCCAGGTAAAAATCTAAGGAAGGAGGGGCCAGGGATTTAGCTCAGTGGTTCCGGTGCTTGCCTGGAAAGCATCAAGGTCCCGAGTTCAATCGCCGGTACAGGGAAAAACAAAACAAAACAAAAAAAAACCTAAGGAAGGAGGAAAAGAATTGCAGAATTGTATAAAAATTAACTATAAATAAGATCTCCAGGGCTGGGAGGAGCTTCAGTAGCGCCATTAGATGATATAACATCATGATATGCTCACCAATAATGAGCATACATTTATGATCGAGAGTCTTCCATATATTCTAATAGACATTTTGGAATTTATCCCTTTGAAACTGAATTCCTTATACCAAAATGTGCATTAGCACCCCATTGTTCAGAGTGATTGTGGTATCTGTCAACGCATCAGTTTAATTAATTTGACTGGACTTGGGGACACGTTGTACCCTATTTACTGCAAACCCTGTTGGCTCTCCGTTCAAAACGTGCCAGAGCCCAGCCGACCCTCACTCCGTGTGCTGTTCATGTCCAGGCCCAGGCATCATTTCCCAGCTGCCCGGACTGGAGCCTTCGCCTCCTGACCCATCCGCCTCCCCCTTCATTCTCAGCTGAACCTCCAGCGGGAGCTGTGGAGGCGTGAGCCAGTTCACCCCCTTCCAGCCCTCCTCTGCCCACACCCTCAAGGCCCCTTGCCCCTCGGGTAACTACTGAAGACCTCACCCGGCTGACAAGGCACCGTGCGGCCTGGGCCTCCTTCTCCTCCTGAGCTCTTGGCACTGCCCTCCAGTGCGCTCCCTGCTGACCTCCCCTTGTCCCTCGACCGCATCAGGCCTCTTCCTGTGCTGGGGCCTTGCGCTCGCCCATCCCCGGTCCCCGGAAAGCGTCCTCCCCAGCTCTCCACCTGGGCCACTCCCACACACCCTTTCTCCAACCTTGCTCTGTCTATGGTGCCTCTCTGACCGTTCTCTGTAAAACCGGAACCTCTGTGCCCAGCCCTTGCTTTTCCTTTTCTTTGCTTCTTTGTTCCGCATGACCCTTTATCTTCAAACGCGTCAGTTATGGGCCAGGGATTTAGCTCAGTGGTTCTGGCGTCTGCCGCGCAAGCGCAAGGTCCCGAGTTACATCCTCAGTACCAAAAACAAACAAAAACAAGCACATCAGCTATGTATTTGATATAGTACAAGAAAAGTATCACCCAGTATCTAATGACCTAGGAGCTTTTTTTTTGAGAGAGAATTTTGCTATGCAGTCCCAGCTGACCTTAAACTTGAGATCTTCTTACCTCAGCCTCCCAGCCAGATGCCACTGTGTCCAGTCTGATCATTTTTGCTTCATATAATATTATTTCGGGTTTAGATCAAGAATATTTTCCAAAGACCTCGTGTATTCAGAGGTGGGTCTTTGGAAAGTAGCTGATCGGAGGTTGCTATATTTGTTAGTGTATTCATCCCCTAAGGAGTTTAGATGGTGGGTTTGCTGTAAGGAAGTGGGGCCTGGCTGTAGGCAGGCCACTGGAGGTTTGACCTAGAAGGGTAAATCTTCCTCCCTAGCTTCTCCCTTCCCTCTCTGCTTCCTGGTCACCACAATGTGAGCCGCTTTCCTCTGCCAGACCCTTCCTCCATGCTATTTCCGGGTTGGAGCTGACCGACCAGGGACTGAATCTCTAAAAACCTTGAGTCAAAATAAACCTCCTTTAAACTGTGGGTGTCAGGTATTTTATCCCAGTGATGAGAAAGTGACTAAGACTTCATCAGCTTTGTTACAGATTAATTCATAATCTTAGTACTATCGCTTCAAATTATACTACTACTGCTTTACCTATTTAGTATTTAATAATTATTTGCTATTATAAATAATACTGTGATGAACATCTTTATATGCTTGAAATTTTTCATGTTCAGGATTATTTCCTTAAGAGGTATTCAGAGAAGTGATATTCCTGCGTTCTTAATTCGTATTGCTAAATTACTTTCTAAAAATGTATGATGAAAAATGAAAATGTATTCTTCAAACAGCAGCATTTGAAAGGCTTGAAATTAGTTTTTAAGGGAGTTTAACTGATACTATATTTTCTTTGGTACCGGGGATCGAACTCAGGTCCTTGCACTTGCACAGCAGGCAGCGAAACCACCGAGCTAAATCCCCAGCCCATGATACTATATTTTCATATCTGCATTCTTATGATGATGAAAGGAGCTAAAGCTAATTATGGTTCTTTTTTATGGCCTGTTTTCTAACTACCAGAGTGGCTAATGTAAGGAAGGTGAGAACAAGAAAGATTAGGACAAATGGCCCTAAGCTTCTGTTGGTTTCTGCCTTGATTTCTCTTTTGTAGAGTCTGCTAAGGCTTTGTTGGACCCAGAAAGATGCAAGCAAGGGGTTGAGGTGGCAGATACTGGAATGGAATATACAGAAAAATCCATGGCTGTAGTGCTGAAAATGTTCACCTCAAGTCCTATATTTCGCACCCAAGTCTTTTGCCTTCAAAATGGACACAAAAATATCCAATATCTAAACTTCACATAAGAGGATGGATTTGGATATTTTAATACTTCTTACATGGTCAAAGATACATAAGTCTAAAGAATGTTATTACTCCATTTAATGACTAGTAATATTTGAATAGAAAACACCCCTGGTAAGGATAATTGCTCAGATGAAAGAAATCTAATTCTAAATTCTATTGCTTCCTCATTTTAATTAAAGTACAGAAATACATGAATTCTCTAGAGCTTACCCAAGAGCAGACAATACTCTGGAGGATGTCACTCCTAAGGAAGGGTTACTGGCTCTCTCATTCTTCACATTATGGAGAAAATTAAAAAATATTAACCTGTGCAATGATTTCTATCTGCGAGAAGAGGGTGAGGGAAATACATATGAAGACCTAGTTGTCACCAGGGAGAGGATGGCTTAGAAATAGGGGTGGAAAAAGACTCTTTTCACTTCTGCACCTTTTGAATTTTGCGACAAACACATCACTTATGTAGCAATACACCTGTCAACAAAACAGCAGGTGTGTGCTGTGCCTCCCAGGGGCGGCATGAGGTCCTATCTCCGTGGGCCTTGCTAATCAGCCAGATGATCCCATGTACTGGGCACTGAGTGCAGCCCCACTAATTAGGCCACAACTGTTATGGAGATTTTATGGTGGAACTAGTAGTGTAAGGAACTGGTTTTCATTATCTCGGAAGCTGCCTTCTGTTTATTTCATCAAATAGATCTTGCACAACATTTACGTGACCGGTGTTCTTGTAGGTGTAGCTCTGGGCAGCACACACATGCTCCTCATGGAGATTGTCACAGGGTGAAGAGGTAATGATGGCTATGGTAGGGATTATGAAATAAAAGTGCACATGCTTTAGGAACCCAGAGCAAGGAGGATTTCCCCTGGATTTGGGGGTCAGGAAAGCCTTTCTGATGTGTGAAAGGTGAGTAGCTAACGATTGGTGATATGTAGAGATGGGGATGAAGAGGATGGCAGGGAAGGTCAAGGGGAGAGAATGGCACGGGCTGCCGTCTAGCCCTGCTCTGGCTTGGGCAGTGATCACCAGGCACGAATGTGTATGGGATCCCTAGAATGGAGCTGGTCTGGATGGAGGTGACCCTCAAATGTACAACACCCTCAGGATTTCAAAGATTTAGTATGGAAAAAAAAAGAATGAGAAATCACAAATGATTTTGCTATTGATTAGATATTAAATGTTTCATAGATTAGATAGCAAATGTTCCATATTGATTAGATACTAAAATGGTGCCAATAGTTTGGATCTGGAATGTCCCCAAAGGCTCATGTGTCCAGGCCTGGTTGTCACTCTGTGGTGCTTATGGGAGGTGGTGGACCCTTTAGGAGGGGAAGCTTAGTGGAAAAAATTCGGGCATTGCAAGTGCCCTTGAAGGGGTTGCTGGAACCCCAGCCCTTCTTCTTGCTTTGCTTCCCAGCTATCACGAGGTGACAGGCCTACTCTGCCACCTGCACCCATCACAATGTACTGTGCCATCTCAGGCCCCAAACCACAGGGCCAAGTGACTGTGCACCAGAGCCTCTGTAACTATGAGCCAAAATAACCCTTTCCTTATTAAGGTGAGTTTCTTAGGTATTCCCACAGTAAGAAAAACTGACTCAACATAAATGGTAATATTTTTGATATATTGGACTAAATGAAATCTACTCTTAAAATTAGTT
The DNA here is from genome assembly GCF_000247695.1 of Heterocephalus glaber. The sequence goes on from NW_004624811.1 coordinate 9,456,998, forward strand.
TCGTTCTTTTTCCTGGTTTAACATGACTTCCAGAAAGTTTAAAAATAACTATACATTTCCGTTGGACAGCCCTGGTATAGGGTTGATGAGGAGCCGGAAATGTTGGAGGACCTAAAAAACTACAGCACTATTAGAAGGGAGAACGAGGCGGGGGTGGCAAGGGATGGGTCTGGACCTAGTCAAGGACCACACCAACCATGACTGGTCCCTGGAGGTCCTTTTGAGGACTCTGGACTTTCCTAAAAGTGTGAGAAGCCACTGAAGATATTTAAGCATGGGAATGGTCAGAGCATTTTAAAGAGTGCACAGCATTTGTAGATGGACTGTCAGACCACGTAAGGGCTGTCACACCCATCCATAGTGACCCTTAGACTTCATTCCTTATCAGAGCCTGAAGGGCCTTTGCATCCGACCCAAACCTTCTGTTCCCAAGTCATCACATACCATTCTCTTCCTGCCTTCCCTCTGGAACAGGACAGAATTTATCTCAGGACTTCTTTACTCATTAATTCCCTCTGCCTGGAACGCTTTTCCTTAGCTCTTCTCAAGACCGGTTTGTTATCAGAGCTTTTTCTTAGCTCAAGTGTCACCTCCTCAAGGAAGCCTCCTTGAGCCCCTTTCTAAAGTATCTCCTTCCGGTTAATCATTTCTTTCTTTGAACTTAGCACTATCGGAAATAATCTTAGAATTCATTTGTCTCTTTTTTCACATTAGGTATATAAACTTGTAGAGTGCACAGACCTTGCTTGTCTATTTTTGGTCTTTTTCATGAAAATTGGAGCTTTGGGAATGGGAGGGATAGAGACCTTGGAGCACAAGTTTTGGAGAGGTCAAATAGTCCTGTGAAGCAAGTGTTTAAGAGGAGTGAGCTGGCTTAGGAGACGAAAGGAACATCTAAGCGGAAAGAGGAGGACAGTGTTGTAGAAGGCAATGGAAGAGGAGTTTCAAGAAGGAGGTCACAGCCAACAGTAGATCCTGCTGCCTGGAATGTAAGCATAGTTGGTATCCACTAGACAGCATTAGTATCCTTGAAGGAGGATGTTCACTTGGAATGAGAGGGTGGAAGCCATACAGAAGCATGAGTTGGAGATGAAGTGGAGACTATGGATGTGAACAATTTAACTCCATAAAATTTGCCAGTGGAAGAGCCAAATATGTAGCTAATATTGGACATGGACCTACTGAGGATTTTTTTTTTTTTCACGAGAGACCTGATGGGCTGATGGGCTGAGGCTGGAAGAGATGTTGAAGTTAAAGGAAAAAAGAAATGGGGGATAATGGATGTCATTGAGTCTGACATGCTGGAAAGGAAGAGATTAGAAGACAAGATGGGCTTCCCTTATAGTAGGAGGAAAGGTGGGATAGTCACTGAACACTTGCTGCTGGCGCACAACAAGGAACCTGGTCTCATCCCGAGGAAGCTGCAATCTGGTTAGAGTGGCAAGACAGTAACAAAAAAGAATAAAATTCCAACAAAAAAGAATAATAACTCTGTCTGAGATAAGCCTGCAGGCAATGAGTACTGGAGTATTTCAGATGAGAGCAAGATTAACTCCTGATGGTCTGATCAAGGAAGATTTCATGAGAAGTGGCATTTGATTTGGGTCTTGAAAGCAGAGTAGGGTTTTACTAGCTGAGGATATGAGTGGTAAAAGAAAATAAAGGAGAATACATTTCATGTAGGGGGCTGGTGTGAACAAGGGCTTAAGCACTACATTTCAATCAATTTATCCCTCAGCAAGGAAACAGAAATTTTTTTCTATACTCTGATAGAACACAGCAATTTAGAGGAATAAAGAAACCTTAAAGATTATCTCAAATGTCCTTATTTTCCAGGTATGAAAATTGAGATGCTAAGAGATAGAAGTAACTGTTGAAAGTCATAAAACTGGTAAGTGAGAAGTTGGGGTCTGGCTCACAAATGTAGTTGCCACAGTAACATTATTATTCCTATCATAAGGATAGAAAATATTCAGTAAAACTTCACTTGATTTTATTGAATTATATCAGAGGTGTGTAGAAACTAGATGAATTTTAGATTTTGGAAAATGTATATAATTATGTATTTAGAGTAATTAGCAACAGTTTTGCTGTGGAGCTATTTCTTTGCAACCTGTACTCACGAAGATGTTTGTTACTGAGAGATTAATTGATATTTTCCACCATTCACCACACCTGTACTGATCTCGTATGCTTGGCCAAATTAAGCCCCAGCTGGCCAAAAGTGAATTTGAAGCAAAATTTATGTTAACTCAAAGTATGAATTTATGAAGAGGAGGAGGAAGAAGGTATTAGTTTCTTATCGCTGCTGTAACACATAAGCTCCACACGTAGTGGCTTCAAACAACACACACTTACCATCTTGCTGTTCTGAAAGTCAGAAACCAACACTGGGCTAGGATCAAGGTGTCAGCAGGGCTGCATTCTGTTCTGGAGCTCTTGGTGAGACTCTGCTTGCTGAGTTTTGCAGCTTTTGAAGACTTCCCACTTACCTTGGCTTGTGGCTCCTTCCTGCACCTTTAAATCAGCAACATTGCAGCTTTCTCAGAGAATTTAGCTTTCCTTGCCCACAGCAAGGAAAGGTGCTTGTATTTAAGGATTTGTGATTAAACTGGGCCCGCCTGGATAATCTAGGATACTCCGGTCTCAAAGTTCTTAAATTTAATTACATCTGTGAAGTCCCTTTCCCACCTAAAGTAACAAATTTATAGGTTCTAGAATTAGGACATGGATATATTTAGGGGACCATTATTTTGCCAACCACAAAGAAGGAGAAAGGCTTAGGAGTAGCACAGTGGTGGAGTGGACCAGGCCATAGGTTCAGCTCCCAGCACTGCAAAAAAGAAAAAAAAAAAAAAGGAAGACGATGTATCATGGATTATTAGGGAGGTGGTTTATAGGTAATTAGAAGGGAGCACCAGGAGCTAATATAAGTTCATTAAATCTTGGCAGATATCATTTTTTCATAAAGTTACTGGCCAAACAGATGTGGGGAATGTCAGAGACATACGTATCGGTCTGGCTTTTCTTTTAAGATGTAAGATGAAGGGATGTGTGCAGATGTCAGTGCAGTGAGCTTCACACGCAACTCATTCAACAGCTGATGAAAAGTGCAAATAGATGTAAAGCTGCACAGAGGTCTCAATGGTCACTGGGCTTCATTCTTAGTTCTTTGATCACAGGATTATCAGTGACATGGATGAAGACTTAAAGTTCAGGTGTGTCAGATCTTCAGGGAAAACGCAGTAGGGTACAGATTGAGAGAAAATCTCAGTCAGCTAGGAAGATGAAAGTATAATGATAGTAAATATGAGATCTTAAGTTTCAAGGAGAAAAGCCGTTAAATGTAGGATTGGTGGTACTGGATTTAGTGTCCGTTTATGTGGGAAGAAAAGCAGTGGATGTACCTGTGGACACAAAAGTGAAAAGAAAGACATCACTTCACAATTTCTGAGCCATTGCTGTATATCTGGATAAGGGGTTCACATATGTCATACACTTTCACACTTATGAAAAATCCGTAAGGAAATAATGATTATCTCTGTTTTGCAGATGAAGTTGTGATTTAGAGATCTGAAGCAACATGCCCCAAATCACAAAGTCATCAATCAGTACAAACTTGGGTCTCACTCTAAAGACAGTACTCATTTAACAGAAGACAAAGGTGTTTTCAAAAAAGGCTGATGAGCTGGGTATGGTGATATGTGCTTATAATCCTAGCACTCTGGGAGGCTGAGACAGGAGAACCTCATGTTTGAGCCCAGTGTGGGCGATTTAAGTCCCTGTCTCAAAATGAAGGCCCTGGGGGGAAAAAGCCAGTGAATTGTAGCTGCGTTAGTAAGAGTATTGTTGTCCACGTCCTTGTAGAAAACATCTGGGGTGTATTTCTTCGTTCGTCTCCTCACTTTACAAGGGCCTTTGACAAACCTGAATGCGTATCCAAGAGTCTGAGCAGGGTCCTGAGTCATCTGGACATGAGGTCATATAACAAGGAGTTGAGCAAACTTGGTTTGCCTTGCTTAAAAGAAACGTGGTAGGGGTGGACAGCACAAAAGTGTAATCACTTCCTCAAAATATTCAATGACAGGACAGTGTTTCTCTTCTGAAAGTCACGCAGAGGCAGATTGTGGCTTAAGAAAACTTGATGGTAAAGATCTATGTCATGAATTGAGTTTTCACAGTGAGGTTTGGTATGAATTCCTTGGCAGCAGCAACGAAAGGGTGTTTCTCTTTGGGCTTCAGGGGTGCTTGGTAGGGACAGATGTTCAACTTGTGTCTGTTGACGGTGTGAACAAATGATGTTGTCAGGAACATTCTACCAAAAATTAGTGAATTGAGACTCAATTTAGAAGCAATGCCTTTTTTGTTTGTTTTTTTGAGACAGGGTCTCACTTTGTAGTGCAGGCTGGCCTTGAACTTGCATTGATCTTCCTGCCTCAGCCTCTGGAGAGCTAGGATTACAGGCACGTACCACCATGCCTAGCAGAAACAATGAACTTTAGGATTATTTCCAAGTTTGAGAATTTTCTTGATTTGATTAAGACTTGAGACAAGCAGAGCACAAAGCCCACAGCCCTGGGTCTGTTGCCTTTCTTTGCCTTATTGATAAGTTAATGCAAAGTCCCAATGGCCTGATTAGCATTAAGTTCTAGTGACCTGAATATCAACATCAGTAGTATTTCCTATTCACATTATGGATAGGCCTCTTTTTAAACATGTTGACATTTTACTGGTTCTTGAGCGGCCCCTACTATTCTTTCTCCTGCATTCTTACAGGATTGATTGGAAAAATCATACCCAAACCAATTAAATCTGCAATCTAGCCACTTCTCCAAACAACCTGGCAACAAGCTGGTCTAGAGGGGTTTGTAATTACTACAACAGCTGCCTTGAGTCAAGTAAAAATTTTTATAGGGTTTATTTAGGGAGTGAGACACAACTGTGGCATAGTAAAGATGATCAAGAGGATGCACACGTGGAAGGGGATATCACAAAAGTAGGCTAGGCTTGGCCGTGGCCTAGGTTATATGAGGTGAAGGGCCCAGAGGAAGACTGCCATTCAGCTGTAACGTGTTCAAAAATAATGTTGAGGGCATATCTGTTGATAGGTCTCCCACCACCTCAGCAGCTATTAGGTATAGTAGCTGCCCTCTTCCTATGGTGCCTTGCCCCCTCCCCTGTGTGACATCATGCCAAGATGGCTGCTCCCACCAAAGCACAAACCCTTCTTCCCAGCATGCCCCTGGTCCCGCCTAGAAAGTAACCTAATACTCGCTCACCTCCTACAGCTTAGTGACCTCGTGGGCTCCTCCATTCCCTAATCACTCCCTCACTCAACCCCACCTCTGGCCCTACAAACCCCACCCCAGTCTCTATAAAAGACTGTCCCTGCCCCGGCCATATTGCTTTTGTCTCTCCTTTGTTCAGAGACAGCCCGGCAGATCTGGTCTCCTAATAAAAGCTTGTTGTGGCTTGGTCTGGTCTTGGTTTTTGGCCCTTTTACCTGACATCTATGTGTGATAAAATCCTATCCTTAATATAACCAAATCTATGTTTTTCTCTTATTTGTAGCTCTAGTAGAGCAGGCAGCTGAATTTCCCCTAAAATTATTGCATACCTTTTGTTCTGTTTTGATGACATTGGATACCCCTGAGTTGACAAGAGTACATCCTTTGGTATCCATCCATGCACACCAGTGTTTGATATGTGACACCCAGTTGTTTGTATCCCCTTCCTAGTTCTTCTTCCTCCTCTCTCTCTATTCCTCTCTCTCTCTCTCTGTCTGTCTCTCTCTCTCTCTTTCTTTCTTTGTACTGGGAATTGAATCAAGGTCTTGGTGATAAGGACTCAGAATTTTACTTGGGTTTCCACATCTCAGTTCTGCCCACTGTAACCAATTTACCATGTCTGTTCCTTTGCCATTATTAACTCTTACAAAATTCATTATAATATGAGACCACATCTACCAATGACTAATATAAAGAGTTATTTAGCCCTTTGGACCTGACTTCATTGGAATTTAATTTGAGGGATTCCAAGCTAATTTTCCACTGTAATCATTTATCTAACAACTACTCACTCCTTTGTTCTAACTGCCTGAAATTTCCACTACCAGGGTTATTCCTTCAGAGAAGTCTGTTTACTAGGAAAGGTAATCTCAAGCACTTCATAAAATTATTTTACCAGATTTATCCTATCTTTTCTTTTCAAGGATTCTTTGTGTACAACTGAGGATCTCTTTAGGAAACTGATAGCATTGTCAAGCTGAGTAATTGAGGAGATTGTACTAACAGTGCTATTTACAAAAGTGTGCAGTTTAGGAGAACCAACAAGGGCTGGGACCATGCCCCAGTCTGGTAACACTGCAGCTGCATCACCACAATTAGACCGGGTCGGGGGTAGGCCTGTCCCTGGACCTAGACAGGTGGTCCTATGGAGAATAAAGCAGAGAATGAGCTGGGGAGTCAATATATGCCTTCACTCTTCTTTCTCCTGTCTTCTGCTCTCTTTCACATGAACTAAACTCAAGCAAAGCCAGAGGGCAGGGAAGCTCATTGGTGCAGTGGGGATAATTCAGTCTCCTGGAATAGAATGGAAAAGAGTCTGGAGGGACAAAAGGAAGAGATCCAGCACCACCTGCACCAAAGCTGGTGTCCCTATGGCACTGTGTTGACCTCCTCCTTACATCCGCTCTTCCCTTTGAGCCATCCCATGTATGGTGTCTACTTCTCCCCATATCCATATGTTGATGTCCAAATCAGCCCTCTTGGACCTCCCATAGGAACTTCCCCTCAATGTGCCCTGAATGAACTTGTTAAAACTCATCGTCTTTTATGCCCTTTATCCAACCTGTTCTTCCACACGTACTCTGTGACCAAGTCAAAAAGCTGACAGTCATTTCATACCACAGTCTCTCCCTTATCCCCAACATCCAATCACCAATTCTTCTGATTTTACCTCCAAGATACTGTATTTCTCCCTCTAGCTTCTTTTTTTCTCCCTTTCTCCTCCTATTTTTCTGGTTTAGATCATAACTACTTGTTGTAGTCTGTTTCCTGGTCTCAAATGTAAGTTTCCTTTGAAACAGTGAACCACATTACTATCAGAGTTTGCATTTAGAGATAAAGTCTGTTTCACACATTTATTTAGAAGATATTCTTGAGAACTATTGTGTGCCAGATATGCTAAGTGTTGGACATTTGGGGATAAATAGATATGCTCTTTTGTCTTCTACTGCCATCTCCAGATTAGGGAAATAAGTACAGATTGATGGGTGCAATGAAAAAATTATTGCAAACAAGGCACTTAGCTTATCATAGTGGTAAGGGGGTCACAGAAAACTCCCTGGAGAACATAACACCTAAATTTAGCCTCAAATGATTAATAGGTGCTACCAGGTAAAAGGAAGGAGAGGAGAGACAACCAGGGAAAGATGTTTCAGACTATATGTGCAAGTTCTAGAAGCAAGAAAGGGCATAAAGGGCTAGAAGAATTCAGAATAATGTAGTGTGGGGGAAGCAGAAAGTAAAATCAGAGGTCAGGCAATGGAGGTCTTTAAGCCTTGACATGATTAAGTATATTTGAGAAAAATTAATCTTGTAGTTGTTTGGCGAATGGACTTGAAAGGAAGTGAAACCTGGAGGCAAATTAGCCATTTATCTTCTATCTATCTATCTATCTATCTATCTATCTATCTATCTATCTATTTATTTATTTGGTACTGAGGATCAAACTCAGGTTCTTGCACTTGTGCAGCAGGCGGCAAAACCACTGAGCTAAATCCCTGGCCCCAAATTAGTTACTTATTAAGAGATTGAGCTGAAGAAGTGGTTGTAGATAAGGAGTGATGCGAAATATATTAAACTGTGATTATTTGTGAAGACACACTGAAAGATGGAACTCAGAGAGCAAGGGAGAGAAATGAATCAAGACTCATGTCCAGGGCTCTGGCTTGAGCAACTGGATGGGCAGTGTAATATTTATCAGGATAGAGAATTCAGAAGGATGAGGTCTAGGAGAATCAAGTAAGAAAACTGACTCTGTTTATCCTGAGTCTGTGTTTCCTATGAGCCATTCAAGTGGAGATATTGAGTTAGATGGTCATGTCTAAATTTTTAATTATAGGAAATGAAATTTCTCAAAGCATGCCTTGAATGAATCATTAGGCTCCACGAAGGACCAGTATATAAAGCTTGTTGGAGGAAAGAGAAAATAAGTGTTCAATGAGTTAGAAGGAAAAAAATCTTCAGTCTATATTGTCTAAGGAGTCAAGGCCAAGTTTGTTTTTTTTGGCACCCGGGATCGAACTCAGTTCCTTCCGCTTGCGAGGCAGGTGGTGGAACCATTGAGCTAAATCCCTGGCCCCAAGGCCAAGTTTTTAAGGTAAAACTTTTCTCTCCACCTTTATTCAGGCCAATCTCCAAATTACAGTTTAACCATCAAACTGCTAGTGGTTCTCCATACAGGCTTAGGTCTCTGTTTCTTGGATATTCATAAGCTGTTGATTTTACTGTTTCCTCTGCCTGAAATACCAGTTCCTCTTTCTTTATCTGGCTATTGTTTAAAAATCTTTAAATGTCGTCTAGAGATTGTCCACTCCAAGGAGACTTAATCTGAGCCTCCTTGGTTGAATTGCTGCACCTCTCCTCCCTTTCCATAGCTGTAGTTTGTGTCCATCCTAACTCTTCTCAGATGGCATTGGAATCATTTGCCTACTTGGCTCATCATGCAGACAGTTCCATGAGTTCAAGGACTGGGTTGCATGTTAGATTTCCCAGGAAACCAGCTCTCCACCCCCCCCCCACCATTAAGTTTATTGGTACATTTTAGGTATACATTATGATCACACTCACCATTGGAAGTTTGTACCTGTACACGATCTCTCTTGATTCTTGTTTTTTCCCCCTTCCCCTTCCTTCCCCATCACCCTTTCACCCCTCCTTATTTACAAAAACTTTTGTTTCCATTATTTCCTTCTTTTCTCAAATTCTACCTACCCCCACTTCCTCTTCCCCTCTGCCCCTTTTCTTCCTATTTTACATTATCTATTATACATTTTGTCCTCATTTACACTTTCAGTTTCTCACACTAGAGAAACTATTTGGTATTTACACATGTGTGTCCTA